>CM056379.1:33733086-34203086 GCA_029718625.1 Synaphobranchus kaupii
CTAGAAGTTTGCACGCAAAAATGATAGGAGACTAGATAAACATTATGTTTTTGTATTGTCACTGATTTCTTCTTCATACATGTGAGTTTCCCATAGTTTTCCAAATACTGCTTGCCTTTTATTTTGGGTACTAATTTCTTGCATCTTCGCAAATGAGGAACTGTATTTTTGCAGATGTATACATACCAAAACATGAACATTTTAACTTGAGCAAAAAGGGCAGGATTACGTGCAGTTCATTGTTTATCAGAATCACTATGTTCAGAAAAATATATTTTCTCAGAATATATATGCTCAGAATATTATATAGTTTAATTGTGATACCATTGGTCAGAGGAAAAATTAATCTTTATTGCAAAATAATTTTTATTTTGAATAAGATGTGTGTCACAATTATTGGCATCTTCTTATTTAGTACTTTGTGCACTCTCACTTTGTCAAGATAACAGCACTGAGTCTTCCAATATTTGATGAGGCTGGAGAACATATAGCAAGGGATTTAAGACCATTCCTCCATACAGAATCTCTCCAGATCCTTCAGAGTCCTTGGTCCTCACTTGTGGACTCTCCTCTTCAGCTCACCCCTCAGGTTTTCAATGGGGTTCTGGTCAGGGGACTGGGATGGCTATTGCAAAACCTTTATTCTGTGGTCAGTAAACCATTTTTGTGTATTTTGTGATTTTAAGGTATGCTTTGGATCATTGTCCTGCTGGCCTTTTAGCCTTCTGGCAGAGGCAGCCAGATTTCGGTCCAAAATCTGCTGGGATTTGATGTAGTCCATGGTGCCATGCATCCTAACAAGGTTCCCAGGGCCTTTGGAGGAAAAACAGCCCCACAACATCACAGGTCCACCACCATACTTCACAGTGGGGATAAGGTTATTTCCTGCATAACTATGCCTCGTACCCACCTTTGGTATTTATTGCAAAAAAGCTCAATTTTCATCTCACCTGACTATAGCACCTGGTTCCACTCTAACCTCTGGTAACATTTATAAATTTCCATCCTCTTCCAAGCAGGTTCATCACAGCTCCACTTGCTTTAAATGTCTTAATTATTGCCCTAATGGTGGAAATAGGTAGTTTCAGATATCAAGCTATTTTCCTATAGCCATTGCCTGATTTATGAGGGTCAACAACCTTTTGTCTCATTTTATTTGTGTGTTCTCTGATCTTCCCCATGTTGACTAAAGGTGGTTACAGAGTATTTAAAACAGGGATCAGACAGGTACACGGACGGACAATCCGCCGGACTGTCAGCGGACTTTTGCATTTCATAGTCGAGAGTAGCAACCCCCCTTTGTTGACTACATTTACTATCATTTTAGCATGCAAATTTCAAACAACAATGGCGTCCTTCATGGAAGATCACGGTACGCAGAAGGTATGCTTGTAGGTGAAACGACAGGTCGGTGCGGAAAAAACTGCTGCATGGACTGCCTAGGTAGATGTCCGCTCATGGTCCATTTTGGGTCTGCCATGATGTCATTTAGGTCCGCGCATACCCTGCCGATGTGTGTACGCATATTTTTTTTGGTGACTATGAATTGGCATTGAGGGTGTGTCCCAATACTTTTCACTCCTCACCTCCTTTCCTCCACTCGCAGTACCACTCATCTCCTATCCGGAAGTACATATGGAAGAACGGAGGGTAGGAGACGAGTGGAGGAAAGGAGAGAACGAAGAGCCATAAAGACAATTTGGATAGCTTATCTACTTCTCCGTCATCAAAGTCAATGTTGACTATTGATGAAGTAGCCCTATCATAACTTTGACTGATGTCAAGCCCACAGATAGTCTGATAGCAATCACAGGTATTACAAATGGTCAGCCTGTTTAAAGCTGCAAAATAGCTTGTATGTTTCAAGTACAAGTAGTTGCATGTACAGTATATGACGTTGCGGTTTGCGGCGATACACTAGTTAATATGTAATCAGCAACATTAGTAAGTAAACATCTCATAGTATACCCAAATAATTTACTGTAATTCCAGAATCCCCATGTGCCCAATGTTTGAACATACAGAGCACTAATTCACCTAATATACTGTAACTATACTGTGACAGCCTAAATTCTATTACCAGTTCATTGCATTTCACATAGGCTAATTTAGAAAGGTTTCCATTGATTAAAAAAACAAATATGTAGCAAACCTGCTTCCCCATCTTAAATGTCTGTAGGAGCCACAAAACAAGCTGGCAAATTTTAGATTCTGTGGAATGGTCTTTCATTCTCTGTGGGTATAAGTATGATGATGTCACCCAGAAATGTGAAAAGACTTCCCTGGTAGCATACATCGATGTATCCTTTGTTGTGAAGAGACAAGGAGCCAAATTTGAAGCCACTTCGCTCATCTCCTGCAATATTGGGACATTGGAGGGAAGGAGGACCCAAAGGTTGGTTTCCAACCCAAAGGTTGGGCACGGAGGAGACAAGGTGGTATTGGAGGAAAGGAGGATACATTTTTTTAGTATTGGGGCGCACTCTAGGGTTTTGGCCTGTATGTCACCTCATGCTTATACTCCAGTGAAACAGGAAGTTGTGAATGACCACATAATAGTTCCTAAAGACTTTTTTTTTTAAGTATTAAGTTAGTCCCCATTTGAAATAAATAAATGCATACATAAGTACTTTCATCTCATACTGGGGAGACGCCTCTCTTCCTCCATATGCCCTATAATAAGAGCTGAAATCAAGATTTATCATACAATTTGGGATTAATATCTATGTATGTCCACTAAAGCTACAGCCTTCTTGCCAGAAGTTCATTAAAAAAGGTAGCTGCCAGGACCTAGGCTAGATACAGAGGTTACTACACAGTTCAAGGTTATGCTGCTATACTAGTTTGTAGAAACTGTTGCAATTTTTATATTTCATTTGACATGTCACTGCTTTTATTATTTTTAATTGATAAATTGATAAATTGTTCAGATTTTAAATAAAGCACACTGAACTGAACTTGGTATCAGTATCAAAAGCCAAATTTTGGTATCCTGACAAACTTTTTTAACCAGCACTAACTTGAAGCTAATTAGCTAGCTAGTCACATGTTCTGTTTGCTGCTAGCCCTATAATTTAGCTGGCTATGTGATGCAAGAAATTATAGATAATGCTGCGTTGGTGCTAGCTACCTAGCTAGCTGTCTTCTCAGTGAATGGGTAGGGTTAATTCACAAAGTCTCACAGTCTCACAAAGGTAGCTTTTGTTAGCTAATGCTCTGTAACTACTCTATATATGTTGGATATCAAATTTTTAGATTATGGAATTTGAGAGAGGGACAATGCGCTTTCATATGGATAACTTGTTCATGGCCCATACAATATTATACTGTTACAAAGTGGCATGTTCGGTTTGACAGGCCAATGTCTGTTTTTCTCTCTCCTCTTCCCAAACATAAATGTCATGCATAGACTGCATCTGTTGCCTCTGGTACCTTACACAAACAGGGCCTAACATATGCAAACACTGTAAGAATTACTTGGCCTGTCTGGTGGCCAGTCGAGACCTCCTGGAACTTGCAAACAAGCTACTGACCAGAATGGGGATGGATCCAGGAGTCATGGACCATGTTGGAATTAATTACAGAGGTAAGACTTGATTGTAGAATTAGCAGAATAGATTAGGATCAGAACATCCACAGTGATATTTTCTGGAATTCTTCCATTAACAAATATTGGCAAAGGGAAGCTTAATTTACAATTTTACAAATCTGGGATAGTAAAGGTTCATAGAGAACTTCTTGGAATTGATTACCTGTACAAGCAGGTGTACATGAACCAGAGGGGTACAACCGCATTGGGCCAGTGAAGGTTGGTTAGGTTAACACAGGCTATTTGTATTTGAAGGTAAGGGTAGGGAGGTGCACAAATCAAATTCCAAATATTGATTCTATCCAAAATTACTATATTAACCTTTTCAAATAAAATGTATTAAAATTTTATTAAAATGGATTGTGCTAATACCATTACATTCCAATAACTTACACATTAACAGAACCTGCATATTAACACTGAGGGACATTTAAATTTAAATTGTGCCTCAGTGTTAATATGCAGGTTCTGTTAATGTGTAAGGTCTTGAAATGTAATGATATGAGCACAATAAAAAGTTAGTTAAAGGTAAGACAGATAATCATACTTGAAATAGTACTTTTATGTATACTTCAGGAATAGTACCCTGGAAAGTTTTATGTAATTTTTTGTAAATATCACAGATCATGGTATTTAGCATGTTATATTATTTTAAAGGTAAAGTTGACAGCAGAGTATACACTAATGTTACTTTTAGGCTACCAAAGGAGACACTTTACAGGAAATTACATTATTGTAGACATCTTACCTAATGAGAATTGCTACATCATCCAATGCAAATTTGACAGTTTGAATTGCATGGTAAGGAAACTGGCATGCATGGACAATAACAATGTTGAGATTAATTTTATGAGTATCATTGCGGGCGCTTGAATTTCTTTGATGAAATAATACTAGACACTAGGGGTGTGCCCGAAGCCGAAATCCGGAAGTGCACGGATAGTGGGTTGGAAACGGATATTTTCCTATTCGAACTTGCCGTTCATATTCGGATGCGGGAAATAATTAAATTGCAGCAGGGAAATCTTTGATTCAGCGCCCGCCTCTCTGTATGACTCTTCTGAACTTTAGAGAATTAAGCATTGGATTGTTTATTTGGTTATTTAAAACATTCAAATATATAATTAGGGATGGAGCCGTTAGATATCGGCCATGTGACTCAGTCGGCAGTCACTGAAATTACGGATAGCCTACTCAACCTATATCTTTAACCTGCTCGTTATAATCAAACAGTGTGCCTTGTTTATATAGGCCTACGTCAATCCTGTGAGAGCAAAAGAAAAAGAAACAAAACGTTAAATGAAAAATCTCAACATCTTTCATGCAAACGTGATACTTTACATTACATTACATTACATTCATTTAGCAGACGCTTTTATCCAAAGCCACATGTATATAGCCTTAAATAGGCTATATAGATCAATAGTAGCCTATGATCAATATTATTCGGACTAACCATTATGAGTTCCCAGTAATGTCTGACAGTGCTGTTTACAAAATATGTGCGGTTAAATTTCGTTAAAAGCACCTGCAACAGCTGAGAATAAGCGACCAATGGCTTCCGTCTCACCTTAGAAAATGCCAAATTAGCCTGCTTGTTTAACAAATTTCGTTTGATTATGCAATGAACTCATGTTCAAGCTTCATCCCAAGTTCATTAGGCTACCTGCATTCTAATTTTGATTAATAACATAAATAACGTTATGTTACTAAATACAATAAAGCTGCCAGGTTGGCAACCCATAGGTTCAGCATATTTTCCCTTGTTTTATAATGTCCTGCTTATGGAAATGTGACCAACCTGTTTTACTGGTAGCATAATGCTTTAAAACGATCCAATTTCCCAGGAAGACTGAAAATGCGATTTACAGCAGGGGAAACAGACCTGCTCCTGTAACAGTGACACAGTTTTTGTTGTTTTGGCTCTGTATTCCAGAACATTGCATTTTAAATAGAAGATTGACGATGAGTTTAAAGTGCAGACATTCAGCTTTAATTTAAGGGTTCAAATAAAAATGTATTTGCATCGTATGAAATTAATTTAATACGAAAAACCCTTAAATGTAAAAATTCAGATAAAAGTTTTATTTAATTTGTTGTTTTAAATAATAACTGTAAGATTTATTGGTAGGACATTATTTGTCCCAATTCTCAAGTATGGGTGATCATTCTGATCTCCTGCAGCATGTGATCACACTCTCAGACCTCAGAATTGTAATAGGCATACAGTTTAATACTTCATCTTGGAGCTACTGAAACAAGGCTACATAGTTGTGTAGCAGGAGTACACTTCATGGAAAATGGAGGAGCAACCAGAGGAGTTGCTCTACTGCAGGGGTGTCCAATCTTATCCAAAAAGTGCCGTTGTGGGTTTAGCACTGAGACACCTGAAGACCATGAATAGTTGATAAATTAATTTAATGATTAATTAAATAGTTGAATGATGTGTCGCAGCAAAAACCTGCACCCATGCCAGCCTTTATTTTGGATAAAATTGGACACCCCTGCTCTAGTGCAATGAGATGGGGCAAACCTAAACTGAATCCCTGTAACATCTGCCAATCCCTGTATCTCTCCCCTAAATGTGAGATAATTGCAATGGCATCTAGAAGCCTCACTAATAATTTGTAAAATATGATGATTAAAACCTTTTGGAAGTTTCTGTGAGTTTTCAGCAGAGTATTGTCCTCAGAAAGTGACTCTTTCCAAGTCAACTGTTCAACTGAAGAAGTATTTTATCAGAAATTTGGATATTTGGAATTATCATAGCTGTCTTCGTCAACTATTTAGCCGCTATGAAGTAGATGTTGTGTCTTCCTATTTTTGGTAGAGCAACAAATTAGTCTTGTGTAACATAATTTCAAGTTGCCAAGAGCACTATAAAGTGTAGATAAGAACATTACTAGTAATGGTAAAAACTCAGTAAAATTAAGTGATTTTAACTACAGGGACAGTTGTAGATGTATAGTATTATGAATTTGGATTGGTAGCTAGCATTATGTTAGGAATGTTAGGAAACTAATGTTATGTGTGTACTAAGTAGTAAGTAATGTGACTATCTGCATGTGGTGGACAATGTCACTAATACGTATGCTGAAAAGTACAACAACAGGAGCACTGTGTACTAGGGAACAGGAAGGAAAACTGTGTGATGCTGTTCAGGACAAATCAGTCAGGAAACTATTTTTGTCTCTGTGGTTTACAGATATAAACAACATATTCCACTTGTAAAAGCCTAGCCATAAAGGCTACGTGAAAAATAAAATAGTTGTAATTTTAATGTATGGCACAGTTTGCATTCCACTGTGTCATTTCAATTAATCTTCGCAAAAATGTGCGATCTATAATAGATGTACACTAGGTTCACATGTCAGGAGCATAATTTAAAACCGTTATTAAAGCAGCTTCTCTGCAGTTTCTTTCACCCCCTTCAGAGGATCTTTGGTAGGGAAGGAAAATGAGTCTCTTACTTTTTTCCTTTTTAATGCAATAGCTGGTCCTCCGTGTCTCACTTCAAGAAATAGCCAGCTATATATTTAAATCCCTTGCAGTAGAATCTTCCATACGAGTGCTCAGGAATGTCAGCAGTGATTTGATCAGTTTCGCAAGATTAAATCCAGTATTACATCATGTCTTTTTGGTACCTTTCCTCAGGTTGATTTGCTGTGTGGGACTAACTGATAAATGTGTGATTGATTATCACAGGATTGCCAGGACTGTTTGTGCCGTTGCTAGCTCATGCATGTCTTACTTGCTTTTTTCCTACAGAAATATGGGTAAAATGTTTCTGAGTGTGTCAAAACGATGTTTAAATGTGTAAGAATGCTTCTTTCCTCACCCAATGACTTTCATGTTTTTTTCACATTTGTATATCATGCACTAATGCTGCAAACTGAATCTATTACTGTGGAAGTTTTCCAACATAGCAATTTTATTTTGAGTTTTCAGTAACATCCCTTAAATAATAAGTGAAATGTCAACTTGATATGGTAAACATATCAGAGGACAGAAAATGAAAATAGCAACAATTAAAAAAATTCACATATTGCAGAAACTCTATTGATATATTATTAAAAACTGTCCAAAATCAGAAGTGGATCTTAATAAAGGTATAGCAAAATCAATCAAATTTAATTGCTTAAGATTGTCTTTGGTTTTTTATGTATTGGTCCTATTTGAGGGATCACTGCAAATACTTTTCACATATTGTTAGAGTTTTTTTAAAAAGAATATTAAATAAGGAAACACAAATGCAAAAATATATTTTAGTCATTTCTAGGACAGCAAATTAGATAGGCCCTATTTAACCTTATTTTCATCTTTTGACTAAAGTGGTTAAACACAAATTTTAAGTTGACTTTCTTGACCTAGGCTAATTACCTCAACCACAGCTAGCTTCATCTTCAGAAAGAAACTCTGGAGAATCTGGACAATCCTCCTCAGATTCAATTTGTGTGTTGTTATCTTTGATGGACTCGAGAGTTTCAAGATTGACTGAATAGCCAAAAGCTTGTCAACTCTTTCATTTGTCAGCCTGTTGCACACTCTGCTGTATGTTCCACCAAACAGGGACCAGTTCCACTCTGATGCAGCTGATGTTGGAGGATCTGGAGAATAATTGAAACAATAGGGAACATGGCTTGACACTTAAGACCTTTAGCAAACACAAAACTAATAACACAACAAATGATTAGTCATGGTATTTGTATTACAGCAATCATTGGTCATGATGCATTGGTGTGTTTGGCTGCCTCCCAGATGGCATCAGCACTCCACAGCCCTTCCTTACTCGAAAATCTATCCACATTTATAAGAACTTTCCCTTGATCTAGATTAAGGTGCTGTGCAATGGCAGTGATGGTACCATATGTCACTGAAACCTGCTCTCCAGGAAGGACATTGGCCTGTTCAGCACAGGGTGTTTATTGTTTTCTTTTTTAACTTTTTGTGTTTTATTAGCTTTGTTTAAGCATGATATTGTTACAGTGAGTGGTGATTTTCCCTGAAAAATTGCAGAAAATTGCCATAAATTGCTGAAAATTACTGAAAGATACCTAGAAAATTCCCTCCCTTTGCAACCCTAATTGCAATAGACAAAAATAACACAAATATGTGAACCACCATCACTAGGCAAGGTGGATGTCACACTGTCTGACATTTCAGTCAAGCCAAAATGCACTGAAGTTTGGCCATATAGTGAGGTTTCACAAGTTTTATACTAGCCTATTAATTGATGTCAGTGTTAAATGAAATATGTTTAATACTTAACGGTAACAAAGGGAGGGCCAGTCCCGATCCCGTAAGTGAGCAGCTCATCAGGTGATCCAAGGTCCCGGCAGGTGCGTGGACTCCTGGAAGACTTTACTGAAATCGGGTCGTGATGGGGATCCAGTCAGGGCGACGTGGACATGTACAGATCTCCACTCGGACACGTGCCGCAAGGGAGATAGTGGAGGAACAGTCTGAAGAAATGTGTCCTCAAAAACAGCTGTTGAAGGAGAATAAACCGGCTTGGTTTATTCTGTGGACAGTGACAGGCCAACACTGTCTCGGTGATCAAGCAAGGT
Source organism: Synaphobranchus kaupii (assembly GCA_029718625.1). Lineage (NCBI taxonomy): Eukaryota > Metazoa > Chordata > Actinopteri > Anguilliformes > Synaphobranchidae > Synaphobranchus > Synaphobranchus kaupii. Next base: position 33,742,243 of record CM056379.1, read on the forward strand.
GCGGGTTGGGAAGCAGCGAAGTCCGTCCGGGTTCAGTGATGCGTCTGGTAGGTTGAGACAAAGTCTTTTCCATCAGAGCGACGTTGGTAAAGTTCCATGGCTTTTTATGGTCAAAATTCCTTTGATCCCAATTGGTAGATGGCTCTAGGACACCCATACAATAGATTGGCTCATTTCACTCTAGACCTTTTCCTTGGAACCATCAATGAAACACAGATCAGCCATTTACAATCACAGGGTGTGTGTGTGCGTGTGCGTGTGTGTGTGTGTGTGTGTGTGTTAAATTTGGGACTCCCCTCTCCTTCTCAAAAGAGGGGGGGTGTTCCTGCCCAAACTGGCGCCTGATCGATCAAGCAGTCTGTGTTCATCCCAGAGTCACATGAAGAAGGGGACAGACACTCCGTTGTGCCTCAGTTGATCAGGAGTGTTAATTGTGAACGACTCCGCAGGGGGCCCAGTCTCATGATCAGAGTCCCAAAATGTCCCTGTGCAACCATTACAGCTGATATATCAAAAGAATTTGTAACAGTAACTAGATTAACAATTCCTAAAGAAATTGTAGGTGTGGTTGCTTCACAGTGTTATCAATTGCTAGAAATGGCATAGAAAGATGGTAATATTGTATAGTGTGAGGTGAAAAATAAAAGTTGGAAATGGTATGAACAGTTAATGCGGTAAAAAGGGATCTAGTGTTCTCGTCAGAAACCATAGCTGCATTTACTGGATTACTATCGATTTTTTAAGTTCTTGAGACAGTCAGTTTTCCATGGTTTTCATAACGTTCTTAAAATCATAATATGTAAATATTTGGAGTCCTACAATATTATAGTTGTGACTGGTCTCCTATCTCTAAAGTCAGTAACTTTTAGATGTTTGAGAAAAGTGTTTAAAACCGTAAGATTCACTTGGTAGTTAGCAGGTAAATGACTAGCAATGCTAGGATGCTAGTTGAACTATTGATAAAATATGAAAACACATTTTTATGACATTTCTGCATTTTAGTTTTTAACATAACATTAAAAAAATTATGAGTGCTTGTGCAACATTTATCACCTCAAAAGAATAACAAAAAATAATATTAAAACCGGTGAGCTGGGGCATCTGCTTCTTTAGCTTATTGGTTCCAACTACTGAATTGTGGCCTACCTGCCGCCAACCCCATATAGCGCATGCCTTCCATTACAAACCGGTGAATTTGACACACACAATGTTTTGGCTATGTCTGTGATCGATTTATTCCGTTTTTTTTTGTTGACTCCAAATGCAAGTGCCACGCCTAGAATTAACTCTAGACCTTTTGTTAGTTTTCTTGTGCATGAACTAATGATGCAACGACACACAGCTGGCCGTGAAACAGCCGAGCAGCCAATGTCCAATTACTTTTGGTCCCCTAAAATGATGGAATAGATTTTTTAAAATGCTGAAATTCTTACATGTTTCACCCAAGGATGTAAATACCCTCAAATTAAAGCTGACAGTTTAACTTCAAAAAATGTGCCACTGTCAAAATACTTATGGACTACATGATATATACATTACCATTCATTTTTTAGACTCACTTCATCCTTCACCAGGCTATGCCTCACTGGCATTGCTAAAACAGAATATACAAGACAGTGGTGAATATAAGGTATCAGAGAGGAAGCTAATATTTAACCCATTTTAATGCTGTAGGAAATTCTTCATTTAAGTGAAACCTAAATCTTCCAGGGCACGTAGTCAAAGAGTGCTCTATATTCTTCTTTGACTGTAGTCCTTTCATCACTTTGTACCACACAATCCTCCTTTTTTTGCCAGCCTTTGCTCAGGAGGGTCTACAACATTAAACTAGCAGCTGTAGCTCCAGGACATAGCGTGTCCCTGAAAAACCATGGTCATGGCACGACCTATTAAAAGATCTAGTCTAGTTACTCTGGCAGTGCTGGAATTATAGCATCATTGTATTATTGCTGATGCATTATAGAATTTATTGAAATAAATACATCTCAAATAAATTATTGCTTTCATGCAGATTTTGTTACATCATTTGTTTCCACTCATAATCTTAGAAGAAAAATGCCTTCATTTAATCATCTGTACATTGATCACATCACCTGATTTAAAATTCCGCTGTTATGCGGAGCTAAAAAAGATATTTGTGGTCCAGGTAATCTCACACTGTGTCTGAATGTAATTATGCAACATATGGTAGTGCCATCAATCATGAACAGGTGTCAGGAACTTAAAGCAAAGGTAATGTCCATGTGGCAGATTTTTCCTGATTTGGAACAGGTGTCTCAGATGCTTCTCAGAAATGTTTTCTGTATGTGAAGCAATGAAGGAAATCTTCTCTGCTGAAAAGAGAGGAATATCCGATTATCAAAAAGAAAACAACTGTAAACGCATGGCTTTGCCTTGATTTGGAGAAGTAGAGGGGTATATGACAGAGGCAATATTATGACCCCCCCCCACTTCTGAAGACTTCATTATTTTGTTTACTTCTGCTGTCTGTTTTCTGTATTTAATTCTCCTTTGCCTCCTCTTTGCTGCATTCACTACTCCAAACCTGTTGTCACAGCCATCACTTCCTAGTGATGCCTCTCTTTCATGTCTCTTATGTCAGGGGTCTTCACTTTTGTCCATCCTCTTCCCTCTCCTTCTTTCTCTCTATTGCTTGCTCTACCGCAACCCAGCACTCCCCATATGCTCCTGTTTAATATTTAATCAGCTCCACCTTGTCTGCAGCATTGCTGGCTTCATTAGATAATTAATGGTTGCCTGCATCTCATTTGCCTCAGTTGATGCATCTGCAGCCAGTAATTAGAGGGGGAGTTTATTAGCGGCAGCGGCTTCGTTTATTTGCAAAGCGCTCCCCTTGATTGAGGCCAGTGGGAACAGCATGTGCGGACAGACTGTCACTCCCATTAATAGTGCCGCTTTGTTTACATTTTTACTACTAGTTTTGCAACGCTGCACATCCTGGCAGTTTGGGGAACAGTTGGCGCTGCAGATTTGACTTTTATAATTTAGCAAATAATTAGGTAATTCACAGCAATAATGCTCCGCCAGAGCAGTGGACCAGTTTTAGAGGAATCTGGAAGGGGCTTTTATAAGCTGGCAAAGGATTAACTGGCAGCAGAAATCTAGTCAGTCGTTCACATCAGTGAGTGTGCTTTGCCGATTTCAGGGTTTACACCTTTTTCCACTTTCTCCTCATAGGAGACTACAATGTTTAATGACCAAGTGAGCCTCAGTGTGCTTTTAAACAATCCAGACATGCTGTGAGACTGCATCTGAAGTTGCTCTCCTAAGTCAACGTTTAGTGACGATTGCCTCCAATTTTTTTGTATTATATTTAGCCTAATCCTGTCCGATCTGCTCCTATTCATGTTCTGGGGGGTATACAATGAAGGAAGCTTAACATAGCCTAACCACTGCAATCTGGCTTAACCTGTACTACGAACGTGGTTATCAACTTGCTAAGTGAACACGGGCTTTGTTAATGAAGCTTTGTGCACGTTTCTATAAAAGGGGCGGTGTCTGCAACAATGAGCCTATAGCGGTACAGCATTGGCTGTAGGCTACTCGAGCAGCATATTTCTCTCTTGAAGAAAAAAACACTGATATATGGACAGATACGAAGAACATAAAACAATCATAAGAGCAAAAAACAATACTGTTGCCTCCAACAAAGCCAGAGAGGAGCTTTTGCAAAAAAAAAATGCTCATCATGTAGGTTAAATTCGGTAGTTAATAATTAATTTACCTTACCACTCATAAAAAATTGTTTAAAAGTTAAAAGTTAGCCTGGGAGCAATTATATCCAAAGATGCTAATTGTTAGCATTGCTCCAATTCAGGATTTACAATAATTTAGCTACAACGGCGAGACCAGGACAGCTTAACATACTATTTCGATACATACTATTTCAAACAATATCAAATTTTTCAAAATAGGTGAACTATGCCTTTAATACCAGACGCAGGGATATATTTTTCTCCACAGTTCTCTCGTCCATTTCTCTAGAAAAACTTGGTAATGACTTGGCAAAGTCCTCTGTGATTGATCAGAAACTGGATATCCGTTATGAGTCAGTTAGCAAGCTAGCTAATAATAACATTAGCATAGGCTACTTGGCAAGCTAATTGCCATCAATAGGCTATATTATCTTGCAGTAAGTAGAAACATAGTCAGTGGCTTTGTTGCAGTTATTTAATTATATTCAACTAAGCATGATTTAGGATGAAGTGATGCCCTGGCCCAGACACCGAAAGAGAGAATTAGTTGACAGATCAAGGATAAATTTGCTTAACGTTAAAAGCGAAATAATTAATATTGTCTTACTTGCGGTGAATCCGACATCTTAGAGGAATCAGTTAGCAAGTTAGCTAATAATAACGACACCTAGCAGGCTAATCGCCTTCAATAGTAGGCTATCTTGCAGTAAGTATCATATTCAGTGACTTCATTGCTGATGCCCTGGACACAAAAAGAAAGATTTCGACAGATCAATCAAGGATAAGTTTGCTTACATGAGTTGTCAGCTGTGGTCACAATTCTAATCCGTTTCTATTAACGGTTAATATGACCGCGCGACAAAACCAATACGTAACAACATAAAGCAATAAGGAAGAAGATGTCCAATCACGACATACAAAAAATGTTTCCATGACACTGGTAAATACGTCGATGGGTCACAGGTTTGACTTACAGGCATTTCAGTCAAAGTAAAAGGGCAGTCCGGCCACAATGGCCTAAAGACTCACAAAAGTTCTAAAGGCATCGCGGGCAAATAGCAGGGCACCGACGGCCATGGCCGTATGGCCGCCATGTAATTTATGCCCTGGCCATACGTAAATATTTAAACTGTTGGCAGTTTACCTTGGCAAATTATACAAATGTGAACTAAACTTATAGCACATTTCCTTTACTTTTGCATTTTGCAGTAAATTTCTTCTTTTGCAGCACATTTCTGTGCATTTAACATTTTGTATGTTTGTTTCTGGAGTTTGAGTGCATTTCCCTTAATGTTTGTGTTTTTCTATTGAAGCGTGATTGTCCAAACAAGGGTAAGCATAGATCGAGTGTGAAATTTGAAAGTTGACTAATTCTGCATTGACATGAAGAGGTCAAAGCCTTCTGGTGCCCAATTCAAGAAGAGAAGAAAAGAGCAAGATTAGAACTGTGCAAAATACAAAGGTATTCAATTAGCATTATTTTATAGACAATAGTTACAATTTTGAGGTCCAAGTAAGCTGTAAGCCATTATTAATTTTTCATAGGGCACCAAATAGGCTAACACTGGGTGCACCAATCCACTGTGCTATGGAACACCACAATGATAAATAAACAAATACAATAATAAATAAATAAATAAAAGAGGAAATATAAAAATGAATAAATAAAATAATTTGGAAATAAATAAATCTGGGAATGAATATAGAAATGTAAATGTATGTGCAATTAATTAAAGTTATAAAAAAAAATTTTAAATGTATTTTCTAATATTTTTTCAAATATATTAATTTATTTATTTCCATATATATTTCCCAATTTATTTCCTTATTTACTTATTTATTTCCATATATATTTACTGATTTCCCAAAGAGCACAATCTGTCTCCAACCACTAAGTTCGCCTCGTTCACACCCTTACAACGTATGTGTTCAGTTTTGCCAGACTGGGCATATTCCAGCCCAATTGGGCAATTTTTTAAATGTTATTGTGCAGGGAAAAATGACCTTTTGCAGCTTGTCATAATTTGGGCTATTTTTTGTTATATTTGGCGGTTTTTCATCTTCCTCTTTCAGCTAATTATTCACATTCACTCTGGTGTATTTTGTCCCTCCTCTCTCTGCCTATTACCCGGTTGTCATTGAAGTCAGTTAATAGTCGCTGCTTTTGTTTGATATGTAGAGGCTTGCCAGTGGGTTAGAAAGAAAATTGTGAAAATCAGAAAGAACGCTGACTTTTAGTTCCTGGTGGAAAAGTAGGCTATGTTCATGCTTTAACAGGGAGACGGGAGACGGGAGACGTGACGTGGCTGATCTGTAAACTTTACTGCTGTACAGACGACCGTGTCTTATCTTTGAAAGCACATTGACTGCTGTGTCTTTTGGTTTATGCTACAAAGTCTGAGAGTGGACGAGAAATGAGCAGCCTATGTTTCTATGTTGCTCAACTTGCTTTTTGTGTGTGCAAGCTTGCTTTCCCCGATTTTGCGTAAGCACGAAACATTTGATTTGGAAAATAGAACTAGTCTATAACTTAAATGTGTGTGTGTGTGTGCGTTCGCAAATCATATTCATAAACATTTCAGAGTCTATCTTACAGTAGGCTATACCTCCACCTCCAGTCCACAATCTCACTTGCTTGCTCCCCGGTTCACGATCACATCCAAATCAGATCCGTTGGATCTGCAGCAACAAAGTTTACGATCGACTGATCCGGGAGTGCAGGAAATCTTCAAAAGGCAACCAGGGAATGGTAGGAGAAGATAATGCGGGGGAGGAGTGAGGCGACGACTGCGAAGGTTGACGCAGTTCAGTGGATCCGTTTCGACAGTGTACAGAGACCGCAACACTGCGTTTATGGAGGAAAGTCGCGGAGGCGCAGTTTGTGTGTTGGACTGCTTAATGCCACTGGACATCTCTGGATGGCGGGGGCTATTTTTAATCATGGCAGTATGGCTGTATTCCACTTGATTATTGAAATTATTCTATTGAATGTCTTTATTTGATATTTTTGTGTGCTGTGGGTCTGCCCCACTGTCTCTGTCGTTTTGTTGTTGCTGGGGCTACAACTGAAGTTCCCAAACGGGAAAATAAAAGTTATTCTATTCTATTCCATAAATCTGTTAAAGAGATACTGCAGAGGCTTTTCTAAGGCCTTTTTCTATCGCTTCAATTTGAACTGGAACTCGTGAGTGGGTGTGGTCATATGACGACGGTGCCACGTAGTCATATTATGAATATTCATACGGTCAAGGAGAAAAAGGGTGTGTCTTGGTGAACTGACTCAGGCCCCCACTGAACTCAGCCCCCTTCCTGCTCTCTCCTCACAACTACGTCTTCGCGGTCGAGGAGAGGACCGGGGACGTAACCGAATGGTAGAGCTAACGTTACCTAGCTAAGTTAGCTTGTTTGTCTGCCTAAAGTAACGTTACTATTAAATACATTCAAATACACAGCAAAACCCAGTCACACAGTAACGTTAGTATATTGAAAATAGCTGGTTGTAGCGCCCAGCTCCACTTGGTCCGGAGAGAATTGTTATCATTTATTAGCTAACATTATTCATAAATGATAGTGATAACTAGCTATCTAGCTAAGTTACCAGTTGTCTGGACCAAACGGGGCTAAACTCACACACAATAGACTGCTTTGCATTACTTAATTTATCGATACATTCCATCTCTCGACAGATTATGAAAGCTAACAGAGCCAGTGGCGTTACACCGAGGAACGATATATCTCTGACTCCTTGGCATAATGCAGGCAAGTTAGCTAAAGATACCAAAGTAAGACGTTGTAGATGAATAACTCTCTATGGCTACGTTCACACTGCAGGTAAAAAGTGGCACAGATCCGATTTTTTCCTCAAATGTGACACAGATCTGATTTTTTTTTATGGAAGTGTGAACAGCGAAAATCACATTGAATCTGACATTTCAAATTCTCATTTGGGCACTTTTGAATGTGGGATTAGATGTTGATACATAACCGATTGTGTCAAAGCGACCGCAGTCTGTCAGATCGGAATTAATGTGACTTTTTACGTCATTTTTGATGCAGCTAGCAGGGCATTAGAACATGTACGCACGGGCTAGTTAACTCACTATTGTACAGGGTAGGTTATCAACAGATTCACATTATATTATCATGTGTTGTCATTTTAGATAAGTGGTAAATGTGCAAAGCAGTGGATTTTTTTTGGGCACAAACGATACACCATGATAATAAGTTGGAAGTAGGCAATGTTTTTATATCATTCGCGGACAGCTGCGTTACCGTTTTGTGATTTAAAATAATGTTAGAACTGTCCATATTATTGTCTTGGTTTGTTGCACGGTAGCCTATTCATTATTCACGGTTTTCTCATGTAGCTGCTTACCAAACGTTATGGTTGTCGGTCCAATAGTGTGTCAATAGTTTAATCTAAGGGTGCGCAGTGATGTTAGGCTATACGTTACACATGAAGTTGAACAGATGTCATGTGATGGCTTTTTTATATATTCTATTTTAACACGGCTGGAACACTGTATTGACCAATCTTCATCCCGGAACTATCCGTTTTATAAATGCTATATCGACTGGTCTCACTAGCCAAACGGCCGAGCGCTCCATTTTCTTAACTCGCCCGTCCTCATAATCACTCGCCCAGGCGAGTGAGCGAGGTTAATTTCATGCCTGGCTTGAGTTTCACTGAAACCGCACATGTCACCGTCCCCCCATTCCTGGCTCCGATCTCGCATTCACGAGTCACTCTGCACAGAAGTAGCAGCCATGGCAGCACAAAAAGCTAGTAAAAACATTGGCTTTTTTCCTGTCTCCTCACCCTTATCATTAGCTCCACTGCACATCAACTTTAAAATTAACGCAGAAGCTGTGACTTTGATGACTTCCTTTTTGTTGTTGTTTATTTCTGCAGGCTGTGTAACAGGCGCTATGTCTTTTGTTTTTGTTAATTTGCACGGGCCATTTGAGGAGAGCAATCGGTTCACACTGGAATCAGATATGGGCCACATTAAAAAATTAATGTGAACAGCCAAACAAAAAAAAAATTGGATCTGAGCAATAAATCGGAATTGAGCACTAATGCCTGCAGTGTGAACGTAGCCTTAGTAGCTCGATATAAGTCATAATATTAACGTTAGCAGTAATACAAAGCTATTTGCATTTGAACTTGAACTAACTAGTTAGCAGTACAAGGGTCTCAGTCTCAAAGAGGAAAAAAAACCCGTTGGTCTCTGATTTTATACCACGTGCCCAGCCGAGACTACCCCTAGGACCACCTCAACTCCACCCATTTTTATGTTAAGGATCTTGTGACGTCACGAATCCCCGGAAACCAGCGTATTGGTAAGCCTACACAAAAACTCATCTAAAACTATTTTGACTAAACATGAGATTTTCGGACATAGACAGTTGTGTATGATTATAATCTAACCCAAAACATCGGTTTTCAACGGGAAAAGTCGGTTTTTGACTGCAGTATCACTTTAATAACTTAATGTATTTTATCCAAGTTTGGCTATTTTTATTAAGATTCGCCGTGTTCATAGTTTTAAAATCTGGCAACACTGTGTTTAGAGCATAGGCTGTAGAAAAATGGTTCAGAGCTGCAGACAGCATTTCTCAATGTGAGCAAATACATTAAATGGAGACGTCAATTCCTCACATATTGAGAGAAACGAGGCATAGAGAAAGCTAACTAGCTAGCACAATCTGTCAACTTGCTTTGGTCCACCCACTAATTTTGCCAAGTTCCAAGTCAATCAGGTTCCAACCCTCCATGTAGGCTATTCAGAGTTACTGACAGCGTTTCTTATAAGCAAGTTAAGTCAATTTCTCAAATATTGAAAGAAACGGTGGGCGGATAGATTGTATATTGTTGTGAGCAATACAGCGATCTTGTATCTGAGAAAGCTAGCTACATGCCCATGTTCAATGTAGCCTACAAGGTTTGCTGGCATCTGATGCAAATCTAAATCTAAAACAGATAGCTAGCTAGCTTTCTCTATCTGTCGTTTCTCTCAATATGTGAGGAATCTCAATGAATGTATTTGCTCACATTGAGAAATGCTGTCTGCAGCTCTGAACCACTTCTACAGTCTAGTCTCCATGTTGGAGGGTGGGAATGTGGCAAACTTAGTGGGTGGAGCAAAGCAAGTTGATTGACAGATTGTGCTCGTTGGGAAATAGGTAAATATATATGGAAATAAATATGTAAATAGGGAAATATATATGGAAATAAATAAATGAATATATTTGAAAATAAATAAAAATATATATTTAATAACTTAAATTAATTGCACATACATAAATGTCTATATTCATTCCCAGATTTATTTATTTCCAAATTATTGTATACATTTTTATATTTATTTATTTATTTATTTATTCTTGTTGTCAGAAGGAAACCTACGCTGTGGTCTCAGGATAGATGTTTGGTTAAAACTACATTAAGTATAAATACCAAAAGCATAAATAAGGCATAAATAGGCATGGCTAAAGTACAACATAAAGCATTCAATGCTGTACTCATGTACTCATACAATACCTTATATCATGTGCCATGTTCCTGAGCATGTGACAAGCCTGGGAAACATTTGAACAGTATTCCAGTCCTTATGGCAATAATCAGATTATTATCAAGGAAATACAACCAATTATACAATTAAGGACAAATTGAAGAGTTTGTTGGGACAAGGGTAGTCTAAATAAGGGTTTTAGCGACGTGTATGCTTGCCTTTCCCTAACACACCATCTAGTACAAGTTTATGTATACAGATGGAACAAAACAAATAAGCAACGTTGTAAATTAACATAAAAGTATAAAGAACATGTAATTTAACTGTGCCACACAATGTTTGAGCTTGACACAACAATAGAACATTATGGCCTGTGTCTTATAAAATACACACATTTTTTCAGACAGATAACTTTAGTAAATTGTGATGAAAATAACAAATCAAAAGTGCCATCGGCTGCATCCCTTTGAGTCTGTATGCTAAGGATAGGTCTGATGGTCAGAATTACACCACTTCTGTATACTATTATTACTCATATCCTGCTGTATCACGTTGGGTCACAGACTTCTCAGATAAAAGGGCCTTGGGGGACAGCAGTATATCTGTTATAATTTAATTGGTCGCACCAATAATATCAAAGCAGATGGATAATAAATCTGGCAGAGATGGAAGCACATGATCCGTGTGTGCTTTCCTCTCTTTGCACATAATGTGTATGAAATCAGAATTTGTTATGCATGTCAACAAATGGGGTAAGGATAAGGGTTGCAACTGCAACAATACAGATTGCTGGTATAGTGGCCCAAAAGTAGATCGATGAATATTATAGAATATAGATTCACACGATACAAGGGCAAAGTATATATAACATCAAATAATATTGAAAAACTGTGGTAAAAATTCAGAGTTTGAAAGGCATATCAGGCACAATTGTGTTTGTCACATGCAACAAATCCACCAAAAGTTGATATCGCAGTTTTGTTGAAACCATTTTGTCGTTCATATCACAGAATCAGTACTTTTATTGGGATGCAAGTTATGCCATCTACGAAGTTATGGGTTGGCGGGGCATGCCCTATACCTATACAGCACCAAGAGTTAAACCTTTTCAGGGTTTCCCACAGAAATAGCTACAATGACCACAAATTCTCACTCCTTACGAATGTTCATTTTGTACCCTCTGAACTTGTCTAAACATAAAATTCTGATGAAGCTTCACACAGCCATAAGGTACCAGGCCTGGATTATTTTATATTTCCTCCTTATCTTCTTCATCTTCTTCTACTTAATCTTTCTGCCTGCAGTTGTACAATTATTAATTCTCCCCTTGGTGCATAGCTGACATTAGGCGTCTAGCACAGGCATGTCACAGCACCATTGTGGCATTCTTATTAATTATCAGAGGCTGGCTATCTTGCATGCTATAAAAAAAGCAACGCAAAATCGCATCCTGCGATTCCAATGTGATGGTTCCTGACATGGTTTAATTTGTGAGAATTCATTTAATCTTTCAAATAAGTGGAGAACACCATGCAATCATGCATCTGAAAAAATCACTGGAAATCCAGAATTGTCATTGACTGTTAACTACAAGCTGTTGGAACATAAAGGGTTTACTTTGTGAGTGTTATGTGGGAGAAAGGCCATCTGCATTCTGTATCACACAAAGCATCACTGTGAGATGATACAGAATGAGGGAGTGAATATTTTCAAGCCTTTAATCAAGCTCTGTACTGCTTTGATGCAGATCCAGCAGGCTTCAAGGGAATCTGTTTTACAGTTTTAATGTGTAGGCTTTGACATATGGGAAAGGGGAGGATGCCTTTAACAAAAACCCTCACAGCATTTGCTTCAGTAGGAACACCTTGGTGAAAGCTTTAATTATTGATTGGCAATGCCTCAGCAGTTTAGTGTCTGTGGCTGACTTGATTGAGTAAGACTTTTGTAGGGTGTCTGTAGTGATACTCTGAATATCAAAACAATATGCACCCCCACACACTGTTGATAATTAAACATTTTATATTTATTCATGCTTATGTTTCAGTAAAATCAGAAAGAACAACCTTTGTCAGAGATACTCTGGCACAAAGCCGATTGCTTTACACAATGGAAGAGGAATCCTTCTACATAATATCAACAAAGTTCAGAACTGTTTAAAACAGCATACAAAGGCCTGGATGAATAGTACCATGTTATTGATTAACAAAATTTTTAATTTAATGAAAGAACACAGTAAATTTAGTGAACTTACATGTTAAAGGGGCTATATGTAACGTTCAGATAATCCTTCTCATTACTGACACCGGTGGCCGAAAATGAACTGCAGCCAGCAACCCGCTTGCACAATGGGAGCAAGCAAAATTAGCAGTAATCCATTCTGTATGATACATCAGCATTATGGGTCTAGCGTGGTTTTCTTTATAGCACAGTGGGTTGATACCAAGGCTTGAGTTTTTTTTTTTTACGGTCTATGGTTGAGACAAGGATAATTCTAAACTAATGTTAGTTATAAACAGATGATGGGAGTGGCATGAGTAGACTGGAGTTATTGCACATAAAATGTAAGTTACAAAATACCAGGTTCTGGGAATGCCGCATTATCCTGGAACATTAGCTGACCATAATTTGTAAACGGCAAGCTAGCCAAATAACGTTAGAAGCCAGATCAACCTCGCTAGTCGGGTTTGAATCAATGTAACTTAACTAGCTAACATTATTCACTCAGACAGTATTTTCCTAGTGATAATGTTAGCAAGAAAGCTAGCTACAATGTTAGCAAGCAAGCGAGGAACATTACAATATATATATATATATACAATGTTACGTTACCCGTCCAATAATAAGAACAACAGTTTGGGTTCGGTTTTGATCCCAAACAAACGTAGGTCTCTCCATGGCTGGAATTCCCAGCCGATGTTCACATTTCCATTTTGACAGTAAAAGAAAATGCGGAATAGGGGACGGCTGCAGCATTAATCTACAGAATAGAATAGAATAACTTTTATTTTCCCGTTAGGGAATTTCAATTGTAGCCACCAGCAACACCAAAAAAGACATAGACAGTGGGGCAGACCCACAACACACAAACAAACATATCAAATAAAGACATTCAATAGAATCATTGCATTAATCAAACTAATTATGATAATTAAAGTGGAATACAGCCAAATGTCATGATTAAAAATAGCCCCCGCTGTCCCGAGATGTCCAACACACAAACTCCGCCTCCATGACTTTCCTCCATAGACTACACGCAGTGTAGCGGTCTCTGTCCACTCTCAAAACGGAGCTCAGCCTTCCCAGTCGTCGCCTCACTCCTCCTTCCCTTCCCTGGTGGCCTTTTGAAGATTACCTGCAGTCCTGGATCAGTGCCGACATCTTGAACTCCAGTGAAGAGCGATGGTAAACTTTGTGGCTGCAGATCCAACGGACATTCCTGAGCATATGTTGCGAATGCGTCTCCATGGTGACGACGACAAACAAAATTATTCAAAACGAGCAGGAGAGCTTTGAAAAATCTCCAGCTCGCTTCCCTGTGGTAGCTATTCAAGGCGGAGCTTTCAGTTGCTGTCTCATTGAAAAACATGGAACATCCGGTTTGCCGTCAACTGCATACTGCTACCATGTTAATGCAGCAGCCAGCCAGAGAGAGGGAAGGCACTTGGGAGCGCGCTTTGACGTCACATCCTTCATATCCCCGGCAAATCGGACCCGAATTCTTTACAGAAAAGTCAGCCCATAGGCTCTTATACGCAACAGAGAAAGTAGGGGAAGGTCTTATTTTTTAAGTTACAATCTGTTCATACATTGGCAAATGAAAGCAATTCATGCATGCAGAAACCTTACATATAGCCCCTTTAAAGCAAGATATCTTCCACACGGAATGCAACAATTTATAATGCAGTTCAATTCAGTTAATTATGCATTAAATTGTGTTAATTCAAAATAGATTCAATATCAGATACTATAAAATGGCTTAAATGGCACAACCTTATAAATAGGGACACTCGTTCATCTAGGGGAGTTTTCCTGCCTGCAATTCAGTCATCCCTCAGCAAGAGGTCGATAGATCCTTCTGGTTAGTCAGTTATCAAATTGCTCCCCCCCAGTAATCAAATGGCAACAGTTAAGCACATACAATGGTTGAATGCCCCCACACTTCCACATCCTGCTTTTTAGTGTATATTAAAATGTATAGACGTGCAGCTTATTTTTATTTATTTATTTTTTTGAGTGCTAAGGTTTTTTTATCTTTATGGGATGGGATTTAGCATTGGGAAATAGGTCTGCATATAAAATAGGAAATCATATTACTTGCACAGATGTAACCTGATCCATGGTGGCACCCTAGTGATAGTCGTATCCATCCAAATTACAGTATTCATGTTTGTCTGAAATGATAAATTACAGCTTTAATCACGGAAATCTTGACGCAGGATTGTGTCAAACCTCAGCCTCTCCACTTGCACTGCAGGGCAATAAAATAGCAGGGTGCTATTAATAACCTAAAGAGCTTAGACCTATGTCTTTCCACAGTCACAGACTATAAAAGGCATAAAATGTACTGTTTATACATGCTAATAAAATCATGTTCAGATATAGAAATAATAATAAATGTTTATGAAACCAAATATCCTAACTGGTTATGAAGCTACAACTGTTTTCTGATTAACTCTAAAGAGTTTATCTGAGTTTATCACCAACTTTTTTGAAGCCCGAAAATGAAATGATTGCTGTTCTTTGAACCCATACAGGCATAATCCTGGTCTCTTCTGTAAGGTAACCCTTGGGAGTTTGTTTTCCAAGAGTCATAATTAATGAAAGTAATACTGACACAAAGTATCAGAAGCTCAAATACAGTGTAAGTGTAAGTTTATTTTTTCTATCGTAAAAGATTATTATTATTTTTTTGCCAGGATAAGGAAAGAGACTGTATTGTTATTTGTGTCATCTGTGGCTTTCCGTGGAACACATAGACAGTATGTAGTCGTCATTTTGATCAATCCTGTTTTGTGTCATGTTACAAAATAAGGAACCGTTGTCACTATAACATTGGCATCGTAAAGTAGTTTATAGAGATATAATTGTGAGTTTGAACACTTTCAAACAGTATATTGTTTATTTAAAAGATTATTTAAAAATTTCTCTGTAAAAAACACATTGGATGCAAATGAACTAAACTTGTGCTAGTTAACGGCTTAACAATGAAAGGATAAAACACGTGCACTCAAACGAAGTAAAAGATCTAAACTTTGTGATTAAAGAGATACTGCAGAGGCTTTTCTAAGGCCCTTTTTTCCGCTTCAATTTGAACTGAAACTCGTGAGTAGGTGTGGTCATATGACGATGATGCCACGTAGTCATATTATGAATATTCATACGGTCAAGGAGTGAAAGGGTGTGTCTTGGTGAACTGACTCAGCCCCCTTCCAGCTCTCTCCTCACAACTAAATAAAATGGCTGTATTAGTTGAGCAACGTCTTCGCGAGGAGAGGACCCGGGATGTAACCGAATGGTAAAGCTAACGTTACCTAGCTAAGTTAGCTTGTTTGTCTGCCTAAAGTAACGTTACTATTGAATACATTCAAATACACAGCAAAACCCAGTCACACAGTAACGTTAGTATATTGAACATGGCTGGTTGTAGCGCCCTCATAACTTCACTTGGTCCGGAGAGAATGATCATTTATTAGCTAACATTATTCATAAATGATATAGCTAATATAACTAGCTATCTAAGTTACCAGTTCTCTCTGGACCAAACGGGGCTAAACTCACACACAATAGACTGCCTTGCATTACCTAACTTATCGATACATTCCGTCCGAGTTACTGACCAACTGGTTACTGGTTTTGCTAGGGCTACATCAAATGTATTATTGCTATTGTTTATTATAGCTAACGTTACGTATTCATAAAAGATAGCTCACACAATAGGTTGCCTTCAACCCCACATTAGCTATTACCTATCAGTAATGTCAACCGTTTGCAAAAGCATTTTTTTTGTAGTTTGTACAGATAACTTGCATGTAAACAGAAACAAACTAATGTCCCAACAGGTGTGCTTGTGGCCACTGCTCTAACCTGTCCCCTCCAGAAAACCTATGTTGCCGTGAGGTTACTGAGTCAGCGTAGTTATGAAGCTATTCTTGATTTGTCTAATACTGCTGTGCCGTAGTCGGGCATGCTTGGCCCAACTGTATAATAGTGGCCAATACATGTGCAATTACACAATGTCACAAATACAATGTAATAGGTATATTGTACTTAGCTGTTTTACTTAGCTGATGTAATGATTACAAAATTACATCCATCACTGTTGGGATGGCACCTGGCTTCAGCAACAGAGTTTTATAGAAGCCCATCTCAAAGCCAGTTAAATTGTGGTAGCAGTCCGGTGTGAAGTGCGCGTTGCACACTAGGGCTTTCTTCGGCAAGTCCGCGTGCTCTACACCGATAGCTTGAAGCCACTGGCTAAGTAGCGCTGGGTCTCTCGGCAGATTATGAAAGCTAGCAGAGCCGGTGGCGTTGCACCGAGGAACGATACATCTCTGACTCCTTGGCATAATGCAGGCAAGTTAGCTAAAGATACCAAGTAGTAAGACGTCGTATATGAATAACTGTAGCTCGATATAAGTCGTAATATTAACGTTAGAAATAATACAAAGCAATTCGCATTTGAACTTGAACTAGCTAATTAGCAGTACAAGGGTCTCAGTCTCAGAAGGAAAAAAATTTTTTTGTCGTTCTCTGCTTTTATACCACGTGCCAAGCCAAGACCCACCCCTAGGACCACCTCAAGTCCACCCATTTTTATGTTAAGGATCTCGTGACGTCACAAATCCCCGGAAGCCAGCATATTGGTAAGTCTACACAAAAACTCAGATAAAACCATTTTGACTAAACATTAAATTTTCGGACATAAACAGTTGTGTATGATCATAATCTAACTCAAAACATAGGTTTTCAGCGGGAAAAGTCGGTTTTTGACTGCAGTATCACTTTAAATTTGATCGCGGCCAGTCATTTAAGTCTCCTCTGTCACTCTTTGGTGGTGCTCAGTTTAAACTTGTCCATAGGGAGAATACTCAGCCAGAATAACTTTTAAATCAGATGTGATTGATTAAGAAGATTACACAGTAAAATGTCCAGTGTTAATGCAACTAACAAAGTACATATAGGGACTCTGTATGCGTTGATTTAATGCTGAACATTTTATCGTGTAGATATGCAGCCAGCTTTTCCTTCAGCATTTTTCATCTAATTTATTCTTGCAATGTCTTATAAATATTAATGCGTCTTGTTAAGTATTTGGAAGATCAAGCATTGGCAAAATACTCTACAACTTTGCCACTTCATAGACTAATTTTCAGTCCACCAACTTGGTTATAATGAACAAATGTCATAATTTAACAACTTTTATTATTTTAAATCTTATGAGATGAGATTATTTTAACGTGCCATAAAATATTGGAAGATAAATATGTAGTTCATTATAGGTTTAATTCCACACAAGGTACAGTATATACTTCTGCATGAGATAGCACAGCGCAATATGGCAAGATGTTGAGTCTCAGTATATACAGTGTATGACAAATATATGATAATCCAAGTAGTGAAAATGCATTACTGTGGTGCAGGGCTTCAAATAAACACAGAACATTGAAGGTTGGAAATTATTTATTGAAACCAATCTAAAGTTCTGATTGGTTTTCACCAGAGGTTACACTTATTCCTAATGAATAGTTAATTGTGCCATTGACTAGTGTTTGCAGTAGTTTCTCCCTCTTTACCTCCATGCTGGGTTAATTCTTGGTATTAATTCATGATGATAATGGGCATAGTTGGCAACTTTGGTGACCTGTCTGACATGAGATTGTGGTCGCGGGGGATGCTGAGCAATTGACATCGCGGACCCCGTGGGTGCTGTGGGGTGGTGTGATTAAGGTTGTTGACTGCTTCATTTTTTTTTTTTTCATTTGCCATGAGATTGATTTCTGTGACGTGAGAGAGCCTGAAAGCTTGTGTCTCACGCCGAAAGCATAAGTCGGCCACCTTGCAATGGGCCATTCAACAAATCTGTGCTTATAATATTACCATATCGCAAGAGATCTAGCACTGTGTCTGAAATCAAATTTTCTATGGGAGCTCAGGTAAGCTATTACATGAACTAATCTTCAGTTAAACTGACATTAAATGTGTTTCAGCAAACAATCATTCATTTAATATATGTAGGTGAATGTGTAATACCATATCATAGCACATAATCAAATTACTTAATATTTATCTTGTGATTTACTCATGATATTTTTATTACTTTATATTTCCACATGTGCAATCAATTTCAAACATGTTACCTTTTTTTGTGTCATTGTAATTATTGTTGGTTGAACATTTCCCTTTATAAAGTATGTATACACGTTTTACAATTAAGATAATTAACCAAGGCACTGCAGTAAATGTTTGATCAGTTCATCCCTTACACAACCAGCATCACAGTAAGCCTGGGAAATAAGGAATTGAGCTCTCCCATCTGCCTGGGGCAGAGTTGTCAATCAGCAGTGTTCAGCTGATCTCAGCACTTCACTCAGATTACAGGGAAGTACCACTTCTCTCTCTCTCCTACTCCACATTCATGAAGATTCATCACACCTTAACAATGGAACTCAACCTCAGCATGATGTGACCAGAATGACTCATTATTTCAAGTATTTATGTTGTCCCAGCTTCTTGAGTCTTTTCAAGGGAACCTTTTTCCTGGGCGGGAAGTAACACAATTATTTCCAACAGCACCTTTCATACCTTGGGATTTCATAAAACATCGTGCCATGGTTTCAGCTCTAAAAATGATTGAAAAGCTTGGGATCCTCATGAGCATTACAAGGCTTGTAAAACTGCCAAATGTGGGTGTTCACTATGTCTGATTCCAGCATTCTGGGCTTGAATTTTGAATCAGTCTCTGTCCCTTGCTATCTCGCCGTTTCTATGGGTGAGGAAATCACTATCCATAAATTACAACAAATGGCTTCCCCAAATGAAATGACACAAAGCAGACAGAACAATGCTATGATGTTGACTATATAACAATGCCCATACAAGCACTATATAATCAATCCTTATTAATGCAAACATTACAGGGTTTTTCTTATAAATAAAATGATGACTTTATATGGAATTTGAAGCATTTTCATTTTTTAAGGTGCACTATGCAGGATTTTTAGCCTGGCTGTAGTCGTGTTTACAATCAAAAAAGTCTCCTCCTTCATTCTAAACCCCACCCACTCTCCTCCGTTGAGGCAGAGATTGTATAGCACAGGCAAGAAACAGGCGAAAAATGTCAAGCAAAGATAAAATGAAAATAACGTTTTCAGTAACATTGTTCTATACGGTAACAGTAATTTGGTAGTGTTATAACGATTAAATGAACACTTTTGAAATTGTTTTGAAGTCCTCAGCTCCCCAACATCGACCCCTGCTTCATAATGTATGCATTCATATACTGTACGTCGCTTTGATTAAAAGCATCTGCTAGGAAGCATGTATCTGGCTCATCGTTACTGCCGTCTCGGACGAACGCAGTTATAATTGGCGATTCTATGTTCGGAACGTAAATGTTGCCAGTGGTTTCATGGATTTTAACGTGAAGCCTATGTTTTCCTGGTGTGAGAGTGGATGACATAGGTTACAACATCAAGCTCCCCTGATCATTTAAAGAGATACTGCAGAGCCTTTTCTAAGGCCTTTTTTACCGCTTCAACTCGTGAACAAACTCGTGAGTAGGTGTGGTCATATGACCATGATGCCACGTAGTCATATTATGAATATTCATACGGTCAAGGAGTGAAAGGGTGTGTCTTGGTGAACCGACTCAGCCCCACTGAACTCAATACGCTCTATGATCAGCCCCCTTCCTGCTCTCTCCTCACTACTAGCTAAACGAACAACGAAATGGCGAGCGACAAGAGTGACAGCAGTACTGCAGGGAGTTTTGAGGTGGAGGATTCCTTCGCGGTGGAAGACTCTCCTCGCGAAGATGTTGCTCGGGAAATACAGCCCTATTCATTCGAGCCACTGCCAGCAGCAGCTGCCGCCGCCCGGCTGTATTGGTTGAGCAATGTCTTTGCGAGGAGAGGACCGGGGATGTAACCGAATGGTATATATATATATAAATAATATAATGCATAAATGTATTACTTGTAAACTATTATGTATTCCAAGTGCTCTCGTAGTTTATTATTGTGGATGTTAAAGCGTAGCCTAGTCCTACATTATGGGTCGCGTATCACTAGTGCCATTCTGAGGTTCGCATTGCGATGTGTTCATCCTAAAACCTAAAATATACAATCGTTTTTTTTTTTAATAAGTTGCTCCTCTTGTGATGTTCTGGTCTTTGCTGAGTGGTAGAAACTGTATAAACACTAATTTTGTCGGAAGAAGAGCGCAAATATAACTAAATGAAAATATAAACGGCACTGAGAACAAGCGAATGCGCGTTCACGCGAAGGGGGGACGAATTCTGGCAGGGGGACACTTTTCGGCACAACACTGTCTCTCGGCAGATTATGAAAGCTAACAGAGCCGGTAGCCTACGTGGCGTTGCACCGAGGAACGATACATCTCTGGCTCCTTGGCATAATGCAGGCAACTTAGCTAAAGATACCAAACAGTAAGACATAGATGAATAACTCTCTATGTACCTCGATATAAGTCGTAATATTAATGTTAGCAGTAATACAAAGCAATTTGCATTTGAACTTGAGGGTCTCAGTCTCAAAGAGGAAAAAAAAAAAACGTTAGTCTCTGCTTTTATACCACGTGCCCAGCCGAGACCACCCCTAGGATCACCTCAACTCCACCCATTTTTATGTTAAGGATCTCGTGATTTCACGAATCCCCAGAAACCAGCATATTGGTAAGCCTACACAACTCAGATAAAACCATTTTGACTAAATATGAGATTTTCGGACATAAACAGTTGTGTATGATCATAATCTAACCCAAAACATCGGTTTTCAATGGGAAAAGTCTGTTTTTGACTGCAGTATCACTTTAAAAACACTCTGGAGCTGTAATCATTCATGCAGGCAGAAATTACACTAGGTTGAGAAAATCATAAGTTTTAAAGACTGATTTTATTTCATTATAGGCCTATATATAGGCCTATAACTTCATTAAACCCATTTGCAAGCTTAATTGTGATCTCAGGACTGCTTCCTGTTTTAAACCGTGGCAGTGAGAAATTCAGCCAGCTCAGTGCCCTAAATGTCAGTGTTTGGCTAACATTATTCTGAAATGTAAGACAACAAAATTCCTTTGTTTGAATGATGTAACCTTAGCTAGCTTGTTAGCCTCGAAACAAAGAATACCTTACCTAGACGCTAGCTAGCTAACGTTAGCTACATCGTTTCACTAAAATATCTACCTAGCAATCTAACGCTAGTGAAATTTGAACACATTCATTGATTCAGTCACAAAATTGAATAAACTCTTCTAAAACAGCTATCTGTTTTGCATTAGATAAGATTTTTTTATTTTTTATTTTTATTTTTTTTAAATTTTATTTTGCACTTAAAAAAAATAAATAAATACAAGTACATTGAAAGAAAAATAAGTGCAAGGATGACACAGAAAGTCCACAGACTTATTTCCACGGTGGTCCTTATAAATAAATAAAATAAAATAAAAAATAAAGCGAACTATACAACACTATTGCACGGAGGTAGACAATGAAAATAGGCCAATAACCTATAAATAATTATATTGTTTAGGAAAAGATATCAAAGGTAAAGCTTAGCTAGCCGCGATTGTCAAGCAAAAAACGCCTGACATCTCGTTTGAAACGTGAGACAGTTGTCGACCCTTGAACCGTCCTAGGCAGCGAGTTCCACAGTCTGCAGGCCGTATAATGAAAACCCCTCCTCACATACGAACCCCCTTTGGGTTCACACACGGAGAGGGGGCCTGAACGTAGCTCACGACCGTGGACCTGGCTGCGCAGGACGATGCAAGAGGCCAGGTATCTAGGAGCCGTGCCATTCATGATTCGGAACACATGTCCAAGTTTCAAGTACGAGACCCTCCGCTCCACAGGGAGCCATCCCATTCTTTCGAAGTGGGACGGCTCGATGTGTGCACGGGGTCCCAAATCCAGAACTAACCGAATTGTCTTGTTCTGGCTCGTTTGTAGCATATGTTTACTCTTGACAGTCAGGCCACTGTACCAATATGTGCTGGCGTAGTCATATTGACATTGGATCATACAGTTTGCCAGAAGCTTCCTAGTCTCAAAATTTAGAAATTTCTTTTTTCGGTACAGGAATTTTACACGTCCATTTACCTTCTTTATCACCTTCAAGGCCATACTCTCCCCCGACAGTGTTTGATCCATATCAGCACCCAGATATTTAACACAGTCTCTGGAGGCAACGCCGGTGCCACTGCAAGTGATCTCCAGTCGAGAGCATTGCCTCAGTTTGTGGGCTGAACCGAATAATATAGATTCGGTCTTACCCAAGTGTAGCAACAGCTTGTTGTCAACCAACCACTTGCTGAGGTTTTCAAGCTCCTGACTGAGGGCCTGCTGTATTTCACCAACATCGTCCCCAGAGACCAGTAGGGCCGAGTCATCCGCATATAGTAATAATTTGCATTTGACAGCTGATACCATATCATTCACATATAACGAGAATAACAGAGGACCAAGTATACTGCCCTGGGGCACTCCACAAACAATATCATTGGACGAGGATGTAGCACCATGTATATTCACAACCTGAGTCCTCCCATTCAGATACGAGCTGAACCACCCCACCGACTCACCAGTCATCCCACAGGCCTTCAGCTTCTCGAGCAGAATCTGGTGGTCGACCGTATCGAATGCTTTTTGTAAGTCGATCAGGACCATCCCAGTTCGCTTGCCTGCGCCCTGTTGGGATCTGATGTAGTCGGTGAGGTGGATCAGACACGCATCCGTGGAGTACCCAGGTCGGAAGCCCGACTGAAATTCATAGAGGAGATTGTTTTTATTCAGGTATTCCTCCAATTGATTGTAAATCACCCTTTCTAATATTTTAGAGACAACACTTAATATTGACACTGGACGATAGTTTCCTTCTACAGTCCTGTCCCCCTTTTTATAGACAGGGACTACCCGAGCACATTTAAGGTCATTCGGCACAACGCCCTCGTGTATTGACAGATTAACTATATGTGTTAAAGGTTCACCAATCTGGTGTGCTCCATCCTTAATAAATCTTGCCGGCAATCCATCTAGTCCTGTTGCCTTATCTTTTCCAAGGCTAGCAATAATTTTCAGTACGATCGACTCATCAATTACATGTAACTTGAACGAGTTCTGCTCGACTTTATCAGAGTAAAATTGATGTACATGTTCTCGGCCAAATTGTCCGGAAGGTCTCGGTAGTTTATCCACGAGTGTTGATGCCACAGAGGTAAAAAAGTCATTAAATCTCTGTGCCACCCTTGCATTATCAAAACATAGTTCATCGTCCATGACCAAGCCGATTTTTGAAGTCGCTGAGTGAGAGTTTTTCAAAGGGGCTCCCAAATTCTTAAGAGTTTCCCATAATTCTTTTGGCGAGTTTTTACATTCTTTAATTGTGCTTTCATAAAAGTCTTTTTTTGCTTTTTTCACCATTCTGGTCACTTTATTTCTCAGCTGCCGAAATTGGTCATATAAAAATCCATCTCCCTGTTTTCGAAACTGTGTAAGAATTTTGTCTCTTATTCAAATCTGTTCTATAATCTCCGCATTAATCCAAGGTTCGGTGCGCTGTTTGAGTCGAATTACTTTAATGGGACAAATTTTATCTAAAACCGTTAAGAAAATTTCTTTAAATTTGGCCCATGCATCCTCGGCTCGGTCACATTCGATAACTTGCATCCAGTTTTCCAAACTCAACATTTGTTGGAATTTTTCCAGGTTGTAGTTCTTCATCGTCCTGATCCTGACTGTGTTATGTTTACCAAACTGACCTCGACATAACTTCCGAGTACAATAAGTGACGAAATGGTCACTAATTCCGATTGGCAATACTCCAGACTGGCAGAGTTTTTCCTTGTCAGAGGTCAGGATCAGGTCGATAATAGAACTGCTTGACTTTGTGATGCGAGTAAAATCTTCAATCATTTGTTTAAAATCAAACATATAGCAATAGTTCCTAAAACTTGTAAGCAGACTGTTGGTGCCACTAGATAGGTTACAATTAAAATCGCCAGTAATTATGACCTCTTGATCCAAAAATCGCTCCGCGTTTGAGCAAGATTGTTCAAGAAGTTGAAAGAATTTTGTGCACTTGGGAGGTCGATAGCAACATCCTACTAATATAGGTCTCGATTTGAATAGTAATAATCGATCCATACTGTTTCTAGGTCATCACAGTGCAGGTCAGTTCTAGGGTTGAAGGCGATGTCTGCTCGTATGTAGATGCATACACCGCCACCCTCCCTATTTCGATCATGCCTGACCACTGCAAAACTGGGTATTTGAATTTCACAGTCCGGTACACTATCATCAAGCCAGGTCTCGGTTACTGCGATCACTGATGCCTTTGTCCTTGTTGCTAGGATTCTCACTTCAGCCAACTTCGGTAGTAGGCTGCGCGCGTTAAGATGAATAATGTGGAATCCCTTCTTATTAAAGCATTCAAAGTGGTCATCCTGGGTCATCGAGGGTAGCTGGTTTGCCGGAATATTGTCTCGATCAGCCCTCGGTGAAATACTGGCCTGTTCTCGGGAAGCCAATATGTCATTACGCAGTGCGTTACGGGGTGTTTCAAAAGGTGACAATTCGGGTGGATCGGTTGACTGTACTATATAGGTACTCGAGCTGTCATGCACACTATGATCAGCTGAATGGGTCGTGTCAGTATCGAAAAATGAATCATTGAGAACTGGTAACGGCGGGTTGCAACGTTCACAATACCAATTCCCGTTGGGAAGTGAAATCTGATTGTAGGTTCCAATGTCCATGTCCAGACACTTCAGATGGTAGCGGATATTGCACGTATCACAAATCAGATGCTTTTGGTTACACTTCACCGGTTTAGAGCAGCATCCACATGGGACCTTTACAGGGCCTGGGTTCACACTGATATCGCCGCTCAACAGTAATATAATCACAAATAGAGACGATTGGGATGATTTCCTTTCCTGTGTTGGTATGGTACGTGGTGGTGGCCATTTTGACAAGGATTTCGTCAAGTGAAAAGAGCGTGACAGAACTTCAATTCCAGTATGACTATGCGTAGCATATAGCGATGCTGTGTTGTTTTCGAACCAGTTTTTGGGTAGAGAGTCATGTCGCGGCAAAAAGTTGGAAATAATATGAAACACCAACAATGTTGTCAGCATACCAGACAGTCCGGCCGCCGCCATCTATGATAAGATTACTCTGACTATCTAGGTTACTTTTAGTTGTCCTTCTCAGATGGGGATTGGCTGGAGGAGCAGATTGTTTGAAGCTCTTTCTTCTGTTACTTCACAAAGGCCGGAAGATTAATCTCCATATAGTCAGAATACTTTTCCAAATGAGTTAATAAAAACATCCAACTAAAAAAAACAGGCGGATGGCAAATACTAAAAGAGATATTTATCGGATTCTAAAACTAATCCATGCACAAATGCATAAGGCAGCCATCTTAGCTCACATGCCAAAAAGTATCAAAATAAATAAATCTCTCGCTGAAAATCTTTGCATTTGATTGTGCAGCATTGAAATGGCCCTGGAGAGCACAGATGTGCCTGCTTATGGAAATCTCCTCTGTGAATGATAGCTAGCTAGCAGCCGTGATAAATTAGCTAAGGTTAGCTAACGTTAGCTGAAGCTCAATGCTTACCTGTTCAGGAGAAAATTAGCCAACTCGGCATCCATCTTGAAATCCTTCTGGGCTCTAAGCTGTCTCCATCTTTCAAATGCAACTCCAAGATTTACCCTTGTTTTAGGCTCTGGTCTTGGAGCTTTTTCGAAAGAGGACGAGGCTTTTTAGGTTGGGTAGAGTCTAATACAATCTGAGTTGATCCAGTTTGTTTGCTTGCTTCCATGGCTGCAGCGTGCTGTGTTTGTGTGCAAATTTGTTTCATATCTGGCAACCCGGGGTGTCGAAATGGGCAGTGGGCGGAGTCAACTCGGAGACGATCGGGCAGTGGGCGGAGTCAACTCGGAGAATAGTGAATCACACAGGACAAAAACAGACGTTCCGACCCAGAATGTAAATTTCAAAGGAGAACATACTGGTTGTAGCATTGTTGTCGGAGAAGCCAGTATTTTGACTTGGCATGTTTCCTTAATCTCTGATGACATATCATGGTCATTTTATGATTTAGTACAGTAAATGTGTTACATATAGCTCCTTTAAATGTTATGTTGGTATAAAAAACCTGTATTTACTGAATAAGAATATATAAGCATGAATTGTATTGAATACTCATACTGTAATATGTATTATTTTTATTATTATTATTATTATTATTATTATTAAAGCATGATTAAAATGCATTGCATAAACCGCAATTTCCCATAAAACACAGTATCACACAAATACTTTTCTCCATTGCTTCAATCAACCATTGAGAGGGTTAACCCTGTTACCCTTTATTTTTTAATTTATTTATTGCTAAAATTGAATTTCAGACTCAACAGCTCCTCATATTCCTGCAAACTTGCTGACATGCACTGGTCTATAGAGCATTGATCTAGTCTAATATATGATTTTAATGTTTCTCATTTTCTTGACTTGCCAAGCCACATCCATCACGCTGTGCTACACTTAAGTTCTGTAAATGACTGCTTTTTAACTTTTGTCACTTATTCAGCAGGGAGAAATGTGCTACATTTTGCTGCCTGGTTTGCTCAGAGAGGATATTTAAATTTTAAAAAGGAAAAAAAAAAGGTCAGCACTTTTCTCCATCTAAAGTGAATTTGTGTTTAAGAGATTAAATTTTGCTTTGGCCAGATTTCTGTGGAAAAATAGACATAAAGGATGCTAATTAGATTTGGGTATACAAGCAACAAATGTACAGGACCCCGCTTCCCTTGAATGATACTGCCAAAGTACAATTTATCTTAAGACACATTGTAAGTAACGTACAAAATTTGAAATACTGTGAGTGCGTCCCAATACTCAAAAAATGCATCCTCTTTTCCTCCACTACCACCTCATCTCCTCTGCCCCCTGGAAATTGTGTCTTCCCTCCTTCCACTGTCCAATATTAGAGGAGACGAGCGAAGTGGCTTCAAACTCAGCTCCTCCTCTCCTCCGACGAATGATACATCGATGTATCCTACTGCAGAAGCATTTTCACATTTCTTGGTGACATCATCTTGCCCACGCCCACAGATATTGATAGATGGCAACTATGATGATGCATGATACACAGCTCTGCCTTATATGAATTTCCCCAAGATAATGACTCCCCAATGCAAGATATTTAGCCTAAATTGTGTGTGCTTCAGTAGGCTATTATCTGACATAGCATCCTACCCGAAGGCTAGATTGCCTACATTGAATTAAAAAATGCCAGTTTGTTTTTGTGGCTCATATCCTAGAGACAAATTCGGCAATTTAACCCCATCACGCAGATGGAACATTTGGTAAATTCTCACCTATTTAAGGGGTGCTCTGTTTTAAGGTTTATAACTCCAGATGTGAGCATCACAGAACCTTGGTAAATGGCTTAAAGGGATAGTTTGGAATTTTGGACATAATGTCTCAATTACGACTTACCCATGATGTAGTTGATTGATGGAAACCATTTTCAGCTAATTCCATGCTGTCCCTTCTTTTGGACATACACACATTGCTAATGCTAGCGCAACTCTAAGGTAACTGGTAGCATCCACTAGCAAACGAACTTAAACACTCCACAGTGCACCCAAAGCAAATAAAATACGACGACAGTCTATCTGGGGAGCGATACTTTACGCTACCTACGAATGTATTGCCGGCACTGGTCGACTACAACAACAAAGAAGAGCAACAAGTTGCAATGGCCACATTCGCTCCGCCGCCGTACTTCCACATAGAATATAGGTCAGCACAAAGTAAAGGATTCAACGATAGTTTGATTTAAAAAATGATGGTATAAACACTCAAAATAACCCAGATAGACTGTTGTCATATTTTATTTGCTTTGGGTGCACTGTGGAGTGTTTAAGTGCGTTTGGTAGTGGATTCGTCATAGGGGTTGTCATCGTATACTAATAAAGATACAACACGGAGTTTCTTTTTTCCACACATAGTATGGCTGCAGGAGCAACGAATGTCTCAGTTGAGAAAAACCTTGTCGCCAGCACCATAACCACTAGGCATCTGCGCAAAGGGGTTAAGACTGTGAAGCATTTGCTTGTGCATTGCTTAAACGAAGGTTGCTTAAACAAACATGACTCTAAACATAAATAAACATGCAGCTACCATTATTTCAGTAGGTGAATATACATTAATGAATTTACTCAACTAATTGTTTCTAAAGGAGATACATTTGATTTCAAACGTTACAGTGGGAAATGGCCTAATTGTTTTTTAGTGTGACCATTGCCATAAAATGAACATTGGGAAACACTAACTCAGATAATATGAAACAACAAATTTGTTTCACTAATCTAAGGAAATGTTTCTGTTTCTGAACCTACCTGAGATGCAATGACCTGATGTAGGCTATCACAGTATAGCTACAGTAACCTATATGAGGTGACTTAGTGCTCTGTATTTTCAGACATCGGGATTCTGGAATTACAGTAAATTGTTATGGTTGCGTATACTACCGTATAAACCTCTGCCAAGTTTACCAAAATCTGTTGATCAGCGATTAGTGAATTGAAGACACATCTAGATTGTTTAAAACCAGTTTGGTTTCTGATGGGAAGTAAAATGAGTATGCGGTCATATTGCTCCAGAAAAGGTAGTATGATTACAAGATCATGTAGTCATAATGTCTATTTTTAAAAAGCTTATATTGTTTGAATTGTAAGATAGATACATGTATACTCTTTGCACCCTTTGTGGGATTTTAAATGCCCCAAGACCGGGGTCAGCACTCAGGGTAGTGAGACCACTGCTGCATCCTGGAAATGGTATACTGGATGGGATGGGGATTGGGGGCAAGCAGTCCATACCACGGCTTCTCCTCATTGCCTCAGCCTCCCAGGATGTAGTGCTGGTGTTAGGTAAATGTGAGAATCACAACCAAAATAATCTATACCATACCTTCAGATTACCTATGAAGTAATTTATGTAATTATTAATATTGACTGGTAGTTAAAGAGGCTATATGTAACTTTCAGAAAATCCTTCTCATTACTGCCACCGGTGGCTGAAAGTGCACTGCAGCCAGCAGCCCGCTCGCACAACAGGAGCGAGCAACATTTGCAGTAATATGATACATCGTCGTTATGGGTCTAGTGTGTTTTCTTTATAGCACAGTGGGTTGATACCACGGTGCGAGTATTTTTATTACGGTCTATGGTTGAGACAAGGTTAATCCTAAACGTTAGTTATAAAAAGATGATGGGAGTGGCCTGAGTAGACTGGAGTTATTGCACATAAAATGTAAGTTACAAAATACCAGGTTCTGGCATTATCCTGGAACATTAGCTGACCTTAATTTGTAAATGGCAAGCTAGCTGATACCAGCCAGATCAGCCCCGGGAGTTGGGTTTGAATCAATTTAACTTAGCAAGCTAACGTTATACACTCAGACAGTATTTTCCTAGTGATAACATTAGCAAACAAGCTAGGAACATCACAATATATTTCACATGCTATGCAGTAACACTAAAATTACGTTACCTATGCAGCTCGGGTTCAGTTTTGATCCCCAACAACAAATGTAGGGCTGCCCATGGCTGGGATTCCCGGCTAATGTTCACATTTCCATTTTGACGGTAAAAAAAGGTTATACCGTGTGTGAATGCGGAACAGGGCTCAACCGCAGCAGTAGGCCTAATCTACAGAACCGGACGGTAAACACCATGTAAACGTTGCTATGGTTATTTGTCAGGATAGATTATTATTATTTCGGAAAGGCGCTTGGTACTGTAAAATCATTGATGAGAAAAGGAGGAAACTTGCTGTTTCGCTGCTGTCTCATTGAAAAACATGGAACATCCGCTTTGCCGTCAATTTCTGCTACGTGAACACAGCAGCCGGCCAAAGAGAGGAAAGGCACTCGGGAGCGCGCTTGGACATCAAATCCTTCATTTTCCCAGCAAATCGGACCGGCAGCCTTTCCATAAAAATCAAACCATAGGCTTTTATGTGCAACGGAGAAAGTTGGGGAAGGTCTAATATTTTAAGTTACGTTACAATCTGTTCAGACATTGGAAATGAAAGTGATTGATGCATGTGATAGCCCATTTAAGTTGATTTGTTAAGTTGAGTCAATTGACTGTTACATTTGATGAATTTAAAAGTACATGTCCTGCATTGGAATATTAACATAAAAGGATTATGCAGGTGCTACTCATGATTTTGGAGGCAGGCCAATACATTTGAGGTATACCTATTATTTATCAGAAAATCTATATCTTCTGACAAGGGTGCCCCACCCCTCACCCCAACAAATGGCTTGAAAAAAATAAAAAAAACTTTGATGCTATCCTGAAAGCAATGCATGTATTCCCTAATCAGTATACAGTATGTACACATCTTCATTAAATAACCTTGGCATCTGACTTACAATGGCATTAACTCTGTCGTCAGAGGTTTTTCCTGCTACATGAACATTGGACTCATATAAAATCAACTCATCATTTCCTGTGAAGCAGATGATAAACTTGGAAATGAATAAGGTGTTTTTCTGACTGAGTGGAGATAAAAATCATAAAATAATCATGAGCCATTAATAGACGGGTAATAAACCTTTAATGAATACACATAATTAGGGATCTCACACTTTGATGGATGTGACAGTCAGCAAATTTTCTGTTTGAATTAATTAAACAAGGGTTCTTTGAAAGACTGAAGTGGCTTTTGACTGCTATAGCAACTTGTTTGCACTCTTAAACAAGATGGAAATATGCTTTAAATATATGC
This sequence comes from Synaphobranchus kaupii, assembly GCA_029718625.1. Classification (NCBI taxonomy): domain Eukaryota; kingdom Metazoa; phylum Chordata; class Actinopteri; order Anguilliformes; family Synaphobranchidae; genus Synaphobranchus; species Synaphobranchus kaupii. Next base: position 33,773,524 of record CM056379.1, read on the forward strand.
TTTTGTGGAGAATCAATGTATTTTAAGTTAACATACGGTATAATGTAACACAATAATTCACACTATTTCTCTTCCATCAAAGAGATTAATAAAAAAAGAGCTGTCTCAAGGTGGGATATTAAATTTGTCTGTAAAGCTCCTCAATAAGTATTTCTGCTAAGCCAGAAATTAGTATTGCATACCAATATGGTTAACCCATAAGACCAGGTTAAATATAACTAATTTCATTACCTCTATTTTGTCATAATACAAAGTAAATAAAACTTGTGTTGCTATATGTTATTTTCTTATTGGCCCCTTTGGACATCATACTAACCAATAATGGTGAGCTAAGGCACATGGTAACCTAAACTGTTATGCATTTCCTTGTGTTCTGCTTGTGTGAATGATTGGCACCCATGCTTTTAGCACCCCATCACTACTTTTCTCCTCCTTCAAGTAAAAAAAAATTAAGCTGAATTAGCAAGAATACAAATAACAAGGATTTTAATGAATTCCCTAAAGCTATTTACCTACATTAAAATATGCAGCTCACTGATGAGATTTTCTACTGAATGTTAAATTATTTTAATTCATGAGCCAATTGCTGGGGGAGGCATGTATTGGCTGCCTAGTCAGTAAGCAGTGTCTAAAATGTGTCTGCTTTCTTGGTTAAAAGTTTACTCAGCTGTTATACATTTATGGATGCTCTTTTACTGTATGTACAATTTTGAACGGATGCTTCTGCTAGTCACTACACTTTCAACAACTAAATGAACAATTGTTTTAAGTAAAATGTGAGAAGGAAATGCATGATATTCTTGAAATGTATATGGGTATGAGTCCAATGTTCATAAAATTCCTGTCGTATGAACCTTCAGTGAATCAGACGGCACAAAGCAGTAATTGTAAATGAATGCATTTCAGCAGACAGGTAATTTGTTAGGTTTTAATTGAAAACTGACCTGTTTTAGGCTGCATGTAATCATATGTAGTTGCATGTGGTTTGTCTGGTAATCAACGATAAAAGGTATAGGTAGAAAGTCAACTATGAATTAGAAATGTAGAAAATTAGGAATGTATTTTTTTTTCATGAATTAGGAATATTGGGCATAGGCAGTCTCAGTTTTCACATACCCATCGGGTTTTATTCTTACAATTATTGTGTATATTCTAACAGCCTCCATTTTGTTTAGAAATAGAACACATGCATTCATAATAATGCAGAAGGTGTGCTCAGCTGGACATTGGTAATCTCATTATGGGAGTCATATGCACTACTTTAACTGGCATAGGGCTTTTATTGGTTTCTACACACTACTGTACAACCAAAATTTTAATTAAAATCCTTATAATCAGTGTTGGTTTGTGCTGGTGGGTGGTGTCACCTGTTGCAGATTCTCATGTCTTCTCATGTTCCTCTGTTCTGCCCGGAATATAACAGAATATAATTTATATTCTTTTGAAAGGCAGATGATGTTTATATCCTTTATTATTTAACAAAAATATAATGTATTTTCTTTTGACTATTTTTCATTATTCAATTTCTGTATTATTTTTCAGAAATGTATATTATATATATATATATATATATATATATATATATATATATATATATCCTGTAAGCCAGGATATGCTGATGATACAGTTCAATACATTAATTGACAATAAATTTTGTGAGCCTATAAAAGACGCTTGAGTAGTCATTTTCAAGATGGTCATGATTTTTTATGGTGCGGAACTTTTAATTTACTGGGATGATAAAAATAGATTTACTCTCAACCACTTGTATTTGATTTAATTACTTAATCAACTATAAATCACCTTCTATTGAAAATGTAATTTAATTGAGATGTATTTTTTCAGCCATTTTCTGTAGTCACCAATAAATGTAGTGATGCCCAACCCTTTCCAGTAACTGAATTTTCATGAATATGCACATACACATCACAAAAGGCACACTAACACACTTACATTGCCATACTACATATGCATACTTTCTCACTGCTTTTGTAAGACACAAGCAGATATTAGGTATCTCCAATAGATAACCCATAAAGTTTTTACTTTCAGTCATTCAAACCACATAGAAAGTATCTCACATTCATTTTGTTCAATAATGTTTTATTTGTCCTGATTTGATAGAATCCACAAATGTTTGTGTATTGCAGAGGCTCACTGAATCTGCCACTGAACCCAAAGCCAATGGCATGTGAAAATGCTCCCAGAAGTTATAGTTAAGGATACACCAATTGAGTGATTGTGTACAACATATGAGAGCATCAATATGTAGAGTTCAGTTGGTCACTGAACCCAGAATAAAGGCCTTATAATTAAGACTGTCTGCTTAAGAATATTGAAATCTAACTGAAACTCATCCATTTTTTTTATTTTTTATAATCTGTAAATTGTATAGGTTATATAGGTTTTATATATTAAACTTCTCATCAGCTATATCAAGTTAAAATTTTTGTTATGGATGCACAATATATTGGCCAACAATTGTTTTGTCTGATCAAATGAAAAATTTGCACCTTCAGATCAGCCCTTAAAAGCAACTGATGGTAGGCTCCGATTTTGTCCTATCAATCATTTGCCTATCAGATAAAAATGTAATTGTACTTTGTTTTTCATATTCAGTGTTTCCTCTATAATACTTGTATATACGAGAACCAACAGCAGGCCAACAAAATCCTTTTTTTAAATGCCGAAAATAACTCAAATATCTATTCTGTCATGGTTATTGGCAGTCTCCTTTGTTCTCTGCGGTTGTACTTTTTGGTTTCCTTTTTAGCGTCGTCGGGACGCTCTATCGAATTTTTTCTGCCTCCGTTCCGGTGTTTGTATCTTGCCCGGCAATTATTCCCTGCACCTGTTTTGCGTTTCCTGACGGCTATGAATGCCTCAGGACTTCCGCATTTCCTCACTTCGATATTGTCATTGCTATGTTTACAACAAAGTCGGTAAGGTATAGGAAATTCGGTCGCTGCATTTCTGGTTCATATGAATAAGAAATGCAACAAGTCTGGTTACAGAATTAGGATTAGATTGGTTTTCTCTTTTATTTCCAACCTTTCTCTTTATCCTTTATTCTTGTAACCTGTTATCTTTTGTGTTCAGCTCTTTCGCCACAAGAGCTCTGTATAACAGGTTTTATTTTCTGTTCTTTTCTTTCACTCGTTTTACCAAGTTTTGTTTTGTTTCACCACCTTGTGTTACGCCTAATTATTTAGTGTGTGAGGTTCTTTTGTTAGTTATTCTTGCTGTTTATCGAGATCGCCTCAGTTTTTGAGGTTGCTTTGTTTTGCCTTGTGCGAGGGAAGTTTTGCTCCCGATCCTGTGTTATCTCCGTCCTGGTGCAGCTACTTCCGTGTTTGTGGCGTATCTTTCTAGATACGCTTTTAGAAATCCTTATCGGTCGTGTTTGGTTCTCCGAACCTTACACTCCCCCTTACAGAATATCGAAGTCAGTATGGAAGAACCAGCTACTTCTACCGAATTTTACAAAACGCTGTCTAGCCAGGGCACTACAGGGGTTACTGTTAAGGAGGCTATTTTCTCCCTACAAATTCAACAAGGCTAGTTGATAGAGCAACTGCACAACCAGGGAGAATGCCTACAGAAAGTTACTGAAAGTTTGCATAGACTTTCTGTGGCAGTGAATCCCCCCTCAGTTACACAAGCACAAACTCCTCCCATTACCATGCCCCGTACCCTTAAAGAGCCTAAACTCCAACTACTGCCTCGTTATGGTGGGGAACCGGGGAAATGCAGACCATTTTTGACACAATGTATTTTTTTTTTTCAAGCACGACCCTCCCGCTTCACTACACCAGAATCCCGTGTAGCATTTATTTTGTCACTTCTATCTGATCAGGCTCTCACTTGGGCTGACCCTCTAATTCAGGCCAACGCCCCTGTTATTCGTGATTCAATCCAGCTCATGAATGAGATGCAGCTGGTTTTTGATCACAAAGTCTCAGGTGAAGAGACAGCCAGAAAATTGACCAGTTTGCACCAGGGAACTGATACAGTAGTGGCCTTTGCCATAGCATTTTGAGCATTGGCCGGGGAGACAGGTTGGCCTGACGGCCCGCTAAAATCCTTATTTTTAAAAGCGTTGTCCAACCCCATTAAGTACGCATTAGCTATGCTCGAGCCACCCGCTACGTTCAATGACCTGGTCATCACGGCTATATGCCTTAATAACCGGATCAGAGAGCGTGAACATGAGCATAGCAATCACTTGGTCCATTTTAATGCCAGTAGGTATTCCGCCCAGTTCCCCCACCTATCCCTCCGCTGATCAGGAGGAGCCCATGCAGGTGGATGGGTCATCTCTCCACCAATCTAGGAGAGCGAAACTGCGGGGATACTGGTGCCAATACTGCAAGCGTAGGGGCCATACGAAGGATTGATGTCCTAAGTTGGCGGGAAACGAGGGGGTCTCATGGGGGAAACCAAGGTCCCCAGTGAGACAAAATAGTACTCCTTCTCGGACCCTGTTACCCGTTCAACTGTTTTGGGAGGGACGCACTGTAAGCATTAACGCTTTTATTTATTCTGGGGCCGTGGAGTCTTTTATCCCCACCAATCTACTCACTAGCTCTTGTCAGGTTACTGCCCTTGATGGTCGCCCTTTGGGTTCTAGAGTTATTAAGCAGAGGACAAATCCAGTAGAGATGCACATCTCTCCCCAGGGGCACTCGGAGAGAATAGAATTCTTTTTAATTGACTCTCCGTCGTACCCACTGGCACTGAGACATTCAGTTACATAACCCTCATATCTGTTGGGGTAGAGATAGGAAACCTATTCGTCAGTGGGGTCCTCAGTGCCTATCTCATTGTCATAATGCCATTTACCCTTCTTCGGGCTGCGCTCCTGATCTCTGTGAATTCAGCTCCGAGAGTGATTCCGGGGGTTTAATTCAGACCAGGATATTTAATCTGCCCTCGCTGGGAGTAGAGAGGAGAGTTTGTCCTGGGATCCCTTTGCAGAGGGGGGTCTCGTGGAGGAGGACGATTTCTCCATCTCCGATTTCGAGTGGGACAGGTCGTCTGGCACATCTTCCGGTACTCCGGAGGTGGTAGGGGCTCTTGAGTTTAGTCTACCCGCCGGCGTGCCTACGGAGTATTCTGACCTCGCTGAGGTCTTTAGTAAACATTGCGCTACCAAATTGCCACCCCATAGACCATATGATTGCACCATTGAGCTGTACCCGGATACTGTTCCGCCCAGGGGTTCACTGTATTCCCTGTCTGTTCCGGAGAGCGCGGCTATGAAACAGTACATTGAGGAGTCTCTGGCTAATGGGTTTACCGCGCCGTCTACGTCACCAGTCAGTGCTGGGTTTTCTTTTGCTAAAAAGAAAGATCGAGGGCTGAGACCCTGTATAGACTACCAGGGTCTCAATGATATTACCAGTACGAACAGGTACCCCCCTTCCCCTCATGAATTCCGCATTTGAGCGCTTACACGTGGGGCGTCAGTCTTTTCTAAACTCGACCTTCGCAACGCTTACAATCTCGTGCGTATGTGTGAAGGCAATGAGTGGAAGACCGCTTTTAACACGCACCACGGGCACTACGAATACAAGGTGATGCCTGTCGGTCTCACTAGAACGATGTTCTGAGAAAGATGCTTTGTTGTGGAAGGGAAAGTTCTGATGGACCCAGAAAAAATTTTGACGGTTAGGAACTGGCCTACTCCCAATTCTGTGAAGCAGGTACAACGCTTCTTGGGCTTTGCAAATTTTTATAGGAGGTTTATCCGCAATTTTAGCTCGGTAGCTGCTCCTATCACAGCCCTCACAAAAAAGACATCTGGTGCGGCTACTTCCGCGTTTGTTGCGTATCTTTCTAGATACGCTTTTAGAAATCTCTATCGGTCACGTTTGGTTCTCCAAACCTTACACTCCCCCTTACATATTCATTCAAAAATCAATAATCATTTGCACTTGGGAGCATCTACCTGCATGGGAAATATGAGGGAGAGTGTAACAAAAAGTGGAGATCAGGAAGTCCAAAACAATATCGCAGTTAACCACTGCATAGCAACTGTTTGACACAGTATTTTCTGTATCACAAAGGTGACTTACTTTTAATCGGTGTATATCGTCATGGTAACTTATGCTGTGCGGCTAACCTCCGGGGTATACTATGAAGAAGGATTTCTGAGTTAGCTAGATATCTGAACCGAGGAAAATCCAGAATCCTCACAAATCTGGAGCATGGATTGACGTAAAAAGAGCTTTTCCAGTACAGTTAACACAGTTTACTGCTTCGTAGTATACCATCTGGTCCGGGGCATGTTATGTTCAGGCTAACGGATTGAAACATATAGAAGCACTGCCCTTTGACCAATCAACTTCTTGGTTTTGGAAAAGGCGTCTCCATTCCCAGACTCCAAATATATAGATTCTCAATGGAGGGAATACAGTTGCCTACCTATGCAAGCTTCTTGAGCCCTATGTGCCCATATCGCACATGTTAAAGATTAAGTTAGCTTGCTAACCCCATAAACCCGCTTCGTAGTACACCTCCCTGTACTGCCATAGTAATAAGCCTGCATAGGCCGCCTTGGTTTCTTTAGAATACAAATCCTGAGGTTTTTCATTAACCTATATAAACAAAGATTAATTATTTTCCGAAATGAGATTTATCCATTTGCAGAGATTCTGGTAATTTTACATTTATTATATGTTGTCAATTTACTGCTATAAATATTTTTTTTTGAACAACAAAAAAATAACATTTAAACTTGTTAAACTGGTTACACATTACACTTGTTAAACATAAACATACATTGATGATTGCATGTGATTGGCAGGTTTCTTTGAACCAATATATTGTCTTTTCCTATGATTCCTTTTTTTTGCCTATGAAGTTTTTCCCCTTCTTTCTCAGTTTAACTCTATTTACTTTGGCCCTTCAGAGGCAATTTACACCTGGTTTCTACTAGTTTATTTAAATGTCAATATCTAAAAAAATATTCCCTGCACATCCATGGTTTTAAGTTCGAACAGAAGAAGAAGCTGTATCATTCAGAAATTTGCTACAGAATACATTTATTTCAGAATAGTCACATACAGTATATATATAATAACCATAACATGCGTCACCTAATGTATTTAAACACGTTTAAAAAGAACGTACGAAAGCGCGTGTGTATTTACGCAAGAACAGCAACATATTTCAGCCCTAAGTGCAACGGATGGTTGCTGTGGAAATGTCAACTGTACAGGACTTTGGTGAAATATAACAAGATAAACTAAAAAAAAATGAGTTGTCTTCTAAACCGAAAGTGCATCAGGTACTGTATATAGTACAGTAAGCAAGGGAAAACAGCGAATGCTTATTTGTACGTTTAAAAAAAAAAAATTGTTTCTATACGCGAACATGATTTTCTTAGCGTGTATAAACGGTGCATTTTATGCATTTTTCAGTCTGTGGCTGTAGCCAGAGGAGGGCCGTAAGTGCTTTGGGCTACTAATAGCACCCTCCTAATTTATTGCACTGCAGTGTAACTGGAGAAGCTGAGGTTTTCGCAAGAGGCTACCCCTTTTAAAAAATACTGCGTAAACATTTTCGGTGTTTTCTTAAAGCTGTAGTTTATAATTTCAGACGAACATGAATACTGTAATTGAGACGGATACATCTCAACCACTAGGGGTGAAGTTTATAGAGTTAATGTTTTAGTGCAGTTTTTATATGGATTACAGGAGGGAGGCATATCTTTGGTCACTCTATTGGATGCATAGCCTGGAGTGATGGACAGAGTCATCATTGGTAAAAATGTGTCACTGCCAGACATAAAATGGGCAGACCATCAGTTTTTCAGCAAATTGCAACCTCAGTTTTACATGTTATCCCCCAATAACATAGCAATAAAATCAATAGCTACCAGTAAGTTAAATATACAGTGCCCTCCATAATGTTTTGGACAAAATACATATTTTTTCTTGATTTGGCTATGTAGGCTATTACACAATTTTAGATGTGTTCACACATGGTTAATGTTCAGATTATCAGCTTTTATTCAAGGCTAAATGTTTTTATACATGTTGTTTTCACTATTTCAAGGCACCATAATGTTTGGGACAAATGGTTTCACAGGTTTCACAGTCAGGTGTGTTCAATTGCTTCCTTAGTGCAGGTATGCCATGACTTTTTGATGTCTGCTGTGACCCTTCAACATCAAAAGACTCTTAATATTTTATTTTCAGGTACTCTTACAAGCGATACTATAACCTCTCTGCATTTGAATGGATCTCTATGGGAATTGGCAAGGGGGGACTAGATTCAGCTGTAAATTATGCTGGTACAGTATGGATCACATGGTTGCTAAATGGCTGTAATTCAGCAAGGGTCTGAGGTATCAAACAAGCCTCAAACCATCACTCTGCTGCCAGATATGCAGTAGATGTTCATGGATCACTTTAAGGGTTCCTGACTAATTTTCCCATTGAACTCTATGGAAAAATAATTCAGGAGACTTAAACCCTTGAAGTGATCCACCTGCATCTATGGCATATCTGGCAGCAAAGTGATGATTTGAGGCTGGTTTGATACCTCAGACCCTTGATGACTTACCACCATTTAACCATGTGTTCCATACTGTACTAGCATAATTTACAGCTGAATATTTTTTAGACTAATAAGTGTCAACTTTTTTAGATGTTTTTAGGAGATATTTATATTTGTTATAAATAAAATACCATAAAAATATGCAATTTAACTCCATGAAAACATATAACGTGTAACGTTCCGTTCCCGTCCTGTCCGTTTTCCATGTTTTCCTTGTTTCCTTCCGTGTCATGTTGGATCCCTTGTCCGTGTTTCCCTCCTGGCTGTGGACTGGGCGTCTCCCTCGGGTACTTTTGGTTTCATTTTCCACTTTAGCTTCCGCCTATCACTCGCCCCTCTCGTTACTCACATTCCTCACTGCTGTGCTTCGGCAATCACTCCTGATTTAACATCACACCTGTTTCTCGTTTTCTCCTTCACTTCCTGCACCATTTAAACCCCTGGCTGGCTGCTATTCAGCGCCAGTTCGTTGACTAACCTACCGTGTTTGTTTCGTATCCCGTTTCTGGTCCAGTGTTTGTGAGCCTGCTGGTTCATACCTGTTCGCCTGGTTTCCTGACTGGTAGCTATCTCTGCTAATCTTTCGCTGCTGCATGCATTTACCTGTTTCCCTTCAAAACCTCCAGACGCCGCAGTTCCAGTCTTCCCGCAGCTGTGTTTGTCCTCCCCGTGTTACGTACCTCCCGTACTCGTGTTGCGGTACCAGGACCTCTGCATGCCAGCCGGCTTACGCCAGTATTGCCCGAGCTACGCCGCACCTTCCAACTCGGCGGTGCATTCACCAGCTACAGTCCTGTCACAACACCCTGCCGTTAACCTCTGCTTTCTGCCCGGTTACTCAAGCTACCCGGTCCAGTTTCCAGTCCTGTTCCAGCCCAGTTCCGATCCAGTTTCCAGTCCAGCTCCAGCCCAGTTTCCAGTCCAGTTCCAGTCCAGTTCCGGTGTTTTAGACACCTCCGTTCAAGTCCAGTTCCGGCTTGGAACAAGTTCCGTGCCGTCCCCTGTGTTCCTGAGTGGACCTTCCGGTCCAGCTTCCAGTCCAGTTCCAGTCCAGTTCCGGTGTTTTAGACACCTCCGTTCAAGTCCAGTTCCGGCTTGGAACAAGTTCCGTGCCGTCCCCTGTGTTCCTGAGTGGACCTTCCGGTCCAGTTTCCAGTCCAGTTCCAGTCCAGGTCCGGTGTTTCATACACCTCCGTTCAAGTCCAGTTCCGGCTTGGAACAAGTTCCGTGCCGTTCCCGTTTCCTGAGTGGACCTCCCGGTCCAGTTTCCAGTCCAGTTCCCAGTCCAGTTCCAGTCCAGTTCCGGTGTTTTATACACCTCCGTTCAAGTCCAGTTCCGGCTTGGAACAAGTTCCGTGCCGTTCCCGTTTCCTGAGTGGACCTTCCGGTCCAGTTTCCAGTCCAGTTCCGATCCAGTTTCCAGTCCAGTTCCAGTCCAGTTCCAGTCCAGTTCCGGTGTTTTAGACACCTCCGTTCAAGTCCAGTTCCGGCTTGGAACAGTTCCGTGTTTCTTCAAGTCCAGCTCCGGCTTGGAGCAGTCCTCAGTTGGACGCTATCCTGTGTTAACTAACTAACCTGTTTTGCTCCCGTGTACAGCTTTGGGACCACCCCAACGCTTAATAAAGTTCCACTTTCTGTAATCTGTCTCCTGGTCGTTGCACTTGGGTTCGTCCCGTATCAGGATCATAACAGAACGAACTGGCCAACAATATGGACCCAGCCGATCTGGAACAGATTCGCCACGCCTTCTCCTGCCAAACTGCGATCAGCGACCAACAGGGTCGCCGTTTGGATGATGTGCTGGAAGTAGTGAGGGGCATCACGGAGCAAGTATCCCAACTTTCGCTCCACCAACCGCTACTACGGATTCCAGCCAACCCTACTCCTTCCTCTCCCGAACCCCATCCGGAGGCACCGGCTCCCACTTCCAGCCGTGAGCCCCGTGTACAACACCCCGAGTTATATCGCGGGGGGTTGGGGAGATGTCGTGAATTTCTACTTAAATGTGACATAGTGTTTCGGATGCAGCCCTCCTCCTTCGCCTCTGACTCCAGCAAGATCGCGTTCATTATGAGCAGCCTGGGAGGGAGCGCCCTGGAGTGGGCTACATCCATCTGGGACAGCCAGGCTCCGTTATGCAGCAACTTCGCAGCCTTTACGGCAGAGATGCGACGTGTGTTTGAACACCCGACCTGTGGACGTGACGCTACCCAGCGTCTGCTTCAAGTTCGCCAAGGCAACCGCAGTGTCGCAGAAATGGCCATTCAGTTTCGTACCCTCGCCGCGGAGTCAGGATGGAATGACGCCTCCCTCCAGGGGGCTTTCCGCCAAGCTCTCAGCGAGGAACTCAAGGACCAGCTTGCCACTCGGGAGGAATCCAACTCCCTTAATAGCCTCATCAGCCTCGCTATAGCCATCGATAATCGTCTCCGCATCCGGGCCCGGGAGCGGGGAGGAAGTTCCGGGCGTCATTCGCCCTCCGTCTTCTCTAATGTTCATTCACACTCCATCACTGGATCTCGGGCGCCTACGGGCGGGTCCGAGGAAGAGCCCATGCAACTGGGCAGAGTTGCGGTCAATCCCGAGGAGCGTCAGCGCCGTCAGCGCACCAGATCCTGTTTCTATTGCGGCAAGCCTGGCCATCAGATCGCCTCCTGTCCCATTCGCCCAAAAGAAGGGGCTCGCCAGTAAGACTGGGCGTACTGACGAGCCCCATCGTCCCCAACCATGCTGCCCAGGACCGCCTCATGTTCAAGGCTACTCTCCTTTGGAGGGACAAGACCCTATCTTCTTCGGCCCTAATTGACTCCGGAGCTGACGCCAGCTTCATGGATATCACCTTCGCCAGGAGGGCCGGCATTCCCACGGAACGTCTCACTTCACCCATTTCAGCTCTAGCTCTGGACGGTAGGAGTTTGGGGTTAGTTACCCACTCCACCGTTCCTATCCAATTAATTCTATCTGGCAATCATCGGGAGTCCATTCAGCTATTACTGATTAACTCCCAACAATCTGCTCTGGTTTTAGGTCAGACCTGGCTTCGCCTCCACAATCCCCATATTGACTGGAAAGCCGGTCGCATCCTGGCGTGGAGTGCCCACTGTCTAGCCAGCTGTCTCCGTTCTGCACTACCCCCTCCGGGGCCCAGTAAACCCTGTTCCATGCAACCTATACCGGATTTAACGAATGTTCCCAGCGAGTATCACGACCTCGCGCAAGTATTTTCTAAATCACGTGCTCTGTCCTTACCTCCTCACAGGCCGTATGACTGCACCATTGACCTACTGGCTGGAGCTAAACTGCCATCGGGACGCCTCTACAGTCTGTCTGGACCGGAGAAACTAGCCATGGAGGAATACATCCACGGCTCCCTCGCTTCGGGTATTATCCGTCCCTCTTCATCCCCAGTCGGTGCAGGGTTCTTCTTCGTTGGGAAGAAGGATGGCTCCCTGCGACCCTGCATCGACTACCGGGGCCTCAACCAGGTCACCATCCGTAACAAATACCCTCTTCCCCTCATTAACACCGCCTTTGAAGCCCTCTCTCCAGCTGTGACGTTCACCAAGCTCGACCTCCGGAATGCGTATCACTTGGTGCGTATCCGTGAGGGGGACGAGTGGAAGACTGCTTTTAATACCCCGTTGGGCCACTACGAATACCTGGTGGTCCCTTTCGGCCTTACTAACGCCCCAGCAGTCTTCCAGAGCATGGTGAACGACGTCCTGCGGGACCTCCTAGGGAGGAGCGTTTTTGTTTATATCGATGATATTTTAATTTTTTCTCAATCCCCGCAGGAGCATGTCCGTCACGTTCGAGAGGTTCTCCAGCGGCTGTTGGAGAATCAGCTGTTTGTTAAGGCTGAGAAATGTTCTTTCCACGTTTCCACGGTCCCGTTCCTCGGCTTCATTATCGAGGAGGGCAGTATCCGGGCGGACCCTGTGAAAATCAAGGCGGTGACAGAATGGCCCCAACCCACCTCCCGCAAGCACCTTCAACAGTTCCTGGGGTTTGCAAATTTCTACCGCCGCTTTATTCGCAATTACAGTTCCATTGCTGCTCCCCTGACTAAACTCACTTCCGTTGCCCTGCCTTACTGTTGGAATTCCGATGCCCAGCGAGCTTTCGAGCTACTCAAGGCTCGGTTTTCCACAGCACCTATCCTCCTTCACCCTGACACTTCTCGGCAGTTTGTCGTTGAGGTGGATGCCTCCGACACCGGCGTGGGGGCCATTCTGTCTCAACGGTCCGCCTCTGATAGCAAGCTCCATCCCTGCGCATTCTTCTCCCGGAGGCTGTCCTCCGCCGAGAGGAACTACGATGTCGGGGATCGGGAACTGCTGGCGATAAAACTGGCTCTTGAGGAGTGGCGCCACTGGCTGGAGGGGGCAGGTACCCCTTTTCTTGTTTTTACCGACCATCAAAACCTCATTTATTTAAGATCTGCCAAGAGGCTCAATTCTCGTCAGGCTAGATGGTCGTTATTTTTTGCACGCTTTAATTTCTCTGTTTCTTTCCGCCCTGGTTCCCGTAATATTAAAGCAGATGCCCTGTCCCGCATTTTTTCCCCTCCCTCCAGTCCTGCTGATCCGGAGCCCATTTTGCCGGCCTCCTGTGTGGTGGCTGCGGTCTCCTGGGAGATTGAGGGCATTGTGAAGGCCGCCCAGACTTCCCAACCGGACCCCCGCAATAACCCTAACTCCTGTCTTTTTGTCCCCGATTCCGTCCGCTCCCAGGTCCTCGAATGGGTTCACGCCTCGTGCCTGGCATGTCACCCAGGTGTCGCCAGAACTATCGCCCTCGTCAGGAGGAGTTTCTGGTGGCCTACCCTTAAAGGGGATACCCGTGCCTTCGTCCTGGCCTGCTCGGTGTGCGCCAGGAGCAAGGCTTCCCACCAGCCTCCCTCCGGTCTTCTCCTTTCCCTCCCCGTCCCTGGCCGTCCTTGGAGTCACATTGGTGTGGACTTCGTAACCGGTCTGCCGTTGTCAGAAGGTAACACCGTCATTCTGACAATAGTGGACCGGTTCTCCAAGGCGGTTCACTTTGTTCCCCTCCCCAAGCTCCCGTCCGCCCTTGAAACCGCTGAGCTCTTGGTGCTACACGTGGTCAGGCTGCACGGGATCCCCTCTGACATCGTGTCAGACCGTGGGCCCCAGTTCTCCTCCCGAGTTTGGAGGGCGTTCTGTGCAGCCCTGGGTGCCTCTCCTAGTCTTTCCTCGGGTTTCCATCCCCAGTCTAATGGTCAGGCAGAGAGGGCGAACCAGGACCTGGGGGCCGCCCTGCGGTGCGTTACAGTGCGCAATCCTGCCTCTTGGAGCCGTTTTCTCCCCTGGGTCGAGTACGCACATAACTCCCTTAAGAGTGCCTCTACTGGCCTATCCCCGTTTGAGTGTGCTTTAGGCTATCAACCCCCTCTTCTGTCGACCCAGGAGGCCGAGATAGCTGTCCCCTCTGTTAGGGCCCATGTCCTTCGTTGTAAAAACATTTGGAGACTCACACGCACCGCACTCCTTCACGCCAATTCCCGCTCCCAACGTCTGGCGGACCTTCACAGGACCGCAGCCCCACAGTATAGGGCCGGTCAGCAGGTCTGGCTCTCCACTGCAAACATCTCCCTTCCCTCTTCATCCAGAAAGCTTCAGCCCCGTTTTATTGGTCCCTTCCCCATCATTTGTCTAGTTAACCCGGTGTCTGTTAAACTTTCCCTCCCCGCCTCCCTCAAAGTTTACCCTGTGTTTCATGTGTCCCAGGTTAAGCCTGTCTCCTCCAGCCCCCTCAGTACCCCTACCATCCCGCCTCCTCCCGTCCGAGTTGTTGACAACGCCCCGGCCTACACGGTGAACCGTGTTATTGATATCCGCCGCAGGGGCCGGGGTTTCCAATACCTCGTCGACTGGGAGGGGTACGGTCCTGAGGAGAGGTCGTGGCTCCACAAGAGCCTGATCTTGGACCATTCAGTAATCCAAGACTTCCACGAACAGTTCCCTGACAAGACCAGGCCTCCGGGTACGCCAGGTGGCGTACATTGAGGGGGGGGTACTGTAACGTTCCGTTCCCGTCCTGTCCGTTTTCCATGTTTTCCTTGTTTCCTTCCGTGTCATGTTGGATCCCTTGTCCGTGTTTCCCTCCTGGCTGTGGACTGGGCGTCTCCCTCGGGTACTTTTGGTTTCATTTTCCACTTTAGCTTCCGCCTATCACTCGCCCCTCTCGTTACTCACATTCCTCACTGCTGTGCTTCGGCAATCACTCCTGATTTAACATCACACCTGTTTCTCGTTTTCTCCTTCACTTCCTGCACCATTTAAACCCCTGGCTGGCTGCTATTCAGCGCCAGTTCGTTGACTAACCTACCGTGTTTGTTTCGTATCCCGTTTCTGGTCCAGTGTTTGTGAGCCTGCTGGTTCATACCTGTTCGCCTGGTTTCCTGACTGGTAGCTATCTCTGCTAATCTTTCGCTGCTGCATGCATTTACCTGTTTCCCTTCAAAACCTCCAGACGCCGCAGTTCCAGTCTTCCCGCAGCTGTGTTTGTCCTCCCCGTGTTACGTACCTCCCGTACTCGTGTTGCGGTACCAGGACCTCTGCATGCCAGCCGGCTTACGCCAGTATTGCCCGAGCTACGCCGCACCTTCCAACTCGGCGGTGCATTCACCAGCTACAGTCCTGTCACAACACCCTGCCGTTAACCTCTGCTTTCTGCCCGGTTACTCAAGCTACCCGGTCCAGTTTCCAGTCCTGTTCCAGCCCAGTTCCGATCCAGTTTCCAGTCCAGCTCCAGCCCAGTTTCCAGTCCAGTTCCAGTCCAGTTCCGGTGTTTTAGACACCTCCGTTCAAGTCCAGTTCCGGCTTGGAACAAGTTCCGTGCCGTCCCCTGTGTTCCTGAGTGGACCTTCCGGTCCAGCTTCCAGTCCAGTTCCAGTCCAGTTCCGGTGTTTTAGACACCTCCGTTCAAGTCCAGTTCCGGCTTGGAACAAGTTCCGTGCCGTCCCCTGTGTTCCTGAGTGGACCTTCCGGTCCAGTTTCCAGTCCAGTTCCAGTCCAGGTCCGGTGTTTCATACACCTCCGTTCAAGTCCAGTTCCGGCTTGGAACAAGTTCCGTGCCGTTCCCGTTTCCTGAGTGGACCTCCCGGTCCAGTTTCCAGTCCAGTTCCCAGTCCAGTTCCAGTCCAGTTCCGGTGTTTTATACACCTCCGTTCAAGTCCAGTTCCGGCTTGGAACAAGTTCCGTGCCGTTCCCGTTTCCTGAGTGGACCTTCCGGTCCAGTTTCCAGTCCAGTTCCGATCCAGTTTCCAGTCCAGTTCCAGTCCAGTTCCAGTCCAGTTCCGGTGTTTTAGACACCTCCGTTCAAGTCCAGTTCCGGCTTGGAACAGTTCCGTGTTTCTTCAAGTCCAGCTCCGGCTTGGAGCAGTCCTCAGTTGGACGCTATCCTGTGTTAACTAACTAACCTGTTTTGCTCCCGTGTACAGCTTTGGGACCACCCCAACGCTTAATAAAGTTCCACTTTCTGTAATCTGTCTCCTGGTCGTTGCACTTGGGTTCGTCCCGTATCAGGATCATAACATAACGTGTATATATATATATATATATATATATTCATGTTCATAACTAGCTTTCCCCGGCATTGAAAATTTGTCAATGTCAATTTGTTAATTCAAACATCTATTGTTCTTTGGAATGGTGCACTAGTTTGTCCACTACTAGCCCATTAGGTTCAAAAATGTACTTTACAATGACTATTTGGGAGGAAAGTGAACAGATTCAGTTAATCCACTAACCCTTTAGGTTGAATACTTTCATGGCTAATTACAAACTGGGAGGAAAAGGAGCAGATACAGTGAAGAGGACACCCAGAAAGGTAATTTCACATTTGAATATACACATCAGCATAACTCACCCTATTTTGCATTTGAATTGGTTGATAAGGTTAAAAACACCAAAAGAATGTATGGCTTTCTGCAACCAGGTTTGGCTAAAGGTGGAGGGACTATTTTCAGTCTCAGTTTCTCAATAAATCTGTCAGAACAAGTTTTTTTTCTTTTTTTGATATTTTAAAGAGGCCAACAATAAGCTGTACTCTGCATTTTCATGCTTTTGTCAACTTTCATCTGAGAAAGGTTTGGGGAAGTAATGCACAATATAGAAGACAATTTAAAATAAAATATAATTTGATCATTTAAAAATGAGGCATGTTTCTTATTTATTTACATGCATCGACTACTTCATGTGTTAAACCGTCATATGTAAGGGACAGATTAAATCACTCTTTGCATGTAAATTAGATTGTAAATTCAAGATGGCACCACTCCAAGTATTTTGAATTTCCTAGTCATTATGTAGACGAGAAAAAAACTATGTGTTGATTGCTGCCATGTGTGAAGGCAGCTTGCTGTCTTTCTGTGTGTAAAAACAGAGACTTGGAAGACAGCTGTAATTGCATGCATGCACAAGCTAATAAGCAGTGTCGCCTTCAATTTGAGGATAATTGCAGCATTTGATAAATGTACAAAAACAAGGATTCAGGGAAAACAACATGGGTATTCATAATGTGTAATCTTCCACTGCATTCACAATTTATTAGATAACATACTAAGTAAATGCCTGAAAATCCATGAGCATGATAGGGAAAACAAGAAATTCTAGTATTAGTAAAACTAGAAGGTGAAATATTTGTTTTAGTGATATAATATGTTTTCAGTGGAATGTTTGGGGGGGGGCTTACATGCTTTTGTTAGACCAAACCATTTAATTGATTGTTTTGCACCACTCCCTTTGTACAGTTCACAATTGATTACATTATATGAAGGTGATTTTTGATGGCAGATAAGGGATAAAATGTAAAAATGATTGTAGAGGAGAACAAAAAGAAATCATATAACAATGCTAACATTTTCATTTGTAATATGAACTACTGGATGCATTTTGTTTTACTGTGGCAATTATTATTGCTGTTTTCTTTTGAAAAAATATTTTATCAACATTGGTAAAGGAACGGCAGAGATAGAGACTGGTGGGTTTTGGCTAAATGATTGTAAGTGCGTTTCAAACTGTTATCTACCTTGGCACAATTTTGCCATGGTAATAAATCAAATTTTTTGGTAGATCTTTTGTATGAGCTCTGCTAAAATGGCCAAAAAGCATCTGGCTAATGGCTCAGCGAACTGAAATAAAATCCACTGTTCTATGTGCTGTCCTTTACCAAACATTTACATTTAAACCATGGCCAGCCAGATGGGGAAATTTTGTTAAATACTAATACTAAAAATAATGAAATGTGTGGCATTTTTATTTCTTTATTTTTTTTATTTGCAGTAGTATGTATATTCAAAATGATATGTGTACTTAAAAAGTGACAGTTTTAGAATAATTTTTACTATTTAAAAGAACCAAACAAAAATCAGCTATAAATAAATATTCAGCTAATAATTTGATTTGGGCTGCAGTGGTCTACAACTAGATATGACTGTGATGAGACAATTTGGGATGAATGAACAACACCTTAGCAGAACACCACCACAGAGCAGAGTGGTCATTTATGTGTTCTTTGGCTCCTGCTTATGAGAGTGGTCATCAGAGAAACATATCAGATGAGAGGTAAACATTTCACTATTATGCTTTGTCAATGGAGGAGATTGTGGTGAAGAGAGCAAAAGGAATTGCCACACTCCAGAACACTGGCGTTATCAGCGTCTTTGCTTATTGTTTTACTTTATTTTGAGGTTTGGGGAATCATGTGCTTTGACAAATATGTTGTGTCGTGGCCACTGTTGGGGTTGTACCTCAGATGATTGGTATCTGCCCAGCCGAGCATCACCCCTCTGTCTCCAGGCTGACGTGGCTTGCCTTGAAGCTTCTGTTTACCGTTCTGTTTCAGCAGCTTGTTCTCACTTCCCTCAGGTCACCCTTGCAGGACGGCATGTCATGTTTTTTCATTGCTGCCTTGTCAAAAGGACCTCTCAGTCACATCTATCAAGACAATCATTGAGGGCTTAATGCAAGGAGTGCGGCTCCTCTCACATTTTTCATTACCCCATAATTTATTAATATCCTCCTGTTGGACACTACATTTATCTTGATAAAGCCTTTTCTAGGAGAGGTAGCAATGCAAAGTTGCGCAGTGGTGACGGGAAAATCTCTCGCTTCACAGATCATGTTCAGCATGGTTTGCCATTTTATCTAATGTAACCCAACCCTTCAATCCTTTAACCTAAGGCAAACACATTCTCTTATTACAGGGGGAAACAGAGAGATTTTCATCACATACAGAGGGTTGCAGCACCCAGTGGCTTTCCATCATTTTGATTAAATTCACCTATTAGCCTCAAGAAAAATTGTTACCATTTGCCATTGCAATGTCGCAGCCTGATTTGTGTATACAATCCCATGGAAGACGGACAAGAGGGAAACTAAATCCCTGGTTTAGATTAGCTGCAGGTTTCAGGTTACTGCATTCTGAGATTAAAAAGCAGCATTGGGCATTCGTGTCATCTTCTATTGAACATATGAGATGAAAAAAAAACTGTTTCCTATAACGGTCAATTAAAACTCAGCTGGCTGTTTTGATCTGGCGATAATAACGATAATCAATTCTTTCAGCAAAACCTAAGGAAGAAAAGAAATATCTCCACCATAACGTGTCAGGTTCCCCAGCTATTGCTTCCAGTGAAATGAAAGCACAGGAGGTTCCCTGCACCAACTGTTGGCAAATGGCTCCCATGGTGGACATAAGGATTGGATTGCACTGGGAGACGTGTGCAGCATCTGTGCTAGAAGCATTTTCAGCAGTGCACTGCAGCTAATTTCATTAATTGTGTTTCATGCTTTGTTTCTTCTTATTACACTATTAAATCAAAGCTGCATTTGTTTTCTGTGGTTTGCCAAATGAAAATGTAAATTTGTTGTAATTGGCAAATTTTTGTACTTTTTTTTATTATTCCTTATTATCATGGTTTCTCTTCATATTTAATAAAACAGAAGGCTCTTTATGACTAGAGACGACGTTCAAGTGTTACTATCAGTCGTGGTTTAATCTGGTAAAAAAAAAATGCTTGCACTAAGTAGATAGTTAATGATTTTGCAAAAATATTCTCAATTTAATGAATAAAGTGCCAAAAGCTGACAAAGCTAATAAATAAGCTGCAAAATAAGTGACTATTTGATCCCGGTTATGATCTGAAAAAGTCAATAAGGTTAAAAAGTCATTAATATGCCCATTACTACCCTGCCAATTCCTGAAAATGTAATGCAAAAAATATGTTGTTTTGCATTACATAAAAAATGTAACATAAATCTGGGGGTAGTGATGCAGCCATAGGTAAAGCCAAGGGCTGTTTACATCTGCTTAAATGTAAAAGAATAAATAGGTTGAACTGGTATATTCTCCTTATACCATATCCACCTACCACAAATACATGTTAACTTTTGAACTGGAATTTCAAATAAATTTGAATTGGGGCGTGGGACTAGATTTAGCTGTAAATTACACTGGAACAGTATGGAATACATGGGGCCCTATCTTACACCCGGCGCAAAGCGGCGCTAACCCAAACGCAAGTGTCTTTGCTATCTTACACCCGGCGCTAGGTTCCTTATAACGCCTAGCGCTTACGTCCTTTAACTACCATGTATTTTTGCGCCCGTTGCAAATGAACTGGGCGTGTTGGTCTTAAGATGAGGAGTGGCCAGGATTATTTTTGGCGTATTGCTATCTTGAGCCAGCAGAAAGCGCTTGCGCTAGAACCACCACAAACCTGGTCTAAAGTCATCTTCTTCTTCGTTTGGGTAGGATCTTTTTCCCACATCCCCAGGCTCGGGGCCGAGGGGCTATCCTTTTACCACCCCGAGCCTAGGGGGGTGAACCCCGGACTATATTTTGGGGCACACCTCCAGTAGCCATGTCACCGTGTCATCATCCAGAACCGACAGACCATGCATCCCATTGGGTGCCCGATAAATCGGGCAGTCCAAAATGACATGGTCTGCGGTTTGTTCCTCCGCGCCACACTCGCAGGCTGCGCAAGAAGCCAAGCCCCATCTGTGCATCGATGAGCGGAAGCACCCAACGCCGGTCCGGAGGCGGTTAAGCCTCACCCATGCCAGTCTAGGCAGGTCCACCCCGATAGGGGGAAAACCGACGTCTGGGATGAAGTCACGGAGTCTAGAGGTGTTCTCCTCCCACTCCGTGCTCCAGATGTAATCCGCCCACCGTGCCGCACTGATGTTAAGATCACTGCATTGCTGCAGGAATTCCTGTGCGGCAGGCACAAATGGGTGTCTCGACTTAAGGCGCCGGGGAGGCTCAGCAATTACAGCGAGCCTTTCGTGGAGCAGATGGTTTGGCTCCACGGCCCGGCATGTGAGACGTGCTGTGGCTCCCGCGCGGCGAAGCCCAGCGGGCTGGATGCCTGCAAGAATGGGAAGATTGTCCACGGGAGTGGGACGCAGGCATCCTGTCACGATGCGCAAGGCTTCGTTGATGGGCGTATCGATGAGGCGGGTGTGGGCACTGCGACACCATACCGGTGCGCAGTACTCACTAGTCGAGTAAACAAGGGCCAGGGCTGCTGTACGCAATGTTCTTGCGTCGGCGCCCGAGCCTGACCCGACTAGTCACCTCATCAATGCGCAGTGACTCAAGGTGTCGGCGAAACGTGAGCGACCTGTCCAATGTCACGCCGAGGTAGATTGGCTCAGCGCAGCATGGCAGGGGTGTTCCGCCAATATATATTCGGAGCTCACGTTTAGCCTCCCTGTTGTTAAGATGGAAGGCCGCCGACACCGTCTTTGCCTCGCTGAGCTTCAACCTCCATTTCCAGAGGTATGCCACTAGTGTCTGCATGTCCTGGCTCAAAGTCCCCTCCAATGACTGCCAGTCTCCAGCGGAGTACACCAACGCAAGGTCATCCGCATAGGCATACTTCCCCAAGACTGTATCAGGCAAGTCATAAGTGTAGATATTATAGAGGAGGGGGGCCAGGACAGATCCCTGGGGGACGCCGTTCTTGAGGCGTCGTAACCTGCTTTGCTGTCCGCTACCGGTGGTAAGGTTAAAGCTGCGATTTCGGACAAGCTCCAGGATCATACTGACCATGTGCCTGTCCGGCAGCAGGCGGAGCAGCTTGCAGGTGAGGCCGCGGTGCCATACGGTATCATAGGCAGCCGTCAGATCGACAAAAACGGCTCCGGCCTTCTTCTTGAACGAAAAGCTGTCCTCGATGTCTTGAGTCATCAAAGTGACTTGGTCTACGGTCGATCTCCCGCGTCGGAACCCGGCCTGCTCCCGAGGGAGCAGTGGGTCGACGATCGGTTCGACGCGGGCGTAGATAAGACGCTCGAGGATCTTGAAGGGGATGCAGAGCAAGGAGATGGGACAGTAGCTCTTAGGATCCCCTTCAGGCTTATTCGGCTTAGGGATCGCAACAACTATGGCTCTTCTCCAGATTTTGGGGATCTTGAGTTGGCGCAAGCAGGAAGAGAGGAAAGCTCTTAACCAGGACTTCAGGGCAGGTGCGGCATGGAGTATAAGCTCCGGGCAGATGGAATCAGGGAGGGCGGCAGCGAACTCCTCCGGTGTGAATTCACCGGAGATGTTATCGCTGCTAGATGTTGGGGCCCTCCAGAGGTCAGACACTTCTTTTGCCACGAGTCGTGATGACTCGCGGTCTTTACCCTCGTATACCCCATTTTTCACAAATTGTGATGTGATTTTATTTGCAGAAATGGGGCAGTGACGAGGGGAGTGTCTTGACCTGCCAGTGAGGTTGTTCAGGATACTCCATGCCTTGCGGCTGGAGTGCGAGAAGTCGATGGAATTGACAGCCTCCTCCCAGCGCTCTTGTCTCCTCCGGCCGAGTCTTGACAACAGGGCTGTAGCAGCCCTGTTTGACTCGGTTCCGGCAGGAGCCCGAAGGAAAACGCGGTAGAGGTTCTCGCACTCCGCATCCCAGCACGGTTTGTAGCTATTGCGACGTCCGCATGGGATGGATTTCTTGGCCGCTTTCACTAACATGCCGCAGAAGTCCCGGTATGCCTCATCCACGTTGTTGGTATTAGGCGATGGGAGACGCCACGTGGATTTGTTAGTGAGGAGGCGGAAGCGTTTCCAATTGGCCTTACGGAAATTCCATCGCTTCACCGGCTCACTCGGGATAGAGTCCACGAGTTTAGGCACGGTTATCAGCGATGGTCGATGTTGGGACCGCGGGAACTTTCCGAGCACACGTCTGTCCGGGAGCCAGTTGTCTGCACCGACACTCGCAAATGCCACGTCAGGATTCGTCCCAGTGTTCCAGCGACCGGAGAGAAAGCTGGCTGCACCCTTTGGATCGTATAACAGGGCCAGGCAGTTGTTAGCTGCCCAAGCAGCCAGGTTCTCTCCGTTGGGTGTGTTGGTATTGTACCCCCAGTCTTCATGCTGACAGTTAAAGTCGCCAGCATAGAGACAGGGGTGGGGGAACACCGGGACAGACACCGGCGTGAATCGCGAGGGGGGAGGCTTGTAGACGTTTACAATTTTAAAACCGGCAACGTCCACGCACAACCACTCAATCTCCGAGTCAGCCGGAGATTGTTCGGCGAGAGTCCAGTTCAGCCTTTCATGGACAAACGTGGCAAGGCCGTGTTTCCTGCTTAGGATAGACCCAGCTAGTGTGAAATTTGGTAATACTAGCTTATCTGCTGAAAAGCAATGGGTCTCCTGGAGGAGGATGACGAGGGCCTTGGTGGTATAGGCCAGCTGCTCGATGACGCTGATCTTGTTGGAGGTGAGTCCTTCGGTGTTCAGCTGCAGTATTCTGGGTTGGAGGCCAGCGGAGTAAGCACCACCAGCTCTCCTCCCCGACTGCAGCCGAGCACCAGCCCGGGTGAGGGCCCTAAATTGGCAAATTCTGTTTCGCTTATGACTGCGATTGGCAGATAAGTTACTGTCGGAGTTGTTTACATGTTATTTTAACGGCGCATATAAGTGCGTCTACATAGGCGTGTGCACAACGCGCGTACCCTCCTGTCTGTTACACATGCGCGCACAAGCATGACTCACTTATTTTTCCATAGAGTTCAATAGGAAAATTTGTCAGGAGAAACAACCCTTAAAGTGATCCATCCATATTTACTGCATATCTGGCAGCAGAGTGATGTTTTGAGGCTCGTTTGATACCCCAGACACTTGATGGCTTACAGCCATTTCGCCAACCGTGTATGCCACACTGTTCCAGCATAATTTACAGCTAAATCTAGTCCCACCCCCCAATTCCCATAGAGATCCATTCAAATGCAGAGAAGCTAGTGTATCGCTTGTAGGACTACCAGGAAGATATCAAAAGTCTTTTGATATTGTTGGGTCACAGGATATGCAACCAAATATTAAAAATGATTACTTTATTCTACATTATGTTAAACTGTCCAATATTTTTGATGTCCGAAAATGGGGTGGACTATGTACAAAAGGTTCTATAATTTCAGCCGATATGAATGAAAATACCCTCAAATTAAAGCTGCACTTCAACATCATTGTCATTGTATCCTTTCAAACTCAAAGTGCTAGAGTACAGAACTAAAATAACAAAAAACGTGTCACTGTCCAATGATTTGTCGTGCTCACTGTAGATTAGGGTTGCAACTAACGACTATTTTGGTAGTCGATTAATCTATCGATTATTGAAACGAATAATCGACTATTCGGATTATGAATCGCACAATTACTCAATGGCTCTTATTTAGCTATCAGCTTTAAAATTTTGCTTGAGGTTGTTTTAGGCATGTGCTAACTAACAATGAAGACAATAAAGATGAATACTTCATTCAAAATACTGTATGTCTTTTAATGACCTTTGCTGCTGATACAAAAGATAAATAAAAATAATTTAAAACCAAGGACAGGCAACGTAGCAGCAATAAAATATAACAAAACTACAGCCGTTTTCCCTTAATGAAAGCATATTTCTGGCATCAATACAACATACATTTTAAATATGTAGTGCAGCTGCAGTACAACCCCCCCCCCCCCCCCCCCCCCCACACACAGTTTTACTGCCACTGTTACTTTTTAAAGTATTAAATTCCATAAATCTCGATGCAGAGTTGCAGTGAATTATTTAAAAAAAACAGCTGTGTGTTCACGTGAATGGGGCATATTGAAAAAAGCGAAGAAGAAAAAAGAAAAAAAGCGTAGTGACAGTCATGGCTAGCGAAGGAGCGGAAGAACTTGAGGCCTCCCGCATCATTTAAGTCGTATGTATGGGAGCATTTTGGCTTCCCTGTAACATATAATGAAGACGGAAGAAGGGTGGTGGACAAAACCGTTATGGTATGTAGGCATTGTGTCACGAGAAAGCCAGTTACTGCCAGTTACTCCATTAAAAAAATCTACATTCAAGCCATATTTTTTGTTCTTGATTCTAGAATCCTGTGTAGATATTGAAATGCACATTGAAATGCATTCTAAATAAATGTTGCCCCTCTATATGTCCAGTTTCACGATAAATTGAAATTTATGAGAGTTATTAGATTCACTTTATGGGCAGGGGCTAATTGTGCCTTCAGGTCACTGTTCTCAGCTCGCTGAGCCTCCAGCATCGCAGCCAGTTCTGCACGTTCTAGCTTAAACTTCCCAGCTTTCTCAGACAGCTTCTGAGCCTTTTTCAACTCTTTCAGGGACAATTCTAACTGTCTAGCCCAATTCAATGCAAAGCTAGAAATTAATTTAACAGCATTCATGCTCTTTGGAGGTTGTGATAACGCCTCTTGAGCCAGTGTAGCTGTTAGCGAAATTAGACTTTGCAGCAATAGAAAAGCTATGTCTTCCCCATAACCACAGTTAGACTCACTTGCAAATTTTGCCACCAAAGTTTTAGCTTCAGTTAATTGAGCAGCCATATTCAACAGTAAGTGGACTGTGACTTATAAAGCAACACTTTAAATAGTGTGCTGGTGGTTCACAGTGGAACCAAAATCAGAAACCACACAGCCCTTTAATGCAATCAAAATGCAAGTTGCTTTAAATTATACACTGCCGAATTTGAAATGCCGTTCAAATGTATTTCAAAAAGTTGGCTTGTTTCAATCTATGACATTATAAGGACAGAGGAAGTAAACATGTATTTTTTACTTCCTCTGTCCTGACGTATTTTAGTCAGTAGAACCTGGTTTATTACCAGGCCGTTTCAGTCTTGACTATTCTCACACGGGGCACCAATTATGTAGTGAGGTTTGGTCACTTTTATTCAGAATTAATTAAGTTCAACAATCAATTAGAATTCTATTCATCAGTAGAGCCCAACTTAGTGAAATAACATAGGCATGACAATGGGTTGGAAAAATTACGTATGTTTTATTGGCTACAACTATGAATATGTGAATAATAGAAACAATAATTGCCATAACCGAGGCCAGTCCCAGTTCCATAAGTGATATCAGCTCGTCAGCTGATCCAAGGTCCCGGCAGGTGCGTGGACTCCTGGAGACTTCTTCACCGAAGTCGGGTCGCGACAGGTTTCCAGTCAGGTCGACGTGGACGTGCACAGATATCCACTTGGGTCCGGCCGCAAGGGAGACAGTAGAGGAACAGTTTGAAGAAACGTGTCCTCAAAACAGCTGTTGAAAATAAACCAGCTTGGTTTATTTCGTGGACGGTGGCAGGCCAACTCTGTCTCGGTGATCAGGCAAGATGCGGGTTGGGAAACCCCGAAGTCCGTCAGGGTTTCAGTGGTGCGTCTGGTGAGGGGTAAGGCTGCGCCTTTCCCATCAGAGCCGTCCGGGTGCCTCTGGTAGGGGTAAGGCTGCGCCTTTCCCATCAGAGCCGTCCGGGTTCAGTGGTGCGTCTGGTACGGGTAAGACTGCGTCTTTCCCATCAGACCCGTTCAGGTTCAGTGGTGCGTTTGGTAAGGGTAAGACTGCATATTTCCCATCAGAGCAAAGTTGGTAAAGTTACATGGGTTTTTATGGTCAAAATCCCTTTTGATCCCAATGGGTAGATGGCTTTAGGGCACCCATACAATAGATTGGCTCATTTCCTTGGAACCAACAATGAAACATAGATGGACCAGCTATTTGCAATCACCTCAGGGTGTGTGTGTGTTAAATTGGGATCTCCCCTCTCCTTCTCTAAAGAAGGGGGTGTTCCTGCCCAACCTGCTGCCTGATTGACCAAGCAGTCTGTGTTCATCTCAGAGTCACATGCAGAAGGGTACAGCCACTCCATTGTGCCTCAGTCTGATCAGGAGTGTTAATTGTGAATTGTGACTCCACAGGGGGCCTAATCTCATGATCAGAAAGCCAGAGTCCCAGAATGTCCCTGTGTAACCATTACACAACGTTAACTGTTACTAGATATCCAAATTAATGTAGGCTAAAACTGCATTAAAAGTGCAACAAGCTCATGCAACACAACTCATTGTGGTATCTATGTATTTCTCCTGCACTCAGTTGTAAGTGTGTGGGGTGTCTCAGTGACTGTTTAACTATTTTAAAATGAGCACCTTGCTGAAATTGTATGTTCACTGTCATTATTATGTGAAGTTAAATACAGGAATATATTAAATAAACTTGAATCAGACAAATAACTGGTGGTTAATGATTTTTTAATAGATCATGTAAGATAATGTTATAGAACATTAGATAGATAAGATTAGATAGATACGGTTTTGGGTAAATTTATACAGTTTTGTGGGCGTGAAAATAAGGGCAGCTCTCTCCAGAGGTTGACACCTATGGGTAGTAACAAGGTGCTTCATGATCATGACAAAATAACAGTAAAGGCAATAAGATGACAAATAAGATGTCACTTCTCACTTTGCAATTCACTTTGATAATGCATTTCACAAAAACATTGCTAAATCAATATATCAATCAACATACAATGACGTAACCAGCCACAGCTGTTAAAGGCTATGTTTATAGCACAATATAGAAGGCCTAGCCAAATCGTCTGTGATATGCTTGCTCCCCCATGGGATAAATAAACTGAGATTGCAGCCACCTATGTGTGTGAATCAGTTCCTATGCAACACAAAGTAGATATAATGAGGTCTATGCACTTATAGACAATAGGCTATTTAAGTAATCAAAGTGGGTGAGTGCAGTAGGTTAACTTTACCTACTTCACTGTTCACAGTGGGCCGAGAATGGTTTACAAATTTAAAAAAGAAGATGACTATGGGCTTTGGCCCCCTAGTGGTGGGACGTATCCGTCCCAAATTTTTATAGTGTTCATATTTCTCTTAAATTCTAAATTATAACGTTAATAAAACACGGAACTTTCGACGCAAAATTGTTAAAAACAGTCACAGCCTGCGAACACATTCGTTTATATGCTTATCAGCTCTCAGGTTACACTACAGAGCCATAAAGCAGCAGGGTGCTAATAGCCCAACCCACTTTTTTTATTTGTTTACAGCCTTCACCTCGCCGCAGTCACAGGCAATAAAATGCATATCAAAAAAACTCTTGGTACAGTTTCTACACGCTAAAAAATCAAGATCCGATTTAGGAACAATTGTATGTTACTGAAAAGTTGTAAAAATGAACATTATGTGTTTTTTCCCCGTGCTCACTTCAGTATGCATACAACCGATATACTTCCGGTTTTGTATAAATACATTTTATTTTCTACAAATTCTCTTGATAAACATGTTTAAGCAACCAAATACGATACCTGGTTATGCAGTTATAACCCTTTTCTGAAGAATCCTCAACGTTTTTTCGTAACCCATTTATCCATTATCCAGGAAAGTCTCAATTTCCACAGTGCGTACCCATCGCATTTGCGTTTGTACTACGTTACTACCGTTGCGTAAAAACATTACTAGACTCCTACAGGAATGATCTAACATAAAACACGTAGATTATCTTCTACGGGGTTTCCTGCCCTTTCAAACGAAGTTAAATATGTCATATTCAAGCGACTGTGAACGGCGCTGTATCCACGCGTAACGACAGCCCATAGGGCAATCGGCTGTGCGCTCCTGACTGTCGACAGCATCAGATGACGCCTGTGGCCATTTTTACTGAGTTTATCCTGGAAGGGGTGGACTGGATTGCTGTACAAGTACGTTTTTAGTCTATCCAGATGTATTTAGCAATGTGTAGCTTTTTTGTGAGCTGAAAAATACACCACAGACCAGTCTTTCTCTGTACGCATACACGGGTTGCTGTATGGTGCAATTGCGCTGGTGATGTCTTTGCTGCTTCAAAGTTTACTCAAAGTTTACGATTATTTTATACATTTATACGCGAACGTGGCAATCAACGGTGGAAAGAAGAACGCTTATTTCACGGTTGCTCAGGTTTTGGAGGTGCCCAGTGTCCCAGAGGTGAAGAAGTCTGTGCTCTGGCAGACCAATGATTCTGTGGCATGGACCCGTGCCTGGACATGTAATTGTTTAAAATAAATACACCCTTACTACATCCATTCTCAGTACTTTATTTCACGGTTCAGTCAAGACATTACAGTATTATAATAATGTAATTTAGTTTGTGCAAGCTGACAAACTAATTCATAAATCCTAGTTAGCTACGATTGCTAATTATGTTGGAGCTAATATCAGACGTACTGTGGATGTAAGATTTTTTAATGTATATACGTATATATATATGTGTGTGTGTGTGTGTGTGTGTATATATATATATGTATATATATATATATATATATTTTTTTTTTTTTGTATAAAATAAAAAATATTTTCCACTTAATTGTAATACTTGCCATATGTCTTTTTGAGATAATTTGTGTTCTCATTTTTTAGTGATTCTACTTAGTAATGTACTTGAATCTGTCTTTTTCAGGGAGGACAGTGAAGACACCCCTCCCCCACCTGACACCTCTGTCGTAGGAGGTGGTAACAGACAGGTTTGCCAAATAGTGATGTATAATTCATTACTTTTGCTGTAAAAAGTCAAGTTGAAGGCTTGTTATAGATAAACCTGTTATTCTGCTGGCTTATGGGGCTCTGGTAAATCTAATTTTGAAGTACAGTGCCAGTTTTGGGACACCTGGGCCCCGTTTTGGTAAAAATACCAATGCATAAGGAAAGCCTGTAGATATCTTTACCAAATTGTATACCCAAGTGGACAACATATTAGTGCACTAGTATAAACAATTCTGGCTTGCTCCAGTACTTTGAAGTTGAGATATTCAGTGATAAACTATAAAAACACAAGGCGTTTTGTACTTTTTTTTGTATTCTTATGTGTATTTTGTATAAACTGTATGTGACCACTTTGACATACATTTATTCTGTTCCAAATTTCTGAATGGTACAAGCCTCTTCTTTCATTGAAACTTTCAACCATGGATGTGCAGTGAATAGTTTTTGAGATATTGGCACTTAATTGACACTAGTAAAAACTAGGCGAAAATTGGGCCAAATGGGCCAAAGTAAATAGGTTTGAACATGACTATACAGAAATATAGCCTAAGCATGACAGCTAACATTTCAGTATGTGAATGTGCATTAATTAGGCGGCAGTGTAGTATAATGGTTAAGGAACTGGACTTGTAACCGAAAGGTTGCAGGTTCGATTCCCAGGTAGGACACTGCGGTTGTACCCTTGAGCAAGGTACTTAACCTGACTTGCTTCAGTATATGTGATGCGGTATGTCAAAACCAGGCGGAATTGGGCAAGAGGTCAATTTTGAGTTATTGGTATATTAGTAAAACATAGACCTTGCACTTTACAACTCCGCTTTCTTTTTTCAAATCGGATATTCCAAAGCGAAGTTATTAAGATTTTAAATTGGACCGTCTGAAACATCGAAACTGAGAAATAGCCCTTTAAAGTTTGAGTTTAAACAAAACAAGTTGGTTAACAATGTTAGCGTACCGAACCCTGTTATCCGGCGGAAACCAGACATTTTTGTGATCAACATACGATACTGATATTATTCTGGCACATACCATTGAACATATTATATTTATTAGGTTCACAAAACGATAAGCTAACTTTTAAGCCAATAACCATGTAGATGTGACCGGTAGTTTTTTTGTTTTAACGTCTTTTAGATTAGAAAGTACTGTCAAAAAAGGGGCGCCCTTTATCGGGCGGCTCTTGTAGTGCATAAACAAGCTCACGATTATTGTTGTTTTAATAATCAATTAATAGTTTATTTCATCAAGAAAGATACCGTTTGAATAACCAATATTTTGGCAAAATATCATCATGCGATTTTACGTTAGCAAGTGAGCTAGAAGTTACGCTAAATTTGGCGTCATTTCCAAGCAAAATCTCGAACAAGGCATCATTTTGTGAAATGACATGCCTCTCTAAAAGTGCTTAAAAAAATACTTTGTCGATGAAATTTCAGTTTGAAACTTTTACAGAACATTTTTAATATTTGTAGCATCATAAATGTTCAAAAATCTCAAAAACGCTAAAATTCACCCCCAAGGCATTTTGCAGCTTTTCCTCTGTTCGTAGCTCTGCCCAATTCCGCCTGCTTTTGACATACCGCGTCACATATATCCAGCTGTATGAATGGATAAATGTAATAAGAAGTTGTAAGTCGCTCTGGATAAGAGCGTCTGCTAAATGCCTGTAATGTACTTAATTTATTCAACCATTCCAAAGGATGTTTTAAAATTTGTTTTAAGATGTTACAGTGGGAAATAGGCCTAATTGTTTATCGGTGTGACCACTGCGATGAACATTGGCATATAGGCCTATATCCGAAAATATGACTATAATTTGTTCACCTAATCTACGGAAATGTTTCCCAATTTGCCTATGTGAGATGCAAGGAACTGGCAATAGTAGGCTGTAGTGTAGCTACAGTAGCCTATAGGCCTATAAGGTGAATTAGCCTAGTGCTCGGTAGGCTATGTTCAGACATCGGGAACATCGGGATTCCGGAATTGCAGTAATTTGTTATGTTTGCATAGCCTATACTGCAACATGTTTACTTTGATCTAATGTTGCTGATTACATGTCAATTAGTGTCTCGACGCGAACCGCAATACACTGCTATGTTTACACTGTACATGCAACTAGGTTAAAATATAACTTAAAATATATTTTGCAGGTTTAAATGGGCTGACCATGTGGAAGATCTGTGATTGGCTTTGGGAATATTTGTGGGCTCTGCGTCAGTCAAAGTTATGATAGGGCAACTTCATCAATAGTCGACGGCGATTTTGATGACGGTGAAGCAGATTCGCTGTCCCAATTTTCTTCACGGCTCCTTTCCTCCACTCCCCTCCTCCCCTCCCTTCCTCCACATACTTCCAGGTAGTAGAGGAGTGGTAGTGGGGGAGTGGAGGAAGGGAGGTGGGGAGTGAAGAATATTGCGACGCACCCTCTGTCTCCCCCTGCAGGTGGAGCTCCTGGTCCTGCGTGGAGATCCTGGGAGCTGCGCTGGTGGAAGGACGCATGCCGTTGCCTGACAACCTTCTTCAGGAAATGCATGGAGACGTGGACGCCTAGCTGCAGGATTTTAAAAGATTCCCGTAGCTGGACATGCCGAGGACCGTCGCGGAGCAGTGGGATTTAAAAGATACGGGACAATATACAGTTGGTCCCCACCTGAGTTCCTTCAGTTTCAACTACCACCATTCTAATGACAACTTTGTTTTCCGCAACACGCTGACTACTGTCTTGCCGTTGCTATTAGCCATAATACTTTAGGGAACATCATGCAGGATGTAGCCCAGAGACAGTAAATGGTTTGGTTCCTGTTTTTGAACATCGCAAACAGACTTGTGACTGTCATGGTTTGTGACCTTTTTCCCTTGCGGTCGTGTTCCTCGGTCGCCACAAGTGGGCGCTGCTTCGTTGGTGGAGTTTTGGCTCCTTTCCTTCTTCTCACGAAGAAGTTCTCATCAACGTTTCACAGCTGCACATGGTTGCCAGTGAGCTATTTAAGCCCATGTTCCTTTTGTTCTGGGCTTCGATATTAATTGTTCATTGTGATTGTTTGATTGTTTGTTCTGTGGTGTATTTTCTTGTATTAGTTGTGCTGTTTTGTGTACGGTTTATTTTGCCCTTTTAAAGTTTTAAACGTATGATTAGATCTAGGTTTTTAAGGAGACCATTTTGCTCCGTTGTGCTTTTATTGGAGTTTTGCGGTACTGGCCTTTGTGCTTTGAGCTTCAGGTTGAATTCCTGTTTGGTGTGCTCATTTCAGTCTCCGCTTTCTGGTCTCCTTTGTTTGTCGTTTTTACCTAGATCTATTGCCTTTTACTAAGAGACAGGGCGTTTGTATCATACTGACTTTAGGGTTTTATTTATTCTTAGAGGCAGGTTGGTTATTTTCGATTAAGTTTGCGTTGGTCTTTTGTTACAGCTATTCCTGGTCGTCCTTTTCACCTACGGGACGATTTTGTTCGGAACTGTAGTTCTGTTCGTTCTCCGGGTGTGTCCCTCCTTATATAGAGCTTGGACGATGCTATGGACATGTTTGTGTTTGATTGCGCATTTATGAAAGTAACTATGGAATGTTATATCTGTTCCTCCGCCTCGTTACATTTCTCATTATTGAGAGGCTAGGGCGTGTGTTTTCAATTAGCTTGCGTTAGTCATGTTTGCTAGTAAAGTTATGGGACGACGGTGCTCCGTCGGCTCGCCTGTAAAATGTTTCTCTTCTGGGAGATCGGGCTTTTACCCCTTTATGTTTTCTCGATCAATGCAGGACTTGCCTATGTGGATGTAGTTATTCGGACTCTTCCCCCCTGGCGTACTTGCCTATGTGGAAGTAGCTATTAGGACTCGTCCCCCCTGGCGTATTTGCCTATGTAGATGTAGTTATTAGGATTCATCTCCCCTGGCTTTTCTGTTCCTGCTTCCTGGTCGTTGCATTTGACTGCGAGCCTATCAAACTACCCATGGAATGTTATATCTGTTCCTTCGCCTCATTACATTCCTCTTTATCAAGAGGCACGGCATTTATTTTCTATTTAACTCGTGTTAGTCTTTTAGCCGGTGATGTCCGGTGCTGCTGTCCTGTTCGTCCTTTTCACCTGCGGGACGCTTTTGTTTGGAACTGTAGTTCTGTTCACTCCCCGGGTGTGTCCCTCCTTATATGGAGCTTGGACGATGCTACGGGCATGTTTGCGTTTGACTGCGAGCCCTCAATAGTAGCCTTGGAACTTTAGATCCCCGTTCCTTTCGCCTCTTGGTCTACTAATTTCTATTAGTTTTCTGTGTTTGTTTGCTGTGTGTTTTGATTGTGCCATTGTGCTACTCGCCTGTTCTTATGCGTCTCGTTACCGAGACAGGGCGCGTATTATTTCTGGCTATTCAGAGACCTGTCCTTGCGCTTCTACTTATTTGGCGTGGGACAGTTAGCCGGTTGGTAGCGTCTGTAGGCGTGTTCGTTGTATGGTCTCCTCCCTTATCTGCGGGGTTTCCTGCCTTAGTGGCCCTAGGGCTTTAAGAAACCCCTTGCTGCGTTTGGCTCCTCCTTCCTTACACGTCACGCCCCATTACAGTGACTGGTCTGGGAAGAGAAAACCCCTCCCATCGACGTGGGTCTGGACCGGCATGCTGGCTGTCCAGTGAGACCTTGCAGCCTGATTTTGTCTTGTAAAGACTTTCATGTTTCAATTAGAAAATAACTAACTTATGGGTTTATATTAATAAACATCCATTTACCCTTTTCTATACCACTGTGTGCTTCACTGGTCTTCCTTTTGGGTTGTGGTTATCGTTAATCGTGGCTTAGTGTTACGTCCAGTACTGTACACCTGGTTATTGCAATACAGGTGGATTTTAGGATGTAACAATTGTGCTCTGTTTAAAACCCAGCTTATTGACTATGCATGCAATTTTGGTATTAGTTGTCACTATTTGCATCACACAATGTCATACTGTTAACTAGAGGGGATGTAACAGACACCAGTGGTAGATTTTTGTTAATGATATACAGTGATGTTAAGATAATGTGCTTTCCGCAAACTGTAGGCATGTGTACATTTTTTCATACCATTGCCATTTCAACTCTGTGTGTGTGTCTGTGTGTTGAGGAAATAGTGATACTAATCACTAATTCCAATGCAGCACTGCAACATTATCAGTTTCTCTCTATTCTATGTTTTTCCCCAACACAACACATATATTATTTCTACCAAAACATGGATGTGGGTTTGCTTGCAACCAGGCTATACTGTGTGCTGTTGGGCTGGAGCAATTTGGCTAGTATAGAATGATGTAGGTGTGTGAGTTGTAACAGGTAATTTCAAGAAACAAGAACTGAAGGTGCACTGTGCCATTGAATTGTTGCCTTCTGACAAAGATGCATTAGTGTTGGTGCTTAGTAGCCTTATGGCAACCTTAAACTTTGACCCAGCCATCAATAAATCTCAGGAGCTGAAACCCTCCCATCAAATGGGTCTGAGCACAAAACCTTTTTTATTGCTTTTCACTTTGACCTCTTAGGTTATGTGTTTATATGTCTTAGGCAGGTGATTGCATTTCAGCTCCACAATTTAATTGCTTATCCCAGGGGCCTCAAGTTATCAGGTGACAACATAACTGGCTTTGCGCAGACTTTGAGAAATACAGTACAGTAACAGCAATATATGGTGTGTATAGATGTTGTGATTACTGGATTGTTGAGGTAAATTTGCCCAAAAGCAATATGTAGTTGTGAGCATTAAACACTTGATAATTTATGATTACAAAGTATTTCTTATCATTATAATATAGTTTAATATCTTAGTACTTACTTGCTGTTCCACAGACTATTTTAATAAATATTTGTCGCATTACTTGCTAAATATTGTCATGCAAAGTTAGAGTTAAAATGATTATTACTGTTAAATTGTTAGATTTTTGTTTGTTTCTTTGTATTAAAACATGTTAACCAGTATCAAAGGTATACATTCTTAGCAGTGAGCTTTGTAAAACATTTGAAATGGTAATGACGGTTCATTATGATGTAATAGTAATGTTCATTACTAGTTCTTATGAAAGTTACTAACAATAAATACCAATCATAATTTGAGGATGTAAATGCAAGCTCAGCAAATATTTAGTTGAAGGGTCACTGCTTATTTTCATTCGTGCTCTGAAGACATATCTTCAGACTCTACCTTGACTGACATTCACAGTACATCTCTATGCTGGGCTACATGTTCATGTACCTCTTGCATCTTGTATCCTAGCTTTCATGCAGCACTTGTAGCTTGGTCCTGATGTGCTAGTTATTGTATTGTGTCTCTTGTAATTGTGCTTCACTTCTGTATTGACTTAGCCATAGCTTTACTGACAGCTTTAAAATCTAGCCATAGCTCGACAGCATGAACTAGACTTGGGGCTCTATTTTAATAAACCAAACGCAATGGTGAACGCAAGAGTAATCGCTTGGCGGTATCGCTCTGAGGGCGTGTCGGCGAGAAATTTGGTAATTTCATGACGGCAATCTTGGCGCACCTTATGGCGGTATTGCTAAAAGGCTGGGTTTAAATGTCCAAGGTGTGTCTCTATGGTAGCCAATCAAATTGTTGTTCTCATGCTTTAAAAAAAAAAAAGCCAGTTGGAACGCAATCGCTCCATGCAATTTCATAATGAGCAACCCAAACGCACTGGACCGTCAACGACAAGAGCGATTTTCCGCACAGGAATCAGACATACTTGCAACAGAAGTACAGGCTAGGACTGTAGTAATTTATGGATCACAATCCACACCAACTCGTCTCCCAGAAGTTCGGAAGGCACGGGAGGAGGTGGCCAATGCATTAATTAGCCTACATTAGGTGATGTAGGCATAATTATGATTCAAATGGTAGGCTTATGATTCAACTGTGTCAATGTGTAATTTATATATTATAGACTATTGGCCTACATGATCGCAAGTTTCTTGTAAGCTGTCCTGTTTTATTCTAGTAGTTTAAATTAAAATTAATTAATTAATAATAATTATAGGCTATTTGTTCATTAAATGGAAGTGTAATGTTGGCATCACCTATAGACACTACATAGAATTACATGACGAATAAGTTGGCAAATTGCCAGAGTCTATTGCGTTCCCGCTAAGAGGTGGTTCCAGCTGATCATAACGCAATGGGTTTTCGTTGGTTCAAATTGTCACTGAGCCGAAAGTATTTTAGAACACGCCCCAGACAGCGCCACCCATCCCACTGCAGCGCAAGCGAAAGGATGTTATGTTGAGAATTTGTTGATCCTAGCGGTATTGCTGAGAAACGCCATAGCGCCAGTTTTAAGACGTTGATGCTGTCAACAAGCTTGCGTTTGACTATACCGTCCCCTTGCGCTGGTTTGAAAATAGAGCCCTTGATGTCCATGGCTTTGGATACCTGTAACTTTGTTAGAATTGTACTTTTTCTGACCTGTGCCTGTTCCAACGGCCTTCAGTGTGCACTTATTGCACTTATTGTCTCTTTGGATAAAAACGTCTGCCAAATGAATGTAATGTAATGATATAATACTGTACATGTTACAATCTAAAGGTTAAAAGGTTTTATGGTTAAGTGATGATTAAAGCTTTCAATGAAGGATTGTCCCCTGTGTTCACTAAAACTAAATGTTGTGTGTCATATCCCTATGCAACACATCCAGAGAAGGGTAGTCAGGAAGAGATTGGGACTTTAAAACAGACAAAGGAAACATTGGCATCACATTTCACCTCGCTAAAAATGAAAATGTATGCTGCTTCTAATTAGAACAGACTGTATAAGTATGCTGTTGTGTAACATCCAGAGGCTTAATAAATAAAATGCAGATTCAGATGGTTTTTTAGCAGTCATACTTTTAATTCTATTTATTTCCTATGCAAATTAACATCCCAGTCTCTGAGTGCATCTTAATTTAGAAAAAATGCCCTGATTAAAGGATTTCTTCTACAGCTGTCATACTGTGATAAGGGGTTTATGCCTAGACCCTGCATGTGGTTTCTAGAAAAGGCCTCTCATTTTCACATTAATTTGTCTATCCTCATTTCTGTCATAGAAATAAAGTGAAAGATGGCAAAGGTATTTCCCTTTAGTGAATATGCACACATATGTTCAGAAGACATTGTGTGACCAGGCACATATGGGTCTTACCTGTAACACACATTGATTGTTTTAAAATTAAGTTCTGTCAGGACAACTCACATATTCAAATAGCATGTTTTAATGAATTAATGTGCTGCATAATTATTTCAGTTTGGCGCTGAATGAATCTGCTGTAGGTACTACTCTGGAGCACGGGCATCTCCTCATGCTAAACAGGAGATTACCAGAACCCCCCCCCCCATACCAAAGCAGATCCAAACAACAGGTAGAAGCTGGGGTGGTGGAGGGTGATAGCAAATGTCTTTTAACAGAAGCCACAAGCAAACAAAGAGCAGTGCATCAGTGAGCAGCACGGAGAGAACTGATTCTTGGTTTAAAAAGGGCACTCCATTAGAGGTGTGTGCATGTGATTGTTTGAGTACGAGATGCGTGGTTGCTAGCCAACCATAGTCGGCTACAGCAAGAGTTTCCCGACAGAAGTTGCTCATTAATGCCAATGAAAACACTAACTATCCACCAAAAACGCACACTGCCAATGCACATGTTTAGGCAACACCTATCATAGTTGGCATAACTGTTGCATGGTACAAAAAAACCCCCACAATGTATAAGAAATAAGGCACACTGGAACCCAAAGTACTGGGGGTTTCTCACTCAACACCTGAATTAGAGTATCAAGGCTTAAATGGCAATTTTACTTTTTGTAGTAGCAATCTATGAAACTAATTTAACTAGTAGCAATCTATTAAACTAATTTAATTAGGGCTGGCAGTGTAGTATCCTGGTGGAGAACTTGATTCCCAGCAGGGATGGTGCCTTTGTATCATTGAACAAGGTAACCGGAATTGTTTATAAATTGTAGTATATAAATTGATTGTACGTAAAAATGTAAGTTGTTTTGGATAAGAGTGTCTGCAGTGAATAGAGAATGATTAGGTAACACATTTTTCTGCAATTGTCCAGCCTTTCTGTACCCAATGTTCATGTACATCATCATTTACTGGCAAATATTTCCCAGTTAATTAGAATCTGTATGAATTCTTTGATGTTTCAAGTCAAAATTGCTTTTGTAAATGTTTTTATAGTAGGTCAGTCTTTGGTGTGTACCAAGTCCAAGTTGAATGACAAGGCTACTGTGCAGTAGGCGGTACTCTCTTTTTTGATTAGATGTTAAAACAGGCACCGCTGTACTTTGATTATTAAAAATCTCAGATAGGTGTCCATAGGTGTCCTGCTAAAATTCAGAATCTGGCCATTTAATTATTCTCCAGATTTACACCTGCAAAGCACTTAACAGCTATGTGAAGAGTGGATATTATCCAAATACTAATAGGTAGCTGTTTGAATTACAAGATTCAGAATTGATCTGTATAGAATTGTTCTAAGGTTTGGCACCAGGGACTCATCCACAAACTGAAGTTTTATGGCATCTCCGGTCAATTGCTTGAACTAATTTCAAATTTTCTTAGCGAATGGCAAATCTTTGTGGTACATGAGGGCCAGTCCTCCTCAGCTTGTAGTATTAATGCAGGTGTTCCACAAGGTTCTGTTCTGGGCCCGACATTATTTTTGGTCTACATCAATAACCTTCCTGACGTTGTCTCATCACAGATAGTCATTTATGCAGAAGACACACTATATACTGCATACCCTGGTCCTCTGTCTGCCCCATCTTGTGTTCAAGCCAGTAATGTTCTCAACCAAGACCTAGCAAATGTTACTAACTGGGGTAACGACTGGCTTGTCACCTTCAATCAAAAGAAGACTCATGTTTTGTCCGTATCTAGTTCCAGATTACCCCATCTCCAAGCTGTGTCGATGAGTTCTACACCTCTCCAGAAACTTAATGACATCTGGCTACTGGGACTTGATATCACCTCTAAACTCTCCTGGGACAAGTACATACATGGTATTGCTAAAAGCGCCTCTCAGCGCAGTTGTCTATATAGTGCACGGCAATACCTCCCTCAATCTGCCATTCTGTACTTGTACAGAAGTCCACCATATGCCCCAGCTCGTCATCTGTCCCTGCTTGATAGAATACAGCGACGTGTAGTTAATTTGGTGGGACACGATTTACCCTCATCCCTTCAACCTTTATCACTCCGTCGTTCGGTAGCTTCATTTGGCCTTTTCTACAGATACTATCATGGAATGTGCACCAATAGCCTTTCTGTGGTTGTCCCATGTAATCAACCTTTTAGTCGCACCACACGTTTTTAAGTTAATTCACATCCGTACACAGTCACTGTCCCCAAAGCAAATACTGTGAGGTACTCATCCAGTTTCTTTCCACGCACTGCCTCACTTTGGAATTCCCTACCTGCATCCTGCTTTCTCATTACCTATGATCTGTCTGAGTTCAAATGTGGTATTAATTGTTATCTTTTTACTCTGTAAATTCCTTTTATTCTCAGCTTTTCTCTTCTTTTAGCCCTCACCTTGAGTGACCATTTATATGGCCTTGTGATGGGTTACTTTAAATAAATAAAAAATAAAAAAAATTGATAAATAAACAGGAGTACTAATATATGCAAAAATGTATTCAGGTGTCAGTTCTGCTGATTGGGGCATAAAACATATTTGATAACCATTCAAAATTATGATCAGGAATGCAGACTAACCACATACTGTACATGTCACAGCTTTTGAAACTTCAAAACGTAGTATGATATAATTCAAAAAATATTATTAGATATCTACTACAAAAAGTGTTCCTAGTACAACAAATAACATCACACCATACATCTGATCTGACACACGTTCCAGATAATAATATGTCTTTAAAAGTGTCTTTCAGTGT
Source organism: Synaphobranchus kaupii (assembly GCA_029718625.1). NCBI lineage: Eukaryota > Metazoa > Chordata > Actinopteri > Anguilliformes > Synaphobranchidae > Synaphobranchus > Synaphobranchus kaupii. The sequence goes on from CM056379.1 coordinate 33,813,825, forward strand.
ATTTCACCCAACCCTTCAAAATAGCCTTCTTATTAATCATGCAAATAAAAACAAATTTTGTTTGTTGCAAGTAATATTCAAGCCATCCCAAATCACCAAAAACCCAGGGCCATATGAGAGAGTCAGTACCACATAAATGCACATTTCCAAAGAAAGTTTGAGAGCACTCCCGCCACCTATGCAGATACTGCTCCCAATGAGCAGATACGGTGCCTGATTTTCATATGAAATCTGCAGCATGAAGTAATGTAAAATGAATGAGATAACTTAAAATGTACTAATTTGTGAGCCATATATTTGGAGGATGTAAATACATTATGCCAAATTCGAAATCTGGCTGCACAACCTTTGTTGCATGTCTCGCCCTCTCTCTCACTCCCATTCTTCCTGTCTCTCCACTGTGCTGTCCAATAAAGCTGAGAAAGCCCTAAAAATATACATATATTAAAAAAGAATGATATAATATACATATATATGGGTCATTCCATATAAAATAAATCAGTGCTTCCCACCTGACCCCCTCAGAATCACAAGATTTCTTTGTACATTAACTATCATCAATTTAATGAAGCTATGCAAAAGGCAAACTTTATACTATGAATATCTTGCGAGTTATGGCCCCTTGAAGTACCAAGTGGTAGCTTAAATTCTGGCTCTTTTTACTTTGCATTAAATTCTGTCATTTTTGAGCCCTCATAGCTTCATAACTAAAGGTGCTAGCCACATGAAATTTGATGATATAACATTGGAAATCACATCATCAGCGAACAATCTGAGAACGGAAACAGGGATAGGGTTAGGGTCCCATATAGGTGAAGACTTTTCCAATGTTATATTTTCATCATAATTATTAATATACATTGTCAATTGTACCTTTAGTATATAAGACATGTGTATACCAATGTTGTTTGTCAATTTCACTGCCCTAAACTATATTTGCGAGCGTCAAAATATGCCTATGTTTGACATTTATTTTGAAACAGAAGGAATCATGGCTAGAGGTATCAAAATGTAGGGAAAATGAGCCCTTTCACCTGGCACAATTAGTTTTCACCAACCACCTATCCCACATGGTGATATGAACCTTCAAAGAAAGTACAAAGATGTATTTTTCCAAGATTTCTATGACGAATTCTCAGAAAACAGATTATATGTACATGCTGCCAATGCCTGCTTCTATTAGTCTAGGCCACAGACATTACAGACACTGGTTCAGTTTGAACATTGATACTATGATATATATATTTTGGCTTGAGATTGTGAGAAGTGTTATGCATGTGAAATATATCTGATTGCAGTTTTGAACACAACTCCAATGTATCTTCGAGGCCTGAAAATGTCATGTGGCTAGGAGATCTAGTTATGGCTCAAAGGGCTCAAAGATGACTGAAAATGTTACGCAAAATAAAAAGAGCCAGAATTTCAGCTACCCCTAGGTACTTCAAGGGGCCATAACTTGCATGATATTCATAGTATAAAGTTTAAATTTTGCATAACTTAATTAAATAGATCATAGTTCATGTCCAAAAAAATCTGGTGATTTTGAGGGGGTCAGGTGGGAACTTTTCCCAGAATTGATTGATTTTATATGGAATGACCCATATAGATCCCTACAGCAATCTATCTATGTGAAAACAATTGACCCTTTGTAGCCGAATGTTGGGGAAATAATTGACAGGGGAAAACAACCAATTGCAGCGCTCTAATGCGTACCAACTGTTGCTAGCCTCTACTTCCTCAGACAACTAACTCTTCGCATAGTTTGTTGACATAAATGCAGCGTATACTGCCAGCTAACTTTTGTGGTGGCTAAAAGGTGTGCCTGGGGCACATGCAACAGTGATTCTTGCTACAGGTCAATCACGTTTTTTACATTCCCTAAACCTAAAACAGTGGATTTGGTTATTTGGACGACCACACAGGCAGCTGAATGTCAACAACATAATGTTATGTTAAACGTTTATATATAGGCCTATGCTATGGTCACCAATATCGGCAGACACATTTAAGGCATGTTTCCTTAACAAAAGTTGCGATAGGCATACTTAACGTTACTTGAGTTAGCTAGCTAGTTAACTAATTATTACTTAGTGGTTAACGTTAGTTGTTAAGACCTAACGTTAGCTACCTTAAATAGCCTACTATAAACCGAGATGTAACGTTAACGTACACCATAAGCAGGTACGGATCTAAACTGTCAGGAGTAGTGATGGACGGTTTGGATCTTTGCACAGTCCGGGTGATCTCGTTCTGAGACATCTAATTGTATCAAACTTTTTGAACCTTTCGAGTTTTGATAAAAAAAATTTTAAATGGCACCAGTTCGGTCCGTGACAACTTTGTATTCGTAGCCTACATGCACGTTCAACAGTGCGGCCAGTGCCCTCCCCACCAAACTTCTCTCAATGCATTGCAAACCATTTTTAAAGTTGACATTAATAGATCAGTTACTTGTTTTAATACATTATGTTACAGACCCACTGCGGCGATTTGTCGTTCTTTTTGAGCGCAGTATCAGATGTTCAAGTTCAAAAAGAAAGAGCAGTACATTCGATCTCGTCCGGCTACTCTGTCTCGTTCAGTTGGTCGTCCCGCTCCAGTATTGCCAGATGGGAAATATTAAATTATCGTAGACCTACGGGGGTCTTAAAATTATGTTGTTTTTTTTAAAGAAAATTGTTATGCATATGCAAACGAATATACATTATAGGTGTAAATATGTGATATTTTTAAAAACAGCATTTGTTAAATTATAGGCCTAGGCTATCGATCGTATGCTTTGCGAAATCACAACACAGCAATAATTAACGGGTCCTCCATGACAGAACTAGGAATGGGGAAATCTAATTTGAAAAGGGGGACAATTTATAGGTTACGTCAGATCTTTAATCTGACTAGCTATCACGTCACATTCCCCATCTCTTCTGGTCACTTCGGCTGCTTGCCTCGCATCGCCAGCTATCCAAAAATGCCTTGCAGATGTGAGGAATCACCTCCCATTGAAAATGAATGGAGGTGATGTAAAAAATAAAAAAACTGGGAAAACTTTGTAACTTTATTTAGTACAGCTGCTATTTATTTATCATTCTAAGTGTTTGTTAGTACTTTATTGGTTTGGTTGTTTTGTCTTGTATTGCTATTTAAATAAAGAAGCACTTTTACAACTGTACACACTAACACTTTTTAATTCCAATGTTTTTTATTTTTATTTCCCAATCTAATCTAAATCAGCCTTGTGAACTATCTGGCAAACACTGAGCACTTATTCCAATACACAAGATCAACGTGGTGAGGCTTGCTCAATACAACGATACGGAAATGTAACTGAGCTGCGCGGTTTGTCATTCTTTTTGAGTGCTACGTTCTCAGTTTGAGAGTTCGAGAGTTCGAGACCATTCGATCACGTTCAGTGTAGTGTAGTCGGACGGCCGCTCTCGTTTAATAGTCCGATTCACTCGGTTCTCGCTCATTCATTGGTTGTAGCTAGCGCTTGTCATGCCTGAGGGCATGCACCGCGGTTATAGCGTGAGCAGAGCAGGAAGCAGTGAGTGGGCGGGCGCGAGCAGTCCGATTGAGCACTCCGAACGTTCGACATGCAGACTCGGTACCTACCGGACACTAAAAAGATTAGTTCAAAAAGATTAGTTCGTTCAATCCCGCCCATCACTAGTCAGGAGGTGCAGCTTCTCTCTCTTCCTCTGAGATCGGTAACACTTTGCTTCAATGTTGTTGGCGATAACTCGCACGTTGTGTATTAGCCCTCCATGGCATATTGCAGACCTTGCTGTCTGCATCGAGCAGAGATTTGCCCTACCCCATTTGACCAAAACTGTTCAAGAATAGCAGATGGAACTGTCATGGCTAAAGTAAGCTAGCCAAATAATATAAATAAATTAATAAACAAATAAATAAATGAACTAACGTTAATCAACCTAACCTACTGTAGCCTATACAATATAGCTACTATAGTAACAGCTACGGCTACTACAGCAAGTTTTCGCAGTGACAGTCAGTGAAGTCTTTCCATTAAACTTGTTATATCAGTTGGTTTAGAAAATAGACTACTGGAAGAATCAGAGAATCAGACGTTTAATGGTGTTATGAACGTTAGGGCTCGCTCGAGCTCCAACTGGTGAGGATGCAGCAAGGAAGGACACTTTTTAGAGCCAGATGCTTGTTACACTACAAGGTTGTTTCTACATAGTTCTCATGTAATGATCAAAGAAAGCACCCAGGGTGGCATAACCGAGGGTCTCCGGATTAGTCTTAGCCATTTTGTTTTTTAGTTGATCAATAGGTATAAAAGCTAGAGGAGTTTGAGTTTCACCTTAGATTGAATGGTTCCCTATGGGATGAAACGTTCAAAACGTAAAGCTTGTCTGAGTAGGCTATGCAACAGTAACTAAGGGGGGCGGGGCTTAGCAAAGGGTCAATTGTAAACTGCATATGTATTGGGATTAATCTAGATTCATTTCATAGAGATACAATCAAAATGAGAGTTGCATATCTGTGTAGAGATCTCTTATTCACATACACTTCCACATAAACAAGGCACAAACTGGAAATACATCAGCTCATCAATAGCCGTTCACGATACCAGCAAGCAATGGGGAGGATCACAACATTCAAAGCATAATGTGCAAACCCATAATTAAGAATTCACCTAACATTTTGGTGAAAAATGGAATTGGATATGAACATTTTAATCACAAAAGAAGTAGTTTTGTCAGACACTGAGCTGAAGAAAGAATAATGTGCATTATACACTGTGCATCAGACCTCTAAGCATGGTGTGACATTTGCATTCTCTAGTCTGGTTTCATCACCAATCCCAAGTACCCCTTTATGGGAGTCTTCCCAGATGGTGTTCCTGCTGTGGTAAAGGCACACTTAACATAAAATGTCCTTTAAGCACAGGGATGTGACAGCCCAGCAGGCAGCCAATGCATTTTGTCTGGACTCTTCTCTCCATCTGAAACAGTCACAGATACTAGACACAGGTGCAGTTCCAGATGCCAGTCCGGGAGTCTGACAACTGTGTCTTTGTAGTTTATTCAAAGACAAACCCACTGAGCCTCGCCATTGTTCCATTAAAGTAGGGTTTTTCCAGGCATTATTGTAAGATGCAAGAGCTGTAAAGAGCGCACGTGCTGCCCACTTTCTACCTAAATGGGTAGAGAGAAATTGATGTCTCATTGACGCCTGTCAAGTATATTCTGTACACACATTCTGTAATATATTATTGAATAAAAAAAATGTACAGTAGGAACATGCAGTAGCATTATGTTGTATCATTTAATTTGTTAAATTATTATTTCTATGCCAATGAATACCAATGAGTAGGGTCACCATTTTCTCCAAAGCACATGACCCACAGGAATTACATTTTTTTTACTTTTATTTTTGAGCAAACTTTAAAAGCAAAGGAACCACTGTGATTCAAAATGGAAAATGTGACACCAATTAAATTATCTGTAAAACATGTAATTGTCTTGTTTGCAGATTAAAGTTTGTTTGAAAGTGCATCAGGGTAAAAACCATTTCAAGGCCAACCTGCATGCAAGTTTCCTTAATCTAAGATGCAATATGTCACATTATTTCACATCTTGGGCTTCAGGAAATGGAAATGAAGAAATATCTCTGAGAACTGACACCTTTACTTTCGTGGTAATTGTTATTTATTGCTGTCCTTCACCTGCAAAGTCAATTCAAGGATTTGTTGTTCTTTTCCAACATGAAACACCTGTCCATTAAGAAATTGCTTCAACCACTAATTGTACTTTCTGGGCTGAGGCATATGGAAAATGAACAAAAGAGGCTGGCTGCAATGCTACATGAGTGGCAGAAGTCCCATGTGGGGCATATCTACTGCAAGGAAATTAAATCGACTTCTTATGATGCCTACTTATTCATTTCTATTTATTATAAATGTATGGGTTAAAACAGACCCTTGATATATAAAAAAAACTAAAAAACATTCAATTTGTATGGATACGAGGGAATCACTGCTTAAAGCATTGATATGATTGCGTGCATTAGATTTAGAGTCTAAAAAGCATTACCTAGCTAACGACTTTGCTCACCACAGGTTTAGACAGTGTACTGTTAATTTTAAATATTCTGGCGAGATGTTTTACACTGTGATCTAATCCAGGGAAAGCTATGAACGTGTAGTGCCATTAGTGTAGTACACAGAAACAAACAGCTGGTGACACAGTCCAAATACAATGGAGTATCCCATTAGTTTAGATGGAATCACCATTTGTAATGAATGATATACTGCATAGTTCCTTACAACAAACTAATTTCATTAGACCAGGTTTGTGGAGGTTTTAGCGCAAGGGCTTTCTGTTGGCTCAAGATAGCAATACGCCAAAAATTATCCTGGCCACTCCTCATCTTAAGACCAACCCGCCCAGTTCACTTGCAATGGGCGCAAGAATACTTGGTATTTAAACAACATGAGCACTAGGCGCTATAATGAACCATGTGCCGGGCGTAAGATAGCAAAGACACTTGCGTTTGGGTTAGCGCCGCTTAGTGCCGGGTGTAAGATAGGGCCCTAAGAGAGAAAGAAATGGCATAGCCTGCATTGCATCAGTATATGGGTTAACAGTTTTACATTATGTAAGAATTTAAACACACCATTATTTTCTACAGCTGTATATGACACTGTTTTCATATTGGAAGTTATTTCTTGAAGAGTTATGTAATTGTATGCAGGTCATTTACATTACTGTTCTTTACGTATGGCCTCATCCTTGCTGTCATACTACTTTGTGTTCGGACAGGCAAATGCTTGTAACCGAACAAAGTCAGTTTTGAACAATGACAGAATGTCAATTTCTTAAATATAGTTTTGTATTTTGGAAATACAAATGAAACATTTTAATTTTGTTAAACCAGTAATTTGTCATTTATTTTGATACATTTAAAAAAATAAAGACATGTGAAATCTCAGTAAATAGTATGAACAATGAGCTTAAATAAAACTTGTCTATGTCTATTTTGTTTTGAAAAAATGTCTAGAAACTATGTCTCTGAACAACACCAAAAGCAGATTTGTTCCTTGTAAATGGGAAAACATTCTTTCCTCATTATAACAATGTACATTTTAATGGCATGAGTAGGAAAATCCAGTCGCTAAGGCAAAGGGGTATAAAAAATGGATCAGGAGCCGTCCAACAGATTTCCAAATGATGCAGAAGAAAAATAATGGGGCTGAGCCATATAAGGGTGACCCAGTTCCCATAAGGCTGTAAGATTGATCACCTACACAAACAGGATACTACGGAAAAGCGGTCTATTGACCACAGCAATAACTCATATGCTGCTAAAGCATGCTGGCCATGAGTCTGCTATTCAGTGATAGTGCCTCTATTATGGGATGTATATTACAGAAGTCATAGCAATATGAAATGTACTCTCACTGTCAAGTAGCCACAAAGCATCCATCCATCCATTAGGGGGTTGGAAGCCATTCCACCTTGCTCCATGAATGGGGGAAAATACAGTTGAATAAAATGTTTTTGGAAAGAAGTACCACAATCTTCAGAATTAAAAACCATGTGTATGCTGCTGGGTGGCTCAACCTGTTTAAGCATTGTTCTGGTGTGTGGTTGGGACCTTATATCTGGTAAACTCGGATCTGAATCATGCCAATACTTATGACCACAGTTTTGCGGACTGTGGGTTTTCTCTGGTCCTTGTGTTCTTTATGATCAACTGGGGAGAAAACGGCCCGGCAATAATTTATTTCAACGTTAAATGTTTTGAACATGCATTTGTTGCTGTACTCTGGTCCTCTGGTGCAATGAAGAACATGTCTAGAATTAATTAATTTACATATTGGACTATATAATACTATTTTCCAAAGCAGCAGACCTAAACCTAGGAGGCATAGAACTATAAACACACAGTATAACCACACAGACACACACACAAACGAAAAATAAAAAAACTGAAACATCCAGAAACTTCCTTTTATTTGAACTTTCACCTTCTGAAAATCAGGTTGAATGCAAATTCTGGTTCTGAAATAATCTTTATCTGCTTTGTTTTCCTGCCTCATTTGTTTACAGGATGCATAGCCTCACTTTTGTTTTTGTTTTCTTGTAGTCATTCCTCATTGTAAATCCAACCCATTTCTTGTCATCTCTTTCTCAGACAGTGGTGACTAATTGAAAGCAGCACAGAGCTCCCAACCTGAAACACTGGCTCAAGTGTTCCTCTGAAAAATAATCCATCTCATCCTGACACCCAAGTGAAACAAATGTGTTAGATCCAGTTTAACATTAAGATGTGGCCTATCAATTGCCAATGTACATGCACTTTTTTTTATAAAGTTGCTGTCTAAACTCATAACAAGCTACACTCAGATGTTTACTTACTTAAATGTTTTACCTACAGAGTAATGTCTGAATATTTTCATATTATCTAAATTTCACTGCAGATAATTACCTTGGCTCCCACACACAAATAGTCTAAAGTTGAGTGCATAGGTAAGCGATTGTAGTATGGATTGTCTCCACAGAAATGAGTCCAAGTAATGACATATATGGCAAATAATTTAATCAATAGATGGATTTAAATCAGTTCTATTAAAATCATCTTGAGTAAATTTGTGCAAGGAGCATTAGCAAATGAGTTCTATTCCCCACACATTTTCTTAATTTTTGGGACCGAAAAAAAATGATCCAGGCGTAGAAATGTCCGGGTAGGTTTCGCTCGTTCCATAGACCATATATAGGCCTAAACAACCAAATAACTTTTGTTCATAATACCGGCCCGAACCGGTCCTCTTATTAAAAAAATTTGAAAATCCACCAGTTACAGTCTATGGCTAGCTGCCATTTGTGGCTATGTTTTATTTTGTAAGCAAAATAAAACTTTTTAGTTAAAGGTTGTATCAGCGATTTTGGGCCGAAACATAAATGATCACATTCATCTGATTTTTCCTCACGATCCGCTAGCTGCCCGCCCCATAAGCAGGCCGTCAAAAAACCGCGTCTCTGTAGGCAGCCTATGCTCCGAGATCGTACACAAAAACAAATGGTACTACCAACCACTCAAAACCAAAATAAACAGTATTCCAACCAATCACCGACAAGGGGTGGGTGATACTAATACGCTAATACTCTTATCTCGCTGAAATCTTGACGGATTTACAAACGGTTTGGTTTCTTACAAACGTTATTAACGTGGTTATAATTCTGGATGCTTGAACACTATTTTTTAAAACATAACATAATTGGCTCTGAGCTGGAGCTGGCTCTGTTTGTTTGGGATTTCACTTCAGAAGTGACGTCACCCAAAATCGCTGATACAACCTTTAAACTAACGTTAGCTGCTCTTAGGACCTAGCTATTTGGAGAAGCTGGCTAGTAATGTTAGCTAGGCAATCACGGTAGCTATCGTTAGCTTAGCTAAATGTTAAAATGACTTGCCATGAGCTATCGTTAGCTTGCTAGCTAGCTAATCCAGCATTGCTAAGCAATGGTACCATTCATGGCAGGGGGAGTAGCTGAATTATTATCTAAATTGATAAGTCTATACGGGTATGGAGCAATCAATTTCAGATACTTAACCCAGTTTGGCTGCTTGCTCCGAGATGCTGGGCCTGTAGTGTCGTAAATGAATGCTAACGTAACTGCTGCAACATTGTTGCAAATTAATGTTAACGTAACTGCTGCAACATCCCCTGCTTTCTCATCTCACAAAACAGATTTTTTTTTTCATAGTAAACACATAATAGCTGACTCCAAAATGAATATGTGATGACAAACATTTTGCAGATGAGCGACAAGGCAGTCAATTTATTATGTTACGAACTGTGTCCACAAAACAGGGTAGAACAGCTTGTTCCGGGTAGGCTACTAAGTACAACTGTACTTCTCCATTCGACTGGACTTCCACTGAAAAATACAGCATGTCTTGTCCCAAGACCGCCTGGCGTTACGCGTTTTAGACCAATGATGGTTGTCTCCCTCTTCTGGTCCCGCCCTTCCAAGCTTTCTGAAAGCTAGCACAATATCATTTGCTTAGCTCGTTAATACAGTGTAGTTAGCTTTGCTAGCCAGCTAAGGTGAGGTACACCGTGTCATGTAAGCCAACCAGAGATATTGAAAACGTTTCATGCTAGGCTATATATAATAATAACACGTGCATATCACTGTCCATCATACATATAAAAAAACATGGCAAGCATGTACCACCTCACCTCTTCAGTCTTTGGCCTTCCCAAGTTCTGTGCATCCAGGAATGATAAGGCAGCCAGCACACAGTTTTGAACATTGTTGAAACCAGCACGGAAGATAGTCCCGCCTCATTAAGCTGATGAACATGGCCATTGGCCTATCATAACTCTGCATCTTAAAATAGCAGACTCAACAAAATTATCCTGACTAGACAATTCGTCAATATTATCAAAATGAGCAGCAGGAGTGCCCTGAACAATCTCCAGCCCACTTCCTCGTCCCACAACAGACACACAGCCCATGAAAAAAACAAAAGACAAAAGCCCAACACAACAAAATATATTCAAATTAACAAACCCAAACGAATGCCATGACAGAAGAGCAACATTGCCTTAATTACAATAGACATACACAGATTTTTTACAAAGATTATGGTCTCAAAATACTTCCAAATGTATCATTTATGCTTTTAGAAAAAAGATTGTTGTTCATAGATTTCTTTAAAGGGGTCCACATCTGCATGCAGTTATGTATGCTTGGCTCATCAGACTCATCCTTATCCTATATGATATCAGACATTTTTAATCTCAAATGCAGTATTTCAATAAATATATAATATATATTCAAAAGCGAAAGTATATTTAATTGTTTAAGACAGTGAAGTCTGCTAAATCGGTTTTTAAAGATGCTTTCCAAAAACTGTTGATAAATGCTTTTCTTTTTTAACCTGGGGCTTCTATTGTACATCCATCCACATTACTTAATTGTCCTTTGATGCACGTACATCAAATACTTTTCCTTAGAGCAATAAGAAATGTAGGAATAGACCCAAGTAGTGCTGTCAAGGTCAGGCTGAACACAAGCTTATTCCGAACTCCCTTTCTTGCCATTTTGAAAGTGTAGGATGCAACAAGTCCATGGTGATTTCTCACTTACCTCACTCACCCTCTCATCTGGAATTGTTGTTACATGAGCTGATTTGCTATTGTAGCAGGTTTTTGGTCACTAGGCCCACAGAAGGTTTCCTTTTTCAGCATGCACCAATCAACAATGCATTGATACCACATATTCAGGTATTACCACGTATATTATTGGATTGCTGTCCCATTAATTTTACATTCATTCATTTACATCCAGGTTAAAAAAGCATTTTAAAAAGCTTACTTTGATAAACTTGTTAATCGACCATTTAAACATAAAACTATTCACAAAATAAATCCTCATCAGAAGAGTAATTCATGTGAAGAAAAGCCCTTTTCATTATTGTTCAAGTTGTAAATAAAAAAAAAAAAATGATTTAAAACTCCATTGACATAGATCAGTGGTGCTCAATCATGTGCCATGAAGGGTCAAGACTATGCAGGTTTTAATTCCAACCACTTTCATTCAAAATCGCTGCACCTGCTGATTTCACTAACTAACACACCTTCAACCAAAAAGGAGGGAACTAATGAGTTAAATTAGCAGGTGAGGTGGATTGGTTGGAATGAAAATCTGCATACTCTTGGCCCTCCATGGCACATGATTGGGCAACACTGACATAGACTGTATCTGTTTAGATTAATAACAGGGCATGAAATCAACCTTTTCACCCACTGGTCAGAGTGGCTTCTGGATTCTAAAAATCCACAGGCATTTTCAACATTTTACCAGCAACATTACCTTCAAGAATATACTACAACCTGGTTGGTTACTTGCCAAACTGGCTGCTAGAGTAGATATCTTACCAGCCACAATCAGAATTTTACCAGCATTTGGCTGGTGGCTGATGTTAATTTTGATACCCTGATTCATGTATAGATACCTGTGGCTGCCATCTCCATTTTGTCCAATCAGAAAAAGGTATATGGGGTTTGGATGATGACAGTTTGCTGAAATTAAAAGATGTTTTGCTTGGAACAATACTTAATTTCACCGAGGATTAATATAAATTATTTTCTACAAGTTGCTACTAGGCTGAACATCCCACAGTGGTGCAAAAAAGGCCTGTAGTCCCCACAAATGCAGCTGGACATGACAAATTGAAATAAAGTGCATATAAGGACATCCTAGCCTGAGAAAAAAAAAAAACACTTTTTAGTCACCCACAATCAGTAAAAGATCTTTGCCATGCATTAGTTTTCCCTAGTGTACACAATAGAACCAGTCTATCATAAAACAAGCACAGGAAAGGATTTTGAATGGAATTGCTTCACACTAGTTTCAATATTTCCTTGCAGGAAAGGGATGAAAGTAACACCTACCAGTGAGATTAAAAGCAATTTGTTATTCTAAGACAATGTACTCTATCAAAGAGAATAATAAAGGAGATCTGGTGGTGGGTTACAAATTAGACTAAGTACATGATTACATTTCAAAGTGGCTTGGTTTCATTTGTTGTACTACTGAAAAACCTGACCTAATATATCTTTAAATATGTATATATTTGCTCAGAGGGAACTATACATATTCTAGGGGGATTTTCAAGTTTCTGAACAATTATTACTTCTCAGTAGGCTCACTGTTTATTTTTTTAGTCTGGGTCTCAGAAGCTATCACAGTAAGCTAGTATTGAATTTTCACAATGGTCTCAGGAAAATAAATGGAGGTAAGATGACAATTCATTTAATGGGAATGGCGAACAGCAGCAAAAAGTAGTACAAACTCCCCTGAAGCACTCAAAACACCACACCAATTCAGTAACAGAGAACAGAACTGGTAAATTGCAATGTGGAAACAGAGGACTATCCACCAACACTAGGTTGCTATAACTTGACATCAAAATATAAAATGTAAATGCATTCACATTTTATGTACTGAAATTCTGGAGGCCAAAACATTTTGAAACTGTCAATGCAACTTTCAACTAAATATATAAAAAATAAAGAAATTCAGATTATGGCATATTCCACAGATCATTCAATGCAATTCCAGTAATACAGCTTTCGAGGTTCATGGAAATGTCATGTTTTTTTCCGTTTTACCTCTAGATTACATAGTCGTCCCTCGGGCCTATTAGTGTACACTTCTAAACATCTCAGACTGGCACTCCCGTGGCATGTCTGGAAGTTAGTTCTCAGAAGATATCTTGCATTAAAGCAGGAGCATGTGGAGATTTAATTACCCACTCATTCCATTAGAGAAGAGTTACAGCAGTCCCAAGCCTAGACCAACTGGAAGAGTAGTAGGGGGACCAGGAGAATATCACATTTTCTGGGGCCATTGTGCTTATTTAAAAATGCCAATAAATTTTACTGTAAAACATGTAGCTGTGTATTACAATGCAATGCTTCTGTTGGTACTTAGATTAGTTATTTGGGGTAACTTTTCTGTCACATTATGTGAATACTAAACATAAATGATTGTTGCGCTACCATGTAGCAGATTGGCAGTTCAAGTCTCACCTGATCCTAACATTTATTTTCAGTACACAATTTCTGGTACTGCAAGACAAAAGTCTTATTTGGTCTGCGGGTCTCTGTTAAATTGCTTTGGCCTAGTGGTCAAGATCTTGCTTTTCTATGCGGGAGGTCAGTGGTTCGATCCCCCGCCAGGTACCAAAGTGTAATTTCATTTTCGACTAAAACAGTGTGCACATGTATAGTTTTTCTCATACAATAATGTCATTTTCACATTAATGAACATAGTTTTCTTGCAAATGCTAAGAAATTTAACAGTATTAACTGTTCACTATTTCAGTTGTACTTAAAAAGAGGTGAAAGTCACCTGACATGGTCTGGTAGCCGTTTGTCTACTCGCTACCAACACAAGGTTTACCACAGGTTAACGTTCATGCAGTACAGGAACAAATATCCCATTTCTCTGGTACAGACAATTCAGTTCTAATGCAAAACATAATCTGGTTAACATCACATTGTTGTATTAATGTAAAAAATATCTATAAATAACTGTTTCAACAAACCTTTGTTTCACACAAGGTCCCGAGGCTACTGACAATCTCACACAAATGCTGATAAAAAACATCTCTCTGTGTAGCCTCCTTATGTTCAGCTCTTGTGGTAACTGTGTCTGACTGTGGAGACCAAAGTTTAGAGGAGATTATTTTATTTAAAAAATATAACCAACAAGGCCTAACGGAATTGTATTTAGGCCTATATACCACCAATTCAGCCAAGATATCACTTCCATGGTTAGACACTTACAAAAAATTACAATAGCAAGTACTTTCTTTCACAGTAGTAGCCCAGCTATTATCTTCTTTTCTGATATACAGATTCCTAGGAAATGCCTGCAGTGTGTCCAATTAAGATTTTATTAGCTAACTGTTACGGTTCCGAAACTGGAATGGACCCAAATGCAGGACTTGGAGACAGACTCGCGGAACGAACTGGCAACAAGACAAACAAAGAGGGTGGTATAAATAAGGGGAGAAACAGGTGAATGGGAGATGAGTAATGAACCGGGCATGAGGAATGTAAGCAAGAGTTAATCAGGTAATGAATGTGAGTGCGGAATGCGAGGAGGAGGAGGCGAGTGATTGGCTGGGAGATAATGGGGAGAAAATGAGGAACTAAACAGGGAAACCATGCCCAGCCTGCACAACACGGAGAGATAGACAAGGTAAACCGAAAAACGTGACATGAAACAAGAGGAATGGGGAAAACACAGAGAACGAAAGGAAGGTGGGCTGGAAGGGAACGGCAGATGTAACAGTACCCACCCCCCTCAAGGAACACCTCCAGGCGTGCCAACGGGCCAGATTTTGTGCGTTTGAGCCCGGTGGAAGTCCCGAATGAGGGAGGGAACAGGGGAGGTTGGTACCCCAGGGAGCACTCGAAGGGGGACATCCCAGTGGTGGAGCTCGTCAGTGAGTTATGGGAATATTCCACCCAGCGGAGGAGCTTGCTCCAGGAGGAGGGGTTGCGGAAGGTCATGCACTGCAGGGCAGCTCCCAGGTCCGGGTTGGCCCGCTCCGTCTGCCCGTTCAGCTGGGGGTGGTAACTGGATGACAGGCTGGCGGGGGCCCCAGGGAGTGGCAGAACACCTTCCATACTTGGGAGGAGAACTGAGGCTCACGGTCATAAACGGTGTCGGAGGGGATCCCGTGCAGCCTCACCACATGCAGCACCAGGAGCTCCGCCGCCTCCAACGGAGAGGGGAGCTTGGGTAGGGGGATGAAGTGGACCGCCTTGGAGAACCGGTCCACGATGGTGAGGATGGTGGTGTTGCCATCCGAGGGAGACTGGTGACAAAGTCCAACCTAATGTGGCTCCAAGGACGGCCCGGGACAGGGAGGGGGCGGAGAAGGCCGGCGGCAGGCTGGTGGGAGGCCTTGCTCCTGGCACAGACGGGACAGGCAAGGACGAAGGCACGGGTATCCCCCTCCAACGTGGGCCACCAGAAACTCCTCCTGACCAGGGAGATGGCAGGATAGGCGGGAGAAGTACGCCCACTGGAGGACCTGGGAATGGACAGAGTCGGAGACAAAGAAACGGGAGTCAGGGTTATTGCGGGGGTCCGGCTGGGTTACCTGAGCGGCCTTGATAGTTTTCTTGATCCTCCATGAGACCGCAGCCACCACACAGGAAGGAGGAATGACGGGGCGGGGACAGCAGGATTGGCTTCCGGGGAGTAGAGGCGGGACAGGGCGTCAGGCTTGACATTGCGGGAACCAGGTCTGTAAGTAATGGTGAAATTGAAACAGCCAAAGAACAGGGCCCAGCGGGCCTGGCAGGAGGTGAGGCGTTTGGCAGACTGAATGTATTCCAGGTTTTTATTATCAGTTCAGATGATAAAGGGAAGCTCTGCCCCCTCCAGCCAGGGCCTCCACTCTTCGAGGGTGAGCTTGACTGCCAGGAGCTTGCGGTTCCCCACATCATAATTTCGCTCGGCCGGGGACAGCAGGAAGGAAAAGTAGGCACAAGGGTGGATTTTCAGGTCCTTACCCGAGCGTTGCGAAAGGATAGCCCCCTCTCCGGAATCAGAGGCGTCCACCTCCACCACAAATTGGTGAATCTGGTTTTCAGGGTGTGAAAGGCAGAGTTAGCTTCAGGTGACCAGACAAAGGGAACAGCGGGAGAGGTGAGATTGGAGAGGGGCGCGGCGACCTGGCTGTAGCCGCGGATAAACCGCCTGTAAAAGAAACCCAGGAATTGTTGGAGGTGTTTGCGGGACGTCGGACGGGGCCACTCCACCATGGCCTGGATCTTGGTAGGGTCTGGCTTGATGCGTCTGCTTTTGATAATGAAACCAAGGAAGGACACAGACGGGACATGAAATTCACACTTTACAGCTTTAACATAAAGCTTGTTTTCCAGCAGCCGTTGGATTACCTGTCTCAAGTGCTGGACATGCTCTTCAGGGTTTTTGGAAAAAATTTATATGTCGTCAATGTAGACGAACACTGACCGATTTGTGAGGTCCCGGAGGACATCATTTATGAGGGCCTGGAACACAGCCCGAACAGGACGACCAGGTATTCAAAGTGCCCCAGGGGTGAGTTGAACGCCGTCTTCCACTCATCCCCTTCCCGGATCCGGACGAGGTGGTTGGCGTTCCAGAGGTCTAGTTTTGAGAACACAGTAGCACCATGGAGTGGGTCAAAGGCAGAGTTGACTAAAGGTAGTGGGTATTTGTTTTGGACAGTGATGGAGTTAAGGCCACGATAATCAATACAGGGACGAAGGGTACCATCTTTCTTGGACTCAAAGAAGAATCCTGCTCCCACCGGAGAAGAGGAAGGGCGAATACCTGCAGCTAACGAGTCGTGGATATATATAGCCATGGACACCCTCTCGGGAATGGAAAGGCTGTAGAAGCGGCTGGATGGCAGAGTCGCCCCTGGGAGCAAATCGATACCGCAGTCGTACGGTCTGTGGGGAGGCAAGGACAGAGCAAGTGATTTATTAAATACCTCGACGAGGTCATGATACTGGTCAGGAACACAAGACAGGTCAGGAGATGGAGCGCTAGGGACCAGTTTAGCGCCTCCAGACGGGGGCAGAGCAGAACGGAGACAGGTGGAGTGGCATTTAGAGCTCGAACTTTGGATTTGAGTGGTCTCCCAGTTGAGGTGTGGGTTGTGGAGCTTCAACCAGGGCTGGCCGAGGACCATAGGCGACTGAAATGAGTGGAGGATGAGGAATTGAATGGTTTCCCAGTGATTGCCGGACTAGACGAGCTGAAGTGGAACAGTGGAGTAGGTGACCGACCTAAGGGTTCGCCGTCGAGGGAGTAGGCCTTTGAGAGGGTTGGTGAGTGGTTCAATGAGGATACCGGACTGGGAGATGAAGGTGGCATCCAGGAAACTGGAATCAGCTCTGGAGTTGACGAGGGCAGAAAGAGACGCGGAGTGGTGACTCCAGAGTGTAGCCTTCAGCAGAAATCGTGACTGGGCGAGTGTGTGGGTAGCGATAGGGCTCGCCAGTACGCCCAGTTCTACTGGCGAGCCGGTTCTTTTTGGCGAACAGGACAGGAGGCCAGACGGTGGCTCAGACCGTGACAATAGAGGCAGGAACCAGAGTGGAATCTGCAGCGTCGCTCTTCAGGGGTGACCAGGGTTCTACCTAACTGCATGGGTTCGTCTTCAGGCGGGTTGGGGACCGTCAGAGAGGAGGAACTGGAGAGTCGAGGTGTAGAATCAGGGCGTGAGTGGAGAAGCTGAATGGGGGAGGCTAGGCGACCCGTCTTCTCCCTAACCCAGGCCCGCAAACAGTTGTCCAGAGAGATGGCGAGCGAGATTAAGCCGTCCAGTGAACTGGAATCATCCCAGATTGCAAACTCGTCGCAGTGAATGCACAAGGTACCGAGCGAATACGAATTATAAGCCTACTATAACTTCAAGTAGCCCAACTTAGTATGCACGAAGCAGTACCACAAATACCTGTTAATGGTAGTAGTATCTATGTTATGACCCAGACAATGGACTGAACCCAAAGCTATATTTTCACAATGCATTTGACATTAAAACACGCATATCATGAAAGCCAAGATATTTTTCAAGTAAAATCTGATTTAAAAAAATTCATTTGTCCCCTTGAAAGCAGCCGGTGTGATTGTGTGACTGGTGATGGCAAGTGAAAGGTGGCTACACAAAACGATGCAAAGCTACGGCGCTAGCTTGTCATGCTATGTTTAAAAGCATCAAAGCTATATTTTTAAACTGAACATGACATTAACATACACAGATCATGTAAGACATCTTTCGTGTAAAATTATATAAAACCGAATAACTTACATTAGCTTGTCGCCGCGAAAGTAGCTGATGTGATTGTGTGACTGATGGTGAAAGCTGGCACGACAAAACGACGCAATGCTAAGGTGCTAGCTTGTCATGCTATGTTTAAAAGCTTCAAAACTATATTTTTAAACTGTGACTTCCGACTGATTATGATAGAACACGTCACCACTTGTCAAGTAAAAAGTAACCCTTCAAAAGTGGAAAATATTAGCTTGTTTTAAGTCTCATTACAAGATTAAAACACTTGTTAAAGCCAGGTTAAGACAGACACTTTTTGCAGTGTAACTATGGCATGTGTAGCTTTGCCAGACAGCCTGCTTTGCTCATATCTGCCATGGAGTTTATTTGTCTAAAGCGCCCTCGTAGCGCCCTCGTGCGGTCAGGAGGTGTAACGTAATTTTTATTATTCATTATTTGTTTGCATTATCCGAGTTTAAAATTTAGAACAAGTAACCGATTACCCAAATAACCGTTTGCATCCCTACTGCGATCAGTAGTAGGCTAGGCTAATGTAGCCTAAAAAATCCCTGGCAATGATACAAATTAGCAGTAATAATGTACGAATAGGCTACAACACGTAAATTCAACCTGATAACTAGTAGCTAGCTATCCGAGTAGGCTACGCAGATGCAGTAGGCCTACAAGCGCAATTATGTTGTGATAAATGCAAAAAATACCATGCAGGATACAGATCTGGCCAACGTAATAACATGTAAGATATGGAATATAAAATACTTACACCGGTCAATGGTAGGCCTAGTCTTCACATCATTTACCGATTACTCACACTGAAACCAGTTACGATAGCAGCAGTGACGTTAAAATGCAAACTATGTAGGCTAATCATTATGTCACAAATATTAGTCACAACTTATGTATCAGCATCCGTGTACGGCCACAAACCTCTTGTATCAGAAGTCAGCTTAAAGAATAGCCTAGTCGAACCATGTCCACAATGCATCAAGATCCCTTTGGTCGCCCACTTCCAGAGCGAGTCAGCAAGAATGCGAACATGACCAACCAATGTTCCGGGGCAGAGTGTATAGGCCTACCGTTTAGGTTAGCCCAGAGATCATATAAACGTCACCGTGCATTTTTATGCCTCTAAAACCAAGATAGTCTGTTAATGTTAGCTAGCAACCACCGGTTGGAAGATTTAGAATAAAACAAGCAATGAGGTCTGGGTTACACAACAGGATGCACGCTTTAAATAGCCATAGCCTACGCAACTTGAGTATATCGCCCTTTTCCAGCGACGGCTATTAGCTAGCCTACTTGTTGCGGGAAGAGCTAAAAGGGGTCTTTTTGATATTGTTGGGTCACAGACATCAGGAAGTCATGGCATGTAAAGGATATGTGACCAAATATTAAAAAGGATTACTTTATTCTATGTATAAATGCAGGGGTGCCACGTGGCACACGTGGTTTTGTTAAAAATAATTATTTCTTGATGAGGGATTTTTTTTCTCATAATAAATTAACTCAATTAAAGGTTGGATTTTTCTCATTTTTTCAGTGTGAGATTAAGCTATTTCACCAAATGGTGAATTTTTTTATAACCCTTTTTACTCATCTTTACCAGGGGTGCCAATAATAGTGGAGGGCACTGTATATATATATATATATATATATATATACACATATACACCATACACACCTAACATATATAGTTTAGTTATACACATATGTCCTTTAAATAATGTATGTATCATGCCTCTGTAAATGTATTTTTATGACAAAGGGAAGACAATTATGAATTATTTTGTATGCTGAGAGTGATAGTGTGAAACTTGTAAACTTGCCTCTTGTTAAATGTATCTCATTGATTTTCTTTTTCAATAAAACTACAGGCTTCTGTCATTCTTTGTCAGATGGATTGAACAATTTTGTGACCTTCTGTTTGAGAAATATCTTGCATTATTCCTTCATTCTGTAAAATAAATCAATCAATCAAGCTATACATATTTTATTTTACTGTGGGTCCCCATCCCTTGTCAATACCTAACATGTCCAGTTCAAATGTGTGTTCAATTGTTGCCAAATGCCTCTTATGGGGTCTTTACCTCTACAATTTTTTGTTCCATGCCTCACTATAAATAACAAAAAACACATCTATAGGGAAATTAACAGTTGAGTAGAAATTACATTCCCTTCTTACTTGGTGGGCATAAAAACATAAAAAAGTGTGCAGTACATTCCCTGGAGCCTAGTCCTCATAAATACGTATACACAAGTTATAGCAACACACTGAACTAAAATCCACAGCAGCTTATTAAAAATTAAATCAAAGCTTATTAAAAATAAATTTTAGCATTATTGTGTTTTGGATGAATTATAGTTCCCACATGAATCGCTCTTGGTACCTCAGTACAATGAGTATGCAGCCATGAATCCAGGTGATTTATTGTTATAGTAAGCAGGTCAAGTTTCGACATGGCTACTTGGTCAAATAACAATAATAGGAGTTTTAAAATTTCCCTTTAAAAAGCAAAAAGTTCTATTTTTATGAATTTTTGGGAAGAAATATTTGTAATTTTATTAGAGGACAAATAATTTTTTTTATCATTGAACATATAACATGTTTTAAAAATAAGTGAAACGTTTGGCTTCAGAAGCATTACTTCTGCCTTTGTCCAATTGTAAATTACTAATATATCTTAGAATGTAAGATATTGAATCTGCTTCCTCTGATCTTCCAAAGCATTTCTTCCAGGGAGTTCTTCCTTGCCACTGTCAGCTTTAGGCTGGGAGGTACTGTGACATGTATTGTGACAAAGTGTTTGTAAAATCGCTATATAAATAAATTTTTATTGAACCACAGTTGTAATTTAGTTGGGCCCAAAATTCTCATTTTGGAAGAATATGCTCTTAGCACAAAATACCCCTAGTTTATTCCCAAACATTGCTTTAGACGTTGATTAGGGAGTTGTAATTATCTAGCCCAAGGGTGCCCGACTCTGGTCCTAGAGAGTCACTGGATTTTTTTTTTGAAAATGAGTTAGGTGATAGTAGCTCCATGGAAACATGTTGTATAGTACGGAAATAGGGGCATAAGTGCTTGCCCCTTTTTTCCCCCAAAAAATGTTTAATGTATGTGTTCATGTAATTACCCATGTTGTACACAAGTATTAAACCCAAAGAAGTTGTATCCCTCTTGGAATAACTGATGGTATCATCATTTAAAATGTCTTTGAAAATTAAATCAATAGCAATGTATCACACCTTTCATAAGGCTTCTCTAAAGCAGAAGCATAATCCTTTGGGTGTTCCTCTATTAGAAGAGTCAGCTGCTTCCAAGCATAATGTTTATTTCTAAATGTAATGCAAGGTGATGTAAAATGTAATTTTTTTCCTCTCAAAAATTAAAGTGCAGGGTAAGATTCATTAGCAATTGCCTACCAGTGATTGGACAAAAGAACATACCAATTCTGTTGTGCAATTTTCTGCTCCTCTTTTCGACATTTATTACATTTCACTGGTGCTTGAATGAGCATGTTAGATGGCCTCTGTCATTGCCCTCCAGGTGTATTAAGACTTTACTTGTCTAAACAAATAAATGGTATTTTGACTCAAATTCAAATTCACTAAAACCCAAAGCTGCATCATATTTGAATAGCCTTAAATTGAAAAGAAATAAACTTTTTAAATATTTTTTTTCCACAGTCCCATGCTTCAGAGAACCTGGCTCTCAATCCTTGGGAAAAAAAACTGACAACAGAACCGCAAAACTCATTTTTCATTCTGTCTGCAAGGAATTGGCAACATCTGCCTTAAAGATGCTTATCAAGCATCATTAGTCCTAGAACTTGTCTGTCTTTCAGAGTTAGTTTTTTTAATGTCCAGGTCTCCTTGATTGTGTATGGTGTAGTGCTTGCATTGTCTGTGACAAGTGCTGACAGAAACAATGATTTTTACACCAAGGTCACAAGTATTAAACAGACAAAATTACTGACTATTCCCATTAGGTTGTTTATAGTTTTAAGACATTTTAAGATACTATGGAAGGATCAAAACTCCTTTGTCTTGGTGGCTGTTGGCAAAACATCATTAAATGTCACATTTTACGATGAAGAAAATAAAACCTCAATATCTGAGGCATTTGGTATCCCCTGGGTTTCAGCAGGTGGTAATGGCATGCAGCTGCTAATTTGTAGTGTTTAGCAGGTTTAAAGCTAATGAATACCACCCCCCAGTCCTGTCTTATAGTATGCCAATTTATTTACAGGATGAGTATCCAAAGCCACTAATGTTGTGTATGTCTGTTGTCGGCAGCAACATCAATCATTATTCATTGCCATAGACCATGTATTAACCCCAATTTCAGTTCTATTCATTTTGGCTAAATGAACAATTAAGGTTATGTTTCAGAAATAAAGCATGATATTGTTTGTTGATAGTCAGGTTCTATCAAAGGGGATAATTTACAGCAAGACAATGATCCAAAGCATACCTCAAAATCGTCACAAAAATGGTTCACTGATCACAGAATCAAGGTTTTACAATGTCCCAGTCCCCTGACGTGAACCCCATTGATAATCTGTGGGGTGAGCTGAAGGTGAGAGTCCACAAGCGAGGACCACGGATCAGGAGAGATTCTGTACAGAGGAATGGTCTCAAATCCCTTGCTGACTTCTCCAACCTCATCAAACATTACAGAAGAATCAGTGGTGTTATCCTGGCAAAGGGTGCACAAAGTACTAAATACAAGGATGCCAATTGTGACACACGTCTTCAAAATAACAATATTTTAGCATAAAATTTTTGATTTTCCTCTGATCAATTGTATCAAAATTAAGCTATATTATTTTCTCATAATTTACCAAGCACAGAACACATATGATAACCAATAAACTGAATTTAATCTTGGGCAATAATTCTGTTGGGCACTGTGTGTGTGTGTGTGTGGGTGTGTGTGTGCGTGCGTGTGTGCATGTGTGTGTATGAAAATTGTCTCGAACAAGTAGTACTGTACAAACACTGGATAACTCACCGAATCATGCCATCAATAAAACGTGGTGCTTTAATGTGCTAACAAGCCATTTGTGAATCAATCCTTTGCACAATTTAAATGCATTGCATAAAAAGAAAAAAAAAGATATAAACTCTCATAATTGTTCACATTTCTTCCACGAGAGCTGTAGAATAAATAATTGTTCTTTTTTCAAATCAGAGATAGGCTCAGTGACCTCAGCAGTTGCCCATATAACAGGAAACTTATTTTAATGTTCAGATTGATTAGCGCCATTTTTAATGACATTGTGGGACAAGGTCAATGCGTAATGGGTGCAACCAATATAGAAATTAAATTATATATGGACCATGCATGGCATATCACAAATTCCCATGAACTGCTCTTTTATCCAATATAGGAAATTATAACCTTTGCAACGGTGTTTGGAATGTCTTACTGGATGCTTTGAACAATAAATTACAGCCAGGCGTAACAGCATTACAGCTGAAGTAATCTATTTGCATGACCTCCTCCTACTGTTTTGCGAAATAATATAGGGACGCTCAATTTTGCATATTAATTCAGGCTAGCTCACACAAATGAAAAATCCATGTATCTTTCAATTTTAACACGTGCAGTCCTCTTTGCACCTTGTTATTTTTTCACCTCGGATGGTTTTTTGCGGGTGGTAATAGTTTTACACATGATTTTGTACACGCAAACCTTTAGGAAATAGACCCCTAAGTTGGCAAACACAGTAGTTGTGTACATAGATTGTGCATGTTATTAAGCTGCTAAAGAATAATAAGGGACTACCTGCCATCTAAAGCCCTGCTTGTTAAGAGCTTATAGTAGAGATGGACATGTAGTCACTTGTATATCTATGCACACATCAGTAGTCTTTTACCATCACACCATTTTCTGCTTGTCTGAAAAAAACCCAAAGGTTTTTGCACTTACTACAGTCAGGATGGGCCGTGCAAACCACATGCAAGCATGTTAGTGGCCAGCCCTGAATTATAGCTCCTTCAGATCCAGTTGCGGTAGTTTTTTTTTTTTACAGTTACATTCTATGCATTTACCCAATACCTGTATGACATGTAATATAAACTATCACAAAGCTTAAAAACTGCAAAGAAATAACCTTTTGATAATTAATTAATTACAACAGTTGTTGCGAAATGATCATGAAAGGCTTGTTATATTTGTAACTTCTTTTTTTTTTAAAGTCCCAAAGTACTCTATGGTAGAATAAGTGTTGCTTTCCAGTACTTTTGCAACTGTTCCCATATTGTCATGTGTAGCAAAATGTAAACATAATTTTTGTATGAAGAAAATCGAAGTTGAATAAAATACCTAATTGCTCAATGAAAACCTAAAGAGGAAGGACAGTTTGAATGTAATTGTGCTTCCAGAAGCAAATATAGGCCATCCTGGCTCTAATGAGGAAGGGGGGCTACTCTGTGATCTTGGAGCAGGTTACTGCTCCCTTATTTTTCTCTAGGCTGTAGGAGTTTTTCTATCATCTGAAGAGAACCTAATTGAATGCTCAGAGATGGTGGTCACAGAGGCCTTAAGGCATCGCCTCTGGTCTTTGTTTTATATTTAATGTTTAATTAGGCTGCTCCTCCCTGGTGGATGAAAGGCTAAGATCTGTCTTGTTTGCTTTGACTACAAAGAAGAAAAGATAATTCATTGCTTGTCATTTCAAGGTGGTTTCATTAAGTTAAAAAATCTTTGTTTGGCTATCTGTTGAAAATAGAAAGAAATATATGTGAAATATATTATGACCACTGACAGATTCTTCTCTGTTTGAGGAAAACAAAAAATACTGAATTTGTGTCAGATTGGAACTGATTTAAGAGTTATAAAACAAACATAAAAAATTATCATTTCAATTAAACTTTTGAAACAAATTGTTAATTAGTCATTTTCATTGAGTGGGTGATCATCCACAATTCCTTATCATGTTGTAATCTAGATATATACTTAATTCTATAATGTTATACTCTACTGATATGCCACTGTGATGAAAGTTCAAAGCAAAATATTGGTTTATTTGGATTCACTACCAGACCTTCTTTATGATGGAACACATAGTTGGAAGATTTACAGAGTTTACCTTTTACACTTTTCCCACAAACTATATACGCACTGAAGCAGTTCAAAGGTGCAATAGACCAATTATAAATTGACCATGCGAAGTGTCATGTGTGGCCACTTTGACAACCCACCATATAAATATGTTCTGCTATTATTTTGCTCAAGAAATGTTTGTTATTGTTGAGAATACCTTTTTTAACTTTCATTACATGATTCATGTTATGAATACCAGTGGCGCCCCCAGCTGTACGCAGAGTACGCAGTCTGCGTACCTTAGCAACAACAGCAAAATTAGTATTTCCATTAAAACTGACGTGAATTGTCAAAGTCTCTGCGTCTCTGTTTCTACGATGTTGAGGAATGATATTTGCTTATTGTCTTCGTTGTATTGCCTGGTTATTGTATTTTCCAAGTTTTGCATATTTCAAACATTTGAAAGTGATTGGAAGACACAGTTGAAAGTGATTGGAGGATCACCATCCCGCCGTTAACACCGTTGAAAGTGATTGGAGGATCACCTTTTTCTTTAGACCGGGAAAAGTTTAGAGTTGCCTTTTTACTTGTCAGTCAAGATAACTAACTTAAACGAATACTTCATAGCATACTGAAAGTCCTTCTTACGATGCCCGTGTCTACTGCTTCGGTCGAGCGCTCATTCAGCTGTTTGAGACGTCTGAAAACCTACCTACGGAACAGCATGACAGACGCGATTGGCGATTAACGTAGGCTAGGCCTACTCCTACGTTAGAACTTCTTGTAATATGCGACCCTATGAGTGCAAAATATATCGGTAAATTACCTTGTAACGTTAGTCCTTAATAGTGGCTTTGTTTTCATGTAGCCTATGGCTTGGCCTCCTCTACCCCGGGAAGAAATCCTGCGGGCGCCCCTGATGAATACATACTTTTGTTGGAGGTTTTTGGGGAGGTGCAGTATGTGACATAGGGTTTATATGGCTTGATTGATTTGGTATTGTATAATAAAAAGGTAGGTCTAAGTGCATAGTTTGTGTTGTAGCCATGATAACATCTCCCCTATAGAGCTGTGTATGCAAGTGAAAACACCTGGGGCCACATGTATAAACAGTGCTGAGCAGAAAAATGCCCAATGAAAGCTGCATAAGCGAGTTTCCACGCAGAAATTCAGATGTATAATATAACGTGCTGTGAGAATGTGCATACCTCTGCACACGATGGACACCATACGTATGCAAGGTTAGGAGTCCATGTGATATGGAGACACCGTGACAGAAAGGCAAAGGTAGAAAATGCAAAACTTTTTTTAAGCAGATTTCTGACTTTCACCCTGAGCATTCTTTTCCTCATTCTTTTACTCCGTTTTATACGTGACCCCAGATTTCTGGAAGAAACGCAAGAAACGCTCGTATGCACAATTTAACAGGTAAGAACAGTTCACACAATTTTATGGCATTCACCATTTTTCTCTTATTTTGGATTTACAAAATTTAAGAGTGGCCGCGGCCTGTCGTATGAATTGCACACAAAGCAAATAGGCCTAAATTGTATTACCAGCAACTGGATTGTTTTAATTTTGTTTATTTAAAAGAAAATACTAGTTTGAATTTATAAACTCACTATAATTATATCAACATATTTCAATTATCCTGTTATGTTGTGTTTTAATTGTTAAAATCATATGATTGAAATATTTATTGTAGCCTACACATACGTAAATGTGTAGCAAGCACCCTGCAATTACCTTCCTCAATCGAAAACAATAGCCTACAACCAGTGGCGGCTGGTGATCAAAATATAGGTTGGGGCGCTAGCATGGTCTTAGTGTCAGAAAAATTTTGGGCATTTGTTTATAAATAAAAAAGGGAAATACATCTGACTTTTGACTTTAAACAGGAAAAAAATAAGCAATCTTGTGTCTCAGTTGCATAAGACAGTTTAATTCACATTAACATTTTGGGACAAAGACATGTTAATTAGGCTACATATCTAAACATCCTGGCAGCACTGACACCAACACTAAAGATTAATTGGCCCATTACAACACACTAATGTAGCCTAAAACCACTACTTGAACATAAATTTTGCCCTTCTTTCTTTCAGTCCTGCAAATTTCTCAATGACTTTCTGGTTAAAGTCAGTCATTTCAGTCACCAGTCTCTTTTCCATTGACAGCATGGCCAATGCATTCAGCCTGTCCTGGGTCATGGTGTTTCTGAGAAAAGTTTTAATCCTTTTCAAGGTTGAGAAGCACCTCTCAGCTTCTGCTGTGGTCATGGGTGTGGTGATGAGGGTCCCGTACCCCCGTTGTTGTCCATAACGGTTCGGTGCCAGCAGTTTGAAATAGCAAACAGGGAAAGCAATATAATGCATTACCCACAACACATCCAGCTAGCCAACTCCGTTTGTCGTAACACGAGCGAGAGAAGCTCCGTGTATAAACCCGACCGCGATCACTTGCTTGCTGGTGAATGTCCAAATAAAGTCGCTGTGGTCCAAGCTCCTTCACTCTTTTCTTTTCTTCAAATGAACGCCTTGAAAAATGTTCTTTTTTGCAAAGAAACAACCGAATTTTCTTCGTTTTGTGTTCTACTCGAAGACGCCATTATTCCACTCGAATTCCGTGCCCTAGTGCTCGCGGAGTGATACACGTGCTGCTGCGTCCAATTAAATACTATCCTAAACCATGAGAACTAATCAGAAAACGGTAGGAGGGTCCGGGGCGCACAGGCCTGCGTCCCGGGGGCTTCTTTCTTGGCAGCGAATCAGACAACAGAATCAGCGGGCTCGCCTGAAAAAGTATGAGTGTTCTGATTCAGTTAACGTTACCGGCGCCCTGCGTATTATACAATACATATTCAGGGGTTCCTGTATTATACAATACATTTTCAGGGGTTAATGTGCCGATTGCAGGGCAACTTTAGACAACACAAGACCAACATATTTATATGTTGTAACATGTTTGAGCTACATTTGTATTCTTTTTATTTTACTTTTTTATTTTTTATTTATTTATTTATTTATTTATATTTTTTTGTATGTGGGGGAGTGGGGGCGGCGCCCTAGCGCCCTCTATAGGCCGGCCGCCACTGCCTACAACTCCATCAACGTCCAAGTTAATATCTGTAAAATGCAACTCATCCTTGCTCGCTGCTTGGTCAGGAGGAGCGCACAACCTAATATTATCAACCTGAAATAGCCTACATCTACATTGAATGACTAATTGGCCTATAACATCTTTTTTCTTTTATTTCCCCCCCCATGCGATTCACTGGCTGAGGCCGGGAAAGGATATTATGTGTAACTTTAACTTTCTGCAGGTTAAGAACATTATGTGAAACCAATGTGAATTCCTTGTACAAAATCTCTCAAGAACGATTATAAGAGAATTTTAAGAGAAAAATAAGAGAATGTTCTTGCATGAGGCCCAATACTTTAAAATGTATAGATTTACAAACCTGCACATAAAAAACATTCAATACATAAAGAACTTACATTATGCTTTCATGATTAGCAGATTACTAGACGGATTAGATCAAATACGAGTGATCAAGTAAAATAGCAATGATAATTAATTTCAATTTAGCCATGACCCCAAAAGAAAGTGGTGACGTCTTTGTAAACAAAACTATCTAAGGAAAAGATCTCTATTTTTCTCATAGTTCACATTATCAAATGATATTTTAATACATTTTAAAGCATATCAGACAATAAGTTTAAAATAAATAAAAAATAGGGCTGTATACTTATAGCAATGGGTATCTGTATGCTTAAAATCAACGAGTGGTGGAAATGACTCATTTAAATACATTCTGTGCTATGGCCCAGTCTTGGCAGCAGTATAAAGCTCAGTCTTTAAGAAGTGCTGATATAAATATACAGCGTGTTCAATTTTCCAAGCATACTCCTACAGTAAGAAATCGATAACCAATTTGGAAATACGGTGCAAGGCAAAACACAAACAGGGGAGGGGAAAACTGCCTTCGCTTGTTCCATGTGTAGGTTGTATCAGCACATATGTTGATACTAGTATGATCTATTGTCTCCATTGCAGATGCATTGCCTGTGCTTCCATGATGCACACAGGTCCAGAATACATACTTGTATGCTCATATCACTGAATAGAACAGCAGGAGGCTGCCCCAGATCTTAACATCACTAAGGACCTCTAAGCAGGTCTTTAATTTCAGAATAGAAAATCGTCCACACTACAGGCCCTTTATTGCTAAACATACCCTTCATTTTAATTTATTAGTATCATAAAGCACCATTTTGTGTAAAGGTCTTCTCACTTATCACGTATGCGCCTGCTCCCCCAGTCCCTCTGAACACCTCTCCTCCTCTCAGTTACTCTCACAATAATCATCACAAACCCTTTAGCAAATTTCCAGGAATGTTCTAGCAGAAAGTCTCAATACCCATATAACGCATACACAGTGACGGCGCCAGGAACTTTTCTCTCCCTGGGCTAAGGGTGGGCTAGGTCAATACATGGGGGTGTTAAGGTTAGGTTTCCCCCAGGATGACTTTTGTGTGTGCACCGGGGGGGCTGCACAAGTGGCAGAGCATCCATACAACAGTCAGAATTGTATAATTCTGTAAATTGTCATTTGGCTTCATCAATACGAGTACTTAAAAATATCAGACATCAAAGAAAATAATACACCGGAAAATAATGAAAAAGGATGTGAGAAGAGAGGATAAATTATCAGTGTAACGTTATGTCAAAAAAGATGGCTAAAATGTTGTTGTTTAACCGCTGCTCTGTGATTGGGACATTTAGGAGTTTCATTATCTAACGAAGATCGCAAACTTTACTTATGAGTTAGTTACGCTCCTTGGCGTGTTTCATAAACTGCACCGTAACGTTTGTGTTGGTTTCTGTATTATCAGAACAGCTTCCACTGTCACCATTCTCCCCCATTTAATTTCGGCTTAGCTTATACATTTAGCTACATGGAATTAATATGAGATCTTTAACGTTACCTGACCATTTTTTGGAGGCAAGCTCTTATTAGCTGAAGTCGAGATGACGAAGATTGAAAATGATCATTTAGCTAATTTAGATTAGTTATCGCTTTCCAAATCTACTCATCTGTGCATGGCCAAGCAGCCAATGTTGTGAGATTAGTCTACCGCCAATCAAAACAATGTAGTTTACACTTGGGAGTTGCTACCTAGGGAGGTCCACACACTCCACAAATCTGTTATGTAGTTGATCATTTCCGAAGACGGATCACATGGAGAGCTTATGCGAACATTTTCTATTGATTTTAAAATGATAGTAAATTAGTTTTCAAACAATGACGTTTCCATTTAATATTTTTTAACGTGGTGGCGAACTATGCAGGCCTGATGTATTGTAGGCTATGGGAAACACTGGTTTGCTAACGTTAGAAATCAGTTTATGTTATTGTGTCATTTGCGTGAGCTCCACACACCCCCATATCCGTAGCCTACGTCATAGCATAGGCTACATACGCTGCGTAGCCAGGGTGAATATCAGAAAGGGATTAGAATTGTTGATT
This sequence comes from Synaphobranchus kaupii, assembly GCA_029718625.1. Lineage (NCBI taxonomy): Eukaryota > Metazoa > Chordata > Actinopteri > Anguilliformes > Synaphobranchidae > Synaphobranchus > Synaphobranchus kaupii. The sequence continues at coordinate 33,844,757 of CM056379.1, forward strand.
TATATATTTTTTGTATTATAATTATAAAAATGTTATTAAAATGCCTGAGTGGGCTAAACTGGGACTAAGCAAATTTGTGACGGGGCTATAGCCCACCCTTGCCCTGGTGTAGCGCCGTCCATGCGCATACATGAAACATTGGTTTTTAGTCAAGCTCATGCTAGATCTTGCCATCACATTGCAGTAAAGGTCTTCTTATTGTAATGTGGCAGACTATGGATGTTTTGCAATTAGCAGATTAGTTATTATAATACACAGGACATGATGTAAATCAGTGGTTCCCAAACTCGGGATGTATGCTGGTTTTCGTTCCAATCACAATTGGAATCCCAGAATTTTAATAGGTTGTTATTTCTCTTAATTAAGCGCTTTTCTTGTTTAGAGGGATCATTTACCCTTTTAAGCCACATTATATCAGAAATAGCTATGCAAGCCATGAAGAATAAATATCCCATGTTCATTGTGCTATATTGCTAACAATTACAAAAGAAACGAGAAGTTTTCTGAACTGCTTTCTGAACATGTTTCATCTAAAACAAAACACAGTTTTGCAACTACATGTTCTTGTGGGAAAATGTATTTATTTATTTTTTATCAATATTACGTTGAATGCAAAGCTCCAGGAAGTGAGTGTCAAAAACGAAGCCCGGTCTTTGCCCCTTGCTTTAGCTTTAGTTGCAGAGAGCGTAGGCTACACATCAACGATGCCCCCCAGCACCAGCTACAGACAGCGCACACACCATCAACCCAAATCCTTGAGGAGGCGGTCCAGAACAAATTAGAGCATTTGTAACCATATGCTGCAAATGTTTCGTCCAACCACAATTGCAATACCAGGCATTCCAACCGCAATTTTAATACCAGGATTTTGAAAAAAAGCTGTTAATTTTTCTTCATTACGCTTTTCATGTTGGCTAAGTGCCTGTGCGCAATAGGGGAACTGAAGAGGATGGTGCTGGAGTGGAGGAGGGTTTTTTTTACTGGCAATGTGCAGTGGGCGTGCAGGCAGAGGAACCACTATGGTCACGCGTCCTCGCCATTTAAGACCCTGGTGGCAAGTATACTTCTGCACACATGCTGTTTTTTTCCAAGGGCCTGTGTGTCACCTCACAAAATGGAAACATTTTGTCGTAGTTACGAGCCGTCGTAAGTAATGAAAGTTCATATCTGTCATTTACAGATGATGTGAAGCCTTGTAATTTTGTGGTTTCGGAACGATTAAATACTTAATTTGCTTATATGAAGCTGTCGCTTTTGCCGTCTATGATGAAATGCGCTAGCATAGCATGTAGCAGTATACCGGAACAGGCGTTCAACAGCACTTCCACTTTATCTCCCTATTGAAAAGAAGCAGGAAGTATAGCTGTTCCCGGAAGTTATATTCTTGCTTAGACTGAGGATGTGTCCAAATCAGTGCCCTTCCGTACTATTGAGTATGATTGTTGATTACACTGGATGAGAAATTTGTTAAGTAGGCAATATTTTATCTTAACTCTATAGGCTTTGGCCCCCTAGTGGTGGGACGCATGCGGTCCAATTTTTTATAGTGTTCATATTTCTCTTAAATTCTAAATTATAACGTTAATAAAACACGGAACTTTCGACGCAAAATTGTTAAAAACAGTCACAGCCTGCGAACACATTCGTTTATATGCTTATCAGCTCTGAGGTTACACTACAGAGCCATAAAGCAGCAGGGTGCTAATAGCCCAACCCACTTTTTTTATTTGTTTACAGCCTTCACCTCGCCGCAATCACAGGCAATAAAATGCGTATCACAAAAGCTCTTGGTACCATTTCAACACGCTAAAAAATCAAGATCCGATTCAGGAACAATTGTATATTATTGAAAAGTTGTATAAATAAACATTAGGTGTTTTTTTCCCGTGCTCACTTCAGTATGCATACAACCGATATACTTCCGGTTTTGTATAAATACATTTTATTTTCTACAAATTCTCTTGATAAACATGTTTAAGCAACCAAATACGATACCTGGTTATGCAGTTATAACCCTTTTCTGAAGAATCCTCAACGTTTTTTCGTAACCCATTTATCCATTATCCAGGAAAGTCTCAATTTCCACAGTGCGTACCCTTCGCTTTTGCGTTTGTACTACGTTACTACCGTTGCGTAAAAGCATTACTAGACTGCTACAGGAATGATCTAACGTAAAACACGTAGATTATCTTCTACGGGGGTTCCTGCCCTTTCAAACGAAGTAAAATATGTCATATTCAAGCGACTGTGAACGGCGCTGTATCCACGCGTAACGACAACCCATAGGGCAATCGGCTGTGCGCTCCTGACTGTCGACAGCATCAGATGACGCCTGTGGCCATTTTGACAGAGTTTATCCTGTAAGGGATGGGCTGGATTGCTGTTACAAGTAAGTTTGTAGTCTATCCAGATGTATTTAGCAATGTGTAGCTTTTTTGTGAGCTGAAAAAACGTCACAGACCAGTCTTTCTCTGTACGCAGACACGGGCAGCTGTATTGGTGCAATTGCGCTGGTGATGTCTTTTCTGCTTCAAAGTTTACGATTATTTTATACATTTATACGCGAACGTGGCAATCAACGGTGGAAAGAAGAGCGCTTATTTCACGGTTGCTCAGGTTTTGGAGGTGAAGAAGTGTCCCAGAGGCGAAGAAGTCTGTGTTCTGGCAGAGCAATGACTCTGGCATGGACCCGTGCCTGGACATGTAAGTGTTTTTTTAAAATATATAATACAAATTATTATTATTATTATTATTGTTATTATCATCATCATAATCATCAACAGTATGGAGCGCTATTATCTAGAGTATTTTTAGTTTGGTGATAAATGGATTCTCGCAGGAGTTCGCTAGTTTCTATGGTGTCACAGGCTGGTGCTGTTTGTTTGTTTTCTAGCGTTCATTCGCAGTTTCTTTGTGCAGCAACCAACACAAGGGCTAGTTGTTGAATTTACACATGAAACGACATCCATTCTCAGTACTTTATTTCACGGTTCAGTCAAGACATTACAGTATTATAATAATGTAATTTAGTTATATATATATTTTTTTTTTTATAAAATAAAAATTTTTTTCCACTTAATTGTAATACTTGCCATATGTCTTTTTGAGATAATTTGTGTTCTCATTTTTTAGTGATTCTACTTAGTAATGTACTTGAATCGGTCTTTTTCAGGGAGGACAGTGAAGACACCCCTCCCCCACCTAACACCTCTGTCGTAGGAGGTGGTAACAGACAGGTTTGCCAAATAGTGATGTATAATTCATTACTTTTGCTGTAAAAAGTCAAGTTGAAGGCTTGTTATAGATAAACCTGTTATTCTGCTGGCTTATGGGGCTCTGGTAAATCTAACTTTGAAGTACAGTGCCATTTTAAATGTAAAGCAGATTGGTTGGATAACATTAGGGTAAGTAATCCTTTTCGGAGAGGTATTTGGGCACTTTTGGGCACGCTTTGTAAGAGAATACCCTCATACACATAAACACAAAACACGTGTAGGTTAATTTTCTTCACATTCTGTATTACAAAAAATGTTTTAAAAGAAAAATAAAGTTTTCTGATGATTGACATGCCTAGACAGAAAGATATGCACATGTTTTATATTTGGCGACGTTTGGAAACGTTTTGGGACTGGTTGATTTGACACGGAATGATCCATTTACATTTTCTAGTTTCATAGACCCAGGTTCTAGTTTCATTTTCATTCTCTTGCCTGTTTTTACTGGGCGTTTCTTTTGTTTTGTTTCACTACCTCTTGTTACGCCGAATTATTTAGTGCGTGAGGTTGTTTTGTTAGTTATTCTTGCTGTTTATCGAGATCGCCTCAGTTTTTGGAGGTTGCTTTATTTTGCCTTTTGCCCCCATCCTGTGTTATCCCAGTCCTGGTGCGGCTATGTCCGCGTTTTGTGGCGTATCTCTCTTGATACGCTTTTAGAAATCCTTGTCGGTCGCGTTTGGTTCTCCGAACCTTACACTCCCCCTTACAGAATATCGAAGTCAGAATGGAAGAACCAGCGACTTCTACCGATTCATACAAAACGCTGCCTAGCCAGGGCGCTACCAATGTTACCTCTGAGGAGGCTATTTTTATTCTGCAAATTGAACAAAGCCAGTTGATGGAACAACTGCAGAACCAGGGAGACTGCCTGAAAAAACTAACAGAGAGCCTCCATAGACTTTCTGTGGCAGTTAATGCTCCCCCAGTTGCACAAGCACAAACTCCTCCCGTACCCATGCCAGGTACCATTAAGGAGCCCAAACTCCAGTTACCACCACAGTATGGTGGTGAGCTGGGTAAATGCCGCCCCTTTCTGACACAATGCCTTATTTCCTTTCAAGTACATCCCTCCCGTTTTACCACATCAGAATCCCGCGTAGCTTTTATTTTGTCCCTCCTGAATGATCAAGCTCTCGCTTGGGCTGACCCTTTAATTCAGGCCAACGCTCCCTGTATTCGCGATTCTATTTGGCTGATGAAGGAGATGCAACTGGTCTTTGATCATGAGGTTTCAGGTGAGGAAGCAGCCAGGAGATTGACCAGCTTACGCCAGGGAACTGACACCGTAGCGGCTTTTTCGATTGCATTTTGAGGTTTAGCCGGGGAAACAGGTTGGCCGGACGGCCCGCTGAGATCTTTATTTTTAAAAGCGTTATCAGAGCCTATAAAGAACGCTTTGGCTATGATCGAACCACCTGCCACGTTCAGTGATCTTTTTACCGCGGCTATACGCATGGACAACCGTATTAGGGAACGTGAACGTGAGGGCAGAAAACGCCTGGTTTCAGTAGCAGTAGGTATTCCCCCATGTTCTCCATCATTCTCCTCTGTTGATCAGGAGGAGCCCATGCAGGTGGATGGGTCATCTCTCTCCACAAGTCTAGGGGGGCAAAACCGCTGAAGTACTGGTGTCGTTATTGTAGACGCAAGGGTCATACAAAGGATCAGTGTCCCAAGCTGATGGGAGGGGTCTCACTAGGGAGACCGATGTTCCCAGTGAGACAAAATAGTACTCCTTCTCGTACCCTTGTACCTGTTCCTTTCTCTCTTTATCCTTTGTACTCTTCTGCCAGTTACCTTTTTGTTCAGCTCGTTTTCACCTAGAGCTGTAGGTTCTAGTTTCATTTTCATTCTCTTGCCTGTTTTTACAGGGCGTTTCTTTTGTTTTGTTTCACTACCTCTTGTTACGCCTAATTATTTAGTGCGTGAGGTTGCTTTGTTTTGCCTTGTGCTAGGGAAGTTTTGCTCCCGATCCTGTGTTATCCCAGTCCTGGTGCGGCTATTTCCGCGTTTTGTGGCGTATCTCTCTTGATACCCTTTTCGAAATCCTTGTCGGTCGCGTTTGGTTCTCCGAACCTTACACTCCCCCTTACATGTACTCACTTATTACTGATATAACAGTGACATGTAATTTATGATTCATAAAAATATGACTAACAGTCAATTATGGTTGATTGGCATAATTATAAAGAAAAACAAGTCATCATATAAATTGTACATGTGGCACAAGATTCACAAAACAGCATAGATAATCAGGTTAGAAACAGAGGTTGAGGTTTTGCGTAGCAAACGTGGCAGGTGTTTTATGTTTTCTGTAAAACTGGTGTTTCTGATATTTTGCACACTGCATGTCACACATTAAACAGTATGCAGGAAACAGTACACAGTCTGCCACAGGAGGCTTGTACCATTCATAAATAGATTTATTTCAGAATGGTGACATACAGTTTATACATAATACACATTAAAATATGCAATTTTTTTATATATGTAAAAAAATATGTAGTAGTGTGTTTATGCAACAAGAGCAACAAGAAACGCAAGTGTGACATGTAGTAAATGTGGAAATGGAGACTTTAATGGACAATGGCTAAATGGAATAAGAAAAAATATTCAGGGTTCATTGGAAGAAAGTTATAGCTTCATAGCCAGGCAGGTTATTTGGTTCCCTGATGTAACTTTGCCCCCTAGTAGTAGTTGGATCCGATCAAATTACAGTAGTCAAGTTTCTCTGAAATTATAAACTACAGCTTTAATAAAACCGAAAAAATTCAGACGCAGGGTTGTTCAGAACGGTCACGACTTTTCTTAAGTTGCACTGCAGGGCAATAAAACAGCAGGATGCTAATAGCCCAAATCATGTTTAGAACCTTCATCTTTCCATAGTTATGTAACATGTTCGCCATCTCCCTCAGTGAAGAGGGAATGTGTGCGGCTTCTGTGACAGAAGATGGGATAACTGCGAAGCTGGATTGAATAATTGGAAGATTGAATGAATGAATGGTACTCATTGGGGAATTGGGTGATTGTAAGGGGAATGCTGGAGCAGGGTTCCCTGAGGGAATATAATGAGCGCACCTGGGGTAAAAGAGAGAGCTGACGGAAGGCGAGCTATTGCATTTGGCGATGTTTTCTTTTCCTTTTTTGTTTTGTTTGGTTTGGTTAGTTTTATTTTGTTTGTGCGATTGCGACTGTGTTGTTTGTGTACGGTGTGAACTTACCTGAACAAGGCGGGCAGCTGGAAGCGAGCTGAGGCAGCCTGCGAAAACAAGAACAATAACAGCGGCAGCCAGCAACGACGGCGAACTGCAGAGCTGGTCAGTGCAATGTAGTGTCCCCGGGGTAGACTCCGATGGGCTATTGCTGGGGGAACTGACTTGCCCCAGACCGTAAGGAATGTGTTTATGCCGTATCTGCAACAGCAGTGTGTGTGTGTGTGGGTCTCAGACCAGAGTGAGTGGGGAACTGAGCGGCAGCGGGTGTCTCCTTTTCTCCTTTGCCAGAGTCGGTGTCCCGCATCCAACCTGGCGAGTGTGACGAGGGCGACGGTGCGCAGCGAAGGCCTGCATCCCATGATTCTCCCAAGTGATGGGCAGTCCTCGTTGGCAACCAACAAGGACGGCCAAAACAGTCCAATTGTGTCTGTTTGTGTGTGGGCTTTTCCCCTCATGAGTATTGTGGGGCCGGGCGGCCGGCAGCCCCTGAGGTGGGCTATTGAGGGTGTGATCACGAGTGTGTGTGTGTGTGTGCCCATTTGCAGTAGCCTAAATATTTATAAGAGCAGTGTGTCTACGAGTGGTGTGCCTGCTAGTGTGTACTGTGTGGTGTGTGTGTGGGCACGCTTACCTACGGGTGGGGTTGGCTTCGTCCGGCAGAGTGGAGAGCGAGACAGGGAGAGGAAAAGGAACCCAAAGACAGACATAGCCTCTGTCAGTTGTGGATATAAACAAAATCATTGTTTTAAATGAATTGTAAACAATAAAATATAATTTTTAACTTTTACTTCTGTCTGGTGTACTGTTTGGAGAGTGGTGGATTCCGCAAAAAACAGCCAGCTGGTAACTTACCCTGAACGCCACCTTCACATTCCAACCTCCGTGCCATTCAACTTCTCAAAACCCAAAAAGTGGGAAAGATGGATCTTGAGGTTCGAAAAAGCAAGCATTTGATCAACATGACTGAAAGAGAAAGAAAATGCTTTCATGCGTTTGGGGAGATGGAAGCATAAGTATGCACATACAGTACATTTTGGAAGGATATGTTAACTGAATAGCTCTACAAGAGCCATTGAACAGGTAAATACACTACAGCCTCAGGAAATATACGTATGCTGGTAATGAGAGTGAGAGGACAATTTTTAGCCAATTAAATCAGGGGATGATTTTGTGGCAGGTTAATAGAGCCAAGTTGGGAATTTAGCCCAGACACCAGGGAACCCCCTACTCAAAGTGTGTCATGGGATCTTTGATGACCACATTAATTCAGGACCCCGGTCTAACGTCTCAAGATGAAATATAACGTCTCCTAGAGCACAGTGTCCCCATCACTGCACTGGGGCATATTTGACCAGAGGGAAGAGCCTTACTGGCCCACACCACTTCCGACAGCAACTTAGTTTTCCCAGGTCTCCCATCCAAGCCCACATCTTCTTAGCTTCAGCCATTCAACTGGACCAGAATGCATGGTGGTATGGCTGCTGACAAATTTCTAGTATGACTGGTATGGTTTCTTTATTAACAGAAAATAAAACAGTTTCTCACATTTGGGATCAATTTAATGATTAAAAAAAACTATATAGTTACCTTAAAACTTGAAACAATACTGTGTGACTCTAGTACAAATATCTGACTAGTTATGTACAACTAGTTCTAGCCAAGTGGTTATTACAAAGCTTATTTGATAGTACTGATCGAGAAAACAGGTTTGACACTTTTTTTCCTTATTTTGGAAAAAAGTTTGATGGGCTGCAGCAAGTGCCTTATAAACTAGCATGGTTGACTGGCTTTGTACTGAGTGAACACCCTGTGATGGAATTTATTAATGCTGAAATGTACAGAAGAGGTTGGGTGAAAATATAATAATAGTAACTTGTTGACGTAGTTACGTAGGGCACAGTATAAAATATGTTTACTGGTACTTAGATGCAATGTAGTTGGCAGGCATAATGGAATCAATGTTTTAATGAGGCATTGGTGATGTCGCTGGAGTAGTCTTGCTGAGGGTGGAATGGGGGTCAGTCTTCTCAAAATGATGAATTGACTAATCACACAAAAGTTACCAGTGATGATGTCACCTCCTAATGTGAAACCCAGGTGAACTTCTATTTCCTGTTATAATAAATGTATAATTCCTGGCTGTGGTTTTAATGAGGATTGGCACCCACAAGCTTTATTTACTTACCTTTGGCACAGAGTTGCTCTTGTTTCCTGAGCTCTTACAGAGGTGTCACTGACAGTGTAATTATTTTGCACCTGGTCTGGCATCTGGCACTGATGAACTCTCTCACTTGAAGGCTTTATTCAGATCATGATTTTTTTTTTTCCCAAAATTTATTTCAGCTCCCAGCACTAGCCTCTTCTCTTTTTAGCTTGTAACATATACTAGCCTGTTGGCTGGGACTGGATCTCCTCCCATTCATCTGCTTTGCAACATGTATTTGTGTTTGATTCATTTGGCGTTGTGCATTGCCTGTGAAAATGACTGTGGATAATAGTTGAGATATTCTGGGCTGTTTCCCAGTCTGGATAAAGCACATGTCTATTTGAATAGAAACCCTACAGTTTTGGACCCGATTTACATTTGCTGGCACACTTACTTGGAATTCCCCTTTTCGCTATTTCTTTGTCTCCAGTTTAACCACTAATTACTGATTTTCAAAATTTGATGGATGGCCTTCATCTCTTCATTACACACTGCACCTTAACTGTGATTGGCTACACACTCTGGAGATTCTGATAGTTCATAAAATCCAATTAAATCATGTCAGTTGTGTTCTTTAATGTTCAATTTTCCCAACTATTGATTTTTCTTTCTTGCACCATTGTGATGTGAGAACTGCGAGAAGGCCTGACTTCTCTGAACAAAGAGTGAGCTACAGAGAGTGGCACAGATTGAATAAAAGCCAAAAAAAACAAAAAAAAACTGACAGCTAAACTGATTTGGAGACAGACCAGGAGCAACTACAGTGATTTGGCAAATTCAGAATGACAACAGAGCAGCTTTGCTTCAATTAAATTTACAAAATCAAGAGATGGAACTAGAAGCTGCATTTCATAATCAGACCTGTTTATGTAAAAACATAAAACTACTAAATGACCATGTGAAGGATAGGTTTATCGTTTATGCAACCATACCACTGACAAACATATAATATTGATACAAGGTTCATGGTAGACACTGAAATTATTATTATTAAAAAATTGTACCTAATTTTATAAACCATTATGTAATGTAAAATGTGCCAGAAACTTCTGTGATGCATATAACATTCCCCGGTCCTCTGAAAAGGCAGTATTTCAACTGCCATGGTTGGGAATAGCAGCGTGCATTGTTCAAACATCCAAATTTAGCATCAGAGTTCTTCCGGGGGTGTCCTCCCTCCTACACAACCTGCAGCTTAACACAGATGCCTAATGATTAAAGAACTTTACTGAGTTATAGTACCCTTCTTTATGTATTATTCCAGGGATAGATATGAGGCACTGCTCTGGTTTATACTGACCCTGGGCTTGTGAAATAATTAGTACAATAGTGCAAATCAGCCATTTTGAAAAGAGTAATTTACTCAGTATGCAAGCTCTCAGCAGGGCCTCTCATTAATCAAAGCAGGCCATGTACATCAAAGTGTTCCTTTTCCACTACAGCAGTATCCATCATGGTACTATTAAATGTGCCGTTCCAATGCTTGATAAATATAATGTCTTTGATATGCTGCTAACTCCATATTGGCATGTCTGAGGACAGAAATCTATGGATACATACTATGGGGAATAAAATAAGATAGAGAATAAAAGTGACCCCACTTATATTGTAGTCAAAGCTGCAGTTATTTAACTCATTATCCAGAAAAATACATCAATTTGTAATATTGTTACAAACAAGATAAGTCATTTCCACCCACAATTAAAAGAAAATTCATGGAATCATGTGCAATTTCCAGATTCAGAAAGACAGCTATAATGACTGTCGTCATTCTCTCTCTGTTGTGACAACCACAGTTATTTTAAAAATAATCATATAAGAATTATTTTGTAGTATGTACAAAATGGCCTTCTGTCTATTATTACTTACAACCTATCCCATCAAACATGATGCCATATGAACCTTTTCCAATGACAATCCTATTATTATTTCATTATAAAACAAATACATGCTTTACAAATGTATAGACTTCTAGGAGTGCATGTTGTTTTTTTTATTTAGTTAGCAATTAATTAATTTATTGGACTTAAATATATCTGAAGGCGAGGTACCACAGGTGAATAGGGGGGAACAATTCCATTCCTCCAATCAAAAGGAAATGTTATAGTTAGAATGTGGACACAAATGCAAAATTGTTTTTGTAGTATGACTTTCATTTTTTTTTAGGAAGATATGCAAAGTAGCTAATGAGTAATGTCAAACTGCAAATTTAAATATTATTTGGAAGACTTTTTTTCTGAATTAAGTCAGAGTTCATTTTTTCTGTTTCAATGTGATGAATAACAACAGCTGGTGAATTTTTTTCAAAATTCTGTTTTATTGATGAATTATAAAAAAAACACTATGTATATGCCGTAAAATACAGATGACTTTTTTTTAGCTATTTTCCCAAATAAAATACCACATAAAATAGAAATTATATAATATATCCATAAAGGCTTCTGTAAATTACCAGCTATCTTTGGTAAGATTTTTTTTCGTACAGGAAATATGTGATTTAGAGAAAATGGCCATTAAAGTTTTTTCACTATAAAATCATGGATGGATTGTCCACTGTTGTGGAGGTGGAGGAGGGGTACTGGTATGGGCTGCTATCATTAAGGATGAGCTAGTTGGACCTTTTTGGGTTGAAGATGGACTGAAAATCAACTCCCAAACCTACTGCCAGTTTCTGGAAGATACTTTCTTCAAGCAGTGGTACAGGAAGAAGTCTGCAGCATTCAAGAAGGCCATGATCTTTATGCAGGACAATGCTCCATCACATGCATCAAAGTACTCCACTGCTTGGCCAGCCAGCAAAGGCCTCAAAGATGACCGATTAATGACCTGGCCCCCTTCCTCACCTGACTTAAATCCTATTGAGAACTTGTGGGCCCTTCTCAAACGTGAGATTTACAGTCAGGGAAGACAATACACCTCTTTGAACAGCATCTGGGAGGCTGTGGTTGATGCTTCAGCGAAAGTTGATCGTGAACAGATCAAGACACTGACAAACTCCATGGATGGAAGGCTCATGGCAACTATTGAAAAGAAAGGTGGCTATATTGGTCACTGAATATTTTTGAAAGGCCAAAAATGTTATTTAATTGTCATTTTGTGTTATTTTTATTTTTATCTGATTTATTACACTTACTCTACAAATTGAGAATCAACAAGTGAGTTGGGAAAAATTATTTTTGTAATTTAGTTGCCTAATAATTGTGCACACTAATATTTGCCTAATAATTGTGCACACATATATTCCCCTGAGAAAGACAAAACTCACTTTTTCTTTATTAAACATTGAGGTTTGAGGTTCAATAACATTTTGGATTGACTGAGAACATTGTATTTGTTCAACAATGAAATTAATCCTGAGAAATACAATTTGCCTAATAATTGTGCACGCAGTGTAGTTATAGTATCACTCGTAGGAGTACCAGAAAATAAGATATCAAGAGTCTTTTGATATTGTTGGGTCACAGACATCAGGAAGTCATGGAATGCAAAGTATATGCGACCAAATATTTAAAATGATTACTTTATTCTACATTATGTTAAACTGTCCAATATTTTTTTATGCCCGGAAATGGGGGGGGGGGGGGGGGGGGGGCTGGGGGCTGGGGGCTATGTACAAAAGGTTATATAATTTCTAAACGGTTCATCCGATATGGATGAATGAAAATACCCTCAAATTAAGGCTGACAGTCTTCACTTCAACCTCATTGTCATTGTAATGAGGTTACAAAACTGTAACTATAGCCAAGATGTGCTTTTAAATACTTTTTTTTTTTTAAAGTTGCAAAAGCAGCCACAGAGCGGACTTGCAAATACTGCTGCCTGTATATGAGCGCATATCACGGAACTGATTATGGGTAGTACATCTTTAGAAAAAGATATAGTCTATATTCTACAAAATAAAAAAAAACAGGCAAAATATTATATTAATATTTTTTAACTACAAAGAAAAAGTTAAGGGCTTTCCTTTAATAAGAACAGGAACACCGCTGGTGCCGTTTTTTCTTTCCTAGTTCACTTTTCAAAGTGAAAGCTCTTATTGATGTTTCCTGAGATTAGATGCGGTTGGGATTGAGCTCGGTCACTGTCGAGTATTTAAAGCTTACATGATTTTGCAGGTTTCCACTTCTGTTGGCGTATGTTAGCTCAATGTCGCAAAGTTTAGCCTACATTTGACTTTATCTTCTGAAATGTGGTCAAAGTGAGACCAAGTGGACCCTTTTCTCTTCCGTTCTTTGCGCAGCATTGCAAAGAATGTCAGTTTGATTTTTGTCAAACTCGCAAGCAGACGTCTACATTATCACTTGAGAGCTACCCAAGGAACACATTTCCCATGTCCGTATCACAACCTCGCTTTTATGTCAAAACAGACACCAGATCAGCAGTAATACTTTTAAACACAAGCCTACGACAATCACAGTGAGAATAGGACACTTTAAAAGGAAACCGTTATACATTATTTTAGTAACATTGGCGCTTAAAAAAATTAGTTTAACCGTTTAGCCATTTTCCTGACCATTTAGCTTTTTTGCTAACGTTTAGCGATTAAACGTTTATAAGTCACACCTCGTGTCCCTTCTGTATTTCTGATGAAATTGAAGCAGAATAAAACTGGTTACACATCCAATGTGGGAATGGAAGAAGATTTTGAACTGCCCTCTAGTTCTCCTCATTCAGCGCTCTAGATTTATCAAGCAGACCTAGTGCATGATGGGAGAAGCCTTCAAATGTTGAGTCTGTGGCTAGGGAGCTTGGCCCAAAAACTCACATCGGAGCTGATGTGTAGAAATAGACATGATGTATATGTTGGTGCAGCCAGCTTCATCCATCAGGAGGGTGTTTACTCTGGAGAGGAGTGGGCTTTGTTGTCAAGGGATGTGAGGACATGGTGTTTTCTAAGGGGGTTGTACTGTGATGCAGATGCCTGTTGCTCCAAAAGATCCTGTCCCTGTGCTGGTTGCCCAAGGGAGGGGTGCTGGCCCAATTGTCTGACTTGTGGAAGCTGGGCCATATTTCATTTGTACAGTCAGACAAATGTTGTGGGTGGATCCATTACTACAACATGGATCATTACTAACAATCTGAAGGTTAAGCAAACCTGTGGTTCTACTGATAATATTTTCAAGTCATCGAGAAACATTGTGCAACTATTAGTCTATTTTGTAGTCATTACTAATAAAATACTGTCACAAAGAAACCATTCCATGTGTTATGTCTGTGCAGATTTTTTAACAGATTTTCTTTAGGTCTCAGGTCTCTTAAGTTTTAGCTACATCTCCAGCTTTTACAAGACAGTGTGTGTCTAAACAGTAATATAATGCAATAAATCACATGAATACAAATAAATATTTTACATATTTTTGAAATAAATATACAGTATCACCCGATATGGATGTAAATACCCTCAAATTAAATATTTTATTATTTAATTTAAAATACAATGTGCTAGAGTACAGAGCCAAAGTAATTGTGTCACTGTCCAAATACTAAATACTTATGGACTGCACTGTGTATATGTCACAATTACACAATTACTCTTTTTTATTTAATATGTTACAGTAAGCAAAATCTGATAACTGTCCCAATGGGACAACAACATTTCTAAACTAGATGAACAATTCCTAAAGAAATTGTAGGTGTGGTTGCTTCACAGTGTTATCAATTGCTGGAAATGGCAGATAAAGATGGTAATATGGTATAGTGTGAGGTATAAAATTAAAGGTGGAAATGGTATGAACTGGTAATGCGGCATAAGGGATCTAGTGAAGGTGAAAGTGTTAGGTGATGTAGCGTATTTTGTGGTAAGTAGTCTAAAGAACCAGGAAGTGATACAAAGAAGTAATGAATTGTGATGAAAGCACAAAAAGGTAATGTCAAATCAACAGTGTTGCAGAGCAAGGCATTGTGATGTCATAAGCAGTGTAAAATGTTACAGCATCCACATTCTATTGCATCAGCTTTCAAAACGTCATTACATAACAAGTCTGGCCAGGGACCCTCTACAGTGCCTTCAAGAACCCCTAGAGGTCTGCGGACCCCCTGTTGAAAATTTTTTAATGTTATTAAGTTGCATAACTATATTACCAGTAATGGCATAGAATTAACTCACTACAAACCATGGCTTTATGAAACAAGCCTAGGGGAGTAACTAACTCATAACCAAAGTTTGCTATCTTCTTCATATAATGAAACTCCTAAATATCCCAATCACAGAGCAGCATTTAAACAACGCTATTTTAGCAAGCTTGTTTAATATATCGTGAAACGTTAAACTTATAGAATATTTTATCCTCTCTTCTCGCGCCCTTTTTCATTATTTTCCGGCCTCTTATTTTATCTGTCTCTGATATTTTGTAGCACTCGTATTGATTAAGACAAATTACATTTATAATGCCATTTACAATTGACATAATACAATTCTGATCACTGTTGTAAGGATGCTCTACCACTTGTGTAGGCAACACAAGCAGGCGCTAAAGAGTTTTATTGAGGTTCCTATTCTGTATTTCATATATTTTGGACATTCCTTAATTTTAAGCCATCAATATTTGATGTTAAATATGGTAAAAAATTAAAATCAAGCATATGATTATTTATTAATATTTTCCTGGCAATTACAATAAAGCAAATAGGAAACTTCCAATAACTAAATACAAAATTTTACATTGTTAGCTGGCTCTAAATTAATAAAAATATTTATGAGAATCTAATTAAATATATCATTTCTAAATCAGACAAGTTCACGTAGAATGTTAAAAAGTAATTTATTTATTATTTATTTTATTATAGGTCTGCATGAACATTTTTTTATACCTGTATCATTGGTACAAAAGAGTTCTGCCATCAATGGCTTTTATACTGCAAAATTAATATACATTTAACTTCCAATAAAGTGTCACCCTCACTCTAAAAATAATGATGAGTTGAGTAGGGGATTGGACAATTTGTACCTTTTTCCTCGTTGACAAATTTAGCAAACAAAGATTAAACGTGTAGCATGGAACATAATTTATCACAAACTAAAGAAAATATATTTGCTCAGGAGTCATTTGAAAAAAAAAGTAAAAAAGTAAAACTTGGCTTCAGTCATGAGGTGCTGAGAATTTCTGAATTGAATTGTTCCCTGCTTTGTGTGTGAGGACTTTTTAAAAAATGTAAAAAATATTTTTTTAGAGATAATACATTTATACACATTTATAAATGTACATTCTAAAACTGCCCATTGTGTCAGTTTGGATTGCATTTGTTACATCTGTACCTTAAAACAACACCATTTGTCATATGATGTGTACAAACAGGCTGATACTGATCTGACACATTTGAAGGTAGTATTGTGTATTCCTTCATCTCTGTGACCCTGTGTAACAGAGTTTTAGACGTCCAGAGGACATAATCATGAGGAGATAAGGTGCACAACAGTTTTCTTGATAAACAATTGGATGTGCTGAAGCAGAATGTCTTCAACAGAAGCCAGCATAGTTTTTTTAATGAAGAAAAACACATTTACATCAATCATTGCAAAGATTTGTCTTTCAAACTTAATGTTGTTGTTAGGTGAATTCTGTCATATTCCTACTCATCCTGCACTGCATGCAAATAAAATTTACCAACATATATTTTGTGTAACACCGCATAAAGATTACTAGCTAGGGGGAAAATGAAACAATGTTAAATAAGGAAACCTTTCTGCCACTGAAAGTGCAGGGAAGTGTGAGAGGAAAAAGAAAAAAAATCTAAATGGCTGTGCCTTTCCTCATTGAGTTCATGATATGGTCGGTGCATTTATTATGTAACACCAGGCTTACTGTATGGCTTGAGAAATATCTCACCAGCCTCCCCCCTATCCTCTGCTATCCTCCTACTACCCAAGAGTTATGATGCAATGAATAGACTTAACCATCTGCCCTGGCCGACACAGGGTGTGGACACAGTAGGACATGTATTGGATCATTTTGACAGGCAGCTTCATCATATAAGGCTATGCTCTAGCAATCTGCATTACCTGAAGGATATTCCCTGGGATATCAGGTACAACCTGTCGCTATCAGGGGATATGATGAAAGGGCAGCCAAGCTGCAGACAGACTGTTGTTGCTTCTAAATAGCCTCTCTGTCCCCCTATCTTTTTTTTTGTATTGTTCAGATTGTACCCGTTCCAGTTCTCATTACAATATTTTGCCTCTCTTGGACAAAAAAGTGATATGATCTACAATAGTTTAGTGTCATGCCCAATGGGTAATAACAATAACAATAATAATAATAATAATAATTATTATTATTATTATTATTAGTAGTAGTAGTAGTAGTAGTATTAGGTCTGATCTTGGGTTATGATGCATGGGTTTATATATATATATATATATATATATATATATATACACACACACACACACACACACACACACACACACACACAGTGCCCTCCACTATTGGCACCCCTGGTAAAGATGAGTTAAAAAAAATTCAGCTAAATCTCACACTGAAAAAATTAGAAAAATACAACCTTTAATTGAAGAAAATGTAGTCTGAAAAGAAAATCCCTCATCAAGAAATAATTATTTTTAACAAAACCAAGTGTGCCACAATTATTGGCACCCCTAGAAATTCTTATGAAAAAAATTTAACTGTTTTCCATTTATATTTTACTTTTTAAAGTTGATCAGAACGTTTAGGAACTTTCAAGCAGTAATCCATGACTTTCTGTTTCACTGGGGTATAAATATGAGGTGACACAGAGGCCATATTCCCTTATTCATACATCAACATGGGAAAGATAAGAGAACACACAAATCAAATGAGGGAAAAGTGTGTTGAGCTTCATAAGTCAGGGAATGGCTATAAAGAAATAGCTACTCATCTGAAAATGCCCATATCTACCGTTAGGGCAACACTTAAAATGTTCAAACCAACTGGAACTGTTATAAACTTGCCTGGAAGAGGACCCAAGTTTATTTTGCCCCCACACACAGTGAGGAGGATGGATCACTGTTGGAGAATTACAGAGAAAGTAGCATCTTGGGGTCATCAAGTCTCAAAAACTACCACTAGACCTCACCTCCATGCCAACAAATTATTTGGAAGGCATGCCAGAAAAAAGCCTTTCCTGTCATTTCACCACAAACGTAAGCGCCTGGAGTTTGCTAAACGCTACTGGAACTTTGACTGGAACTGTGTTCTATAGTCAGATGAAACGAAAATTGAGCTTTTCGGCAGCCAACACTCAAGGTGGGTTTGGCGTAAAAACAAGGATGGCTATACCGAAAATAACCTGATCCCCACTGTTAAGTATGGTGAAGGTTCCGTGATGTTGTGGGGCTGTTTTTCCTCCAAAGGCCCTGGGAACCTTGTTAGGGTACATGCATGGCATCATGAACTCCATGAAATACCAGGAAATTTTAAATCTGAATCTGGCTGCGTCTGCCAGAAAACTAAAACTGGGTCATCGTTGGATCTTCCAGCAGGACAATGATCCAAAACGTACGTCCAAATCAACACAAAAATGGTTAACTGAACACAAAATCAAGCTTCTGCCATGGCCATCTCAGTCCCCTGACCTAAACCCCATTGAAAACCTGAGCTGAAGAGGAGAGTGCACAAGACAGGACCCAGGACTCTGGATGATCTGGAGAGATTCTGTAAAGAGGAATGGTCTCAGATTCCTTGCTCTGTATTCTCCAACCTTATTAGATGTTACAGGAGAAGACTCAGTGCTGTTTTATTGGCAAAGGGAGGTTGTACAAAGTATTAAATGCAAGGGTGCCAATCATTGTGGCACACGTGGTTTTGTTAAAAATAAGTATTTCTTGATGAGGGATTTTTTTTTCTCAGAATAAATTTACTTCAATTAAAGGTTGGATTTTTCTCATTATTTCACCAAGCGGTGAATTTTTTATAACCCTTTTAACTCATCTTTACCAGAGGTGCCAATAATTGTGGAGGGCAGTGTATATATATATATATATATATATATATATATCTACACTTTAATGAATTAGAAAAAATAAGTTATACTTTTGCACTCACGTGTCATTGAGACACCATGTTATATAGCCTACGTTAACACTACTGTGGTAAATTGTATATGACCTGAAAAGACTATTTCCGGTTATTGAACTATCTTCTTTCTTTTTGATAGAGTCAGAGAGTTGTCAAACTTGTAAATAAATGTGTTTGCATTGTTTTTGCAACAATTAATTTTTTTGGTGTCTATGTCACATTTATGTGTCCCAGTATCATATTTTCACATATATATATATATATATATATATATATATATATACCATGGCTTGTATAAATACTTAATTATGATTGGTGGTTGACAGCCATGCATTATATTTGTAGGTATTATAATCCAGGTATTTTGCCTCATTACAGTTCAAAATCACTACGCAAAAACGTTCAAATTTTATTAAGGTTCTATTATGAATAACTAGAGTAATTAATGGATAGGAAATAAATCTCAAAATAGTTGACACTTTCAACATTTCCTTTGATTTATTTGGGTAGCCAATATGGATGCAGAAATTTGGTATGACACCCAGTTCTTTGTGGATGACAACTTTGAAGACACAACTGCCAGTAAATGATGTTCCTGTACATGTTGACTGCCTGAAAGGTCTATCACCATGCTACACAAACCGCAGCTTGCGAGGCACAGCGGTTCATCTCCTCTCAAAAGCTGGCTTGGAGTCCAGGGAGTCGTGCAAGTCATTGGACATTTTTCAGAAAGCAGCTTGAGAAGTTACTGGTCACCATCTGTCACCAACAAGAAAACTTGGAGCTGGATACTATCAGATCCGCTAGATATTGCTAACGTTAACTAATTAATTCTGCTACGGCACCCTCCTGAAGCACCGCTTGGGGTATTTCACAAACAGGATTACTGAGTTAGCTGGATAACTACACTGAGAAAAACCCAGAATCCTCCCAAATCTGTAATATGGACTGAAGTAACAAGGGCTGTTTTACTCAGTGCAGTTATCCAGCTAACCCAGTATTCCTGCTTTGTGAAAGCTCTGCTTATGATGTTGGGCTTAGTTATCTAACCTGCTGCCTGCTGGTAAGTGGGGGTTCTGAAACTCAATCATGTTTCAGAGTTCTAGCCAGGTAGGGGCCTATTGCATCCTGGAAGCTAATGAAGTTGACAATGAGGCTTGTCTGTGTCTGTGTGTGGCTATGATGGACAGTACTGAGGATTATTTTCTAAAACCAAAGCATAGATAGATACTACTGACTAGTCATTTTACTTTAAAATAATAATAATAACAAATGTGGTTCCATAACAATACAACAGCAAGGTTTGAAAAAAAGGTATCCCAAGATGCGCTCGCTTATCTTATGTTTCTAGAGCTAGTTTGACAACTTTTTACCTGTAACATTAGGCCTATGCCCCATTTACATTAACTTACGTTGTGGGAGATAAAACATAGCTAGCTAATCATGTCCAATATCTACGGCTTGGGGAATGGAATAAAAATAACAGACGTTCAGGATAGCGTGTGTCTGTTTTGCAAGTTACTCAACAACACCTTTTAACCATCTCCAGAATAAGCTCCTTGCAGCTAAAGTTTTTTTCCCTCTTTCACTAAAATGTTCTGTCTGTCGGAGCTAGATGTCGGAGGAAGTCCTACATAGCAACCGTTTCTAAGGAGGGATTGGTGGACTGCAGTGTCAATCATAAATTTGCTAACGGTCAATTATAAAATTGACTGTATAATAATTAATTAAACTGAATAGGTGTGCATTTTTAGGAAGATACTAAGATCTTAAACAAAATATATGAAAAGAAATACCAATATATAGAGCTTGGAGCTGTAGAGCAAAAAAGCACAAGAAAAAATCTCTAAAACTAATATTAAAAAAACCCAAAAAATCATCTACATATCTGAGAATGACAGAGAGCTGTGAGTGACAGCCACAAGAGGACCTGGAAGATTCCCCCTGGTGGAAATCCAGGGGACATAAAGTAAAAGTCCTACAATGTGTTTCTTCCACCCATAGACTACCCTTATTAGCAGAATTATCCGTTTCATTATTCCCCCTGAATGCCAGCTCTTACATGCCTATAAATGCTGTAGTGTCAATCAAACATTTAAGAGCATCTGTTTCTCCTTACCTTTCCGTTGCATTGTGCAGTTTTGTAGGCTGTACAAACACCCTCTTCGAGCACTTAGTCGATTGGCTTCCTTCTGAGAAACTTATCGAACATTAGCACCGATGTGGTCCTTGTAAGTGTGGTCCCGTCTGGTTAGTGTAGGCTAGCCTACCTCTCATACCATGATACATTAATTATTCCCACCTTCTCGTTTCTCTTTGTGAACTTCATTTTAGGATGAGGAAGGAGGAAGGAAGCCGTTTTATACCTTGTCCCTGTATTCCAATGAGTGGAATGGATTTTGCAATGAAAAATTCACCAAGTCCTCCTACACACTTTTATGTCAAAGGTATAAAAAGACTGGATCACGATGATTATAAAGCCGTTAAAGGAGCTATATGTAACATTGACACAGAGCGTTTAAAATGGGTACTGCAGTCCAAATTCACAATATTGGAGAGTTGTCTCGGCCCGCCCCCTCCTCCCCAGACTCGAAGCTCACGCGGGTTGCCAGGTTGAGGACACTGAACGAACACGAGCACAAGACGAGCCGAGCACAACATTATATTTTGAGACGAGCTTATTCTATTTTGACAATGACAAGCAATGACGAATCCTACACTGTAAGTTGATCAGCTAATGTATACGTTTGCAATTTATTTATTGTTTGCAAATTATACATTTTTTATAACTGTCAATGTTAGCTAGATGTAATAAGCTAACGTTAGTGGTATGTTTAACTAGTAACTATATACACATACGTATATATATATATATATATATATATTATAATATATATATATATATATATATATATATAATATCTTTAGCTAGCTAGCTAAATGAAAACGATGTTGAACTTAGCTTAGGCATTCGTAAATCGGCTGTCGAAGTGCCGGAGTACATCTGGTTGTTCGTAATGGGCAGTGGGCGGAGTCAACTCAGAGAATAGTGAATCACACAGGCCAAAACAAATACAGACTTTCGGACCCGGAATGGAAATTTCAAAGGAGAACATACCGGCTGTAGCATTGTTGTCGGAGAAGCCAGTATTTCGACTTAGCATGTTTCCTTAATCTCTGATGACATATCATGGTCATTTTATGATTTAGTACAGTAAATTTGTTACATATAGCTCCTTTAACTATCTTATGTTGTAATAAACTAAAAATAATAATTAAACAAAGCGCATCAAGGCACTCTTACCATCGTTCTGCCTATTGTTAGCTAGCTAATGTTAGCTACGTTTGCTCCCTCCAAAAAGTTTAGATGTCTGTTAGCTCTCCTTTGAAAAAAATGAAAAAAAATCTATAAATTTGCACAGCACTTTGCTCGCCAATATTAAGTAACATTACCTAACGTTAGTAGTGTTAGGTTAGTTCTTTCGCCAAGCTCCTCCAAATGAATAACAAAAATGACTCATAACTCCTACTCATTCTCGCCCTATAACCCTCAATTTAAAAAAATCAATAAATTTGCACAACTATATTTTTATCAATAGCTTCTAACTCGCTCTGCATCTTTCACAAAATCTCCTTATAATTGAGTCTAACGTTACAACTGAGCGTGACATCTTGCACGCATCGTGACGCTTGATCAACCCCCTCCCATCTATACTTTAAGTGGATGTTCAGTGTATCAATTTTTTATTCCGAAGGCTAATTGGTCTGATGGTGTTAGGAACATGTCCTCCCTATAGAGCTCCGTAGTCCCACCCACTTTGGTGACAAACGTCTGGTGCCACTTTTCGGAAAAAATATAATGGGAGTCAATGGACTGAAAAGGCAGCTAGACGTTCAAAACCCCTAAGAGAGGGGTTGTCACATTTTAAAATAATTAATAAAATAGGTCATTTGAAATTATGCCCAACAAATGAACAACAAACACGTTTTCAAAAAAACAACTAAAACGACTACAACATCCGGGCTACTCGCTCACCACCACTGCTTCTGGAGTGAAAGCCATAAAGCTGACACTTTCGACATGGCCAGACTGATAGTGATTCTCGCCCTTGGTGATACTCTTAGTTTCACTTCCATAATAAGACAGTGATAGCCATATTCGCTAGCAGAGCGACTGGTAGCTACTTCCATAATAAGTTACAAGAGCAGACAGAGTGATAACCATTTTCGATAGCAGAGCGGCTGATAGCTACTGCGTTAGCTAGCAAAAGCAGGAACCAGTGATGTATGATCTCTATTAATTATACGATTCAAATTTGATTTAAATGCAGTGGTGAGTATATAATGGACTTTGTATGACATGTATGTCAAAGTTTGGTCCATACAATGCCATCATCATAAGGGTGACTGAAAGATCCTGAACAGGGGGCAGGTAATTCCGGGACCAGGCTAGGATAGGAGGGGGTGGGACTACGGAGCTCTATATGTCATTTTTGCAATGTAAAAGATAGAAGAGCAGAAGCTGCGGGACAAGGTTACATTTGAATGGACGTTTATGGAGCCCTGCCCTTATGAAAATGTAATATACTGCAGTATATTTTAAATATATTGTGAAGATAATTTTGATATATTTACAATATAATGCAGCGTATTCTTTTTCCATAGGGGTGGGGAGGATGAGAAAACTGTGGCTACATTTTTCCATTGCACTAAAGGGGCTGTTGACATTTTACCATTGGCAAAACAGGTTTGGGTATATAGTAGATGCCTAGAAATGGATATCAACGTGATTGATTAAGCATTGTCAAACAATGAAGCATTGTCAAACATCAATTCCATGAGGCTGTTCTCACACCAGACAGATCACAGGCAATGAATTCTGGCTAGCAATGTTCAAGCTTCATCCGAAGTTCATATTACGTGCATTCTAATGCAAACTCCTATCTTCATATTGCGCAGTTAAAATAACATTGAATCAACTGCGACATGACTTAAGACCAGGTTTGTGGTGGTTTAAGCGCAAGCGCTTAATGCTGCCTCACGATAGCAATACGCCAAAAATGATCCTGGCCACACCTCATCTTAAGACGAACCCACCCAGTTCACTTGCTGTGGGCACATGTTCACTTGGTATTTAAACAACGTGAGCGCTAGACGCTAAAGTGACAACTGCGTCGGTCTGAATCTAGCAAAGACACTTGCGTTTGGGTTGGGTATAAGATAGGACCCCATGTGTTTGCTGAGGCTGACTATTGGTTGGCTGCAGCTAGTTTCCTGACAGAACTTTGCTTTGTGCACTTCATGCACAACATATAATTTCGATTGAAATACACACAAACCGGGCAAAGGTTCTTCACAAACTGTCTATGTAGGTGTTAAGGAACGTTTTATAGTTATGGGATTTATAAATGGCATATGTCAATTTCTGCCCATTTTGTGAGCTATGTTGGGGGTGACTACTCTTCCATGGAGAGGCCACCTCCTCAGGGGATTGGTTGCAAATGGAAAAATTATATATTAGTATAACAAAATCATTATTTTTTTCACTTCACATCAGAGTGGCCTTTCTGCATACTCCTTGCAATCATCTCTACCATATGGCACTGGATTGGCTCCACTGAAAACCATTATTTCTGGTGTGTTTCACTACATATGAAGATTTATTTCTGTAAGGCAGCCTATCTCAAGAGAATATGAATCTGTGAAGCATCCCACATAGCTGCAGGAACATAAAAAGTTCCTCAATTCAAGCCAATAACCGTAATTAGTATTATTATTATTATAAAAGTAGTAATAGTAGTGTTTTTTGTAAATTTTCTGTACTAAAATAATATTTGACCAAAAAATTCAAATACATACAATTTTAAATGATGCCAAGTTTATATTCTGCCTGGTAAAATGGAAATGTAATTCATATTCAAAATTTAAATGACGTTGAAGGATATCTATGAGAGGGAATAGCATGGATTATTACACTGAGCTCTGATTTATTAGAATGATACAAAAGCAAAGTTTTAAAAATTTAAAGATTAGAAATGATTAGATTTGGGCAATGTGTAAGTGAAAGGTAATAAAAGGGCTTAAGAAATGAGGGTGACAGCTGAGGGAATGTGGTCAGTTCCTAGAGGGAGAACTGTGGTCGGGGTGATGGAAATGGGAACAGGAGGGTGGGAGGGTGACTGGAGCACACATCAATCTGATTTATATTTGTAATAATTCTACAATTGTTTTTTTATTGCTCTGCAATAAAGCTGTCATCCGTGTGTGTGTGTGGGGGGGGGGGGGGGGGGGGGGGGTACATAAAAAAGATTATCATATTATCATATGAGAAGTGGCAGAAGTAAATGAATCAGTGTAATGAGTAAAAATCTAAGGAACAATGTGATCACTTGTGGACATCATGACATGAAGGAATAAGAAAAATAGCTGCATAATCTGCATGGTTACCATCAGATAACCCGGATGGTTGTTATTGAGATAAACTAGAAATGGACCTAAAACAAAACCTTGTGGTACTCCATTGGAGACAAATAAACAAGGAGACAACACCTCAAGAAAACCCTTATGCAATGCAAGATTGGCATCTGCATAAACTGCAGGTAATGGGCCCTATCTTACACCCGGCGCAAAGCGGCGTTACCCAAACGCAAGTGTCTTTGCTATCTTACACCCGGCGCTAGGTCCATAATAATGCCTAACGCTTACGTCCTTTAACTAGCATGTATTCTTGCGCCATTACAAGTGAACTGGGCGTGTTGGTCTTAAGATGAGGAGTGGCCAGGATTCTTTTTGGCGTATTGCTATCTTGAGCCAGCAGAAAGCGCTTGCGCTAGAACCACCACAAACCTGGTCTAAAGTCATGTCGCAGTTGTTTACATGTTATTTTAACGGCGCATATAAGTGCGTCTACATATGCGTGTGCACAACGTGCATACCCTCCTGTCTGTTACACACAGGGGCGTGCACAAGCATGACTAAAATATCTAGATCACAATGTGAAATATTATTATTGTGTAGGCTATATCAAAAATGCATAATAATAAAAGGTTCCATAGGTCCACATACCTTTCCCTCAGCGAAGGGAAACGATGCCACATTACATTGCTCTCAGCCCACTCCATCAACATCCAGGCGATGTGCGATGGTACGGGACAATGGCTATCCATTAAAAAGGAGCTGATAACACCTATATCAAGCCTAATGCGCAAATTGTCATTCAATGGAAAACTTGCGTAGCCTACTGCAATAGACGGACATTTGCGTTCTGAAAATGCGCTTCAGATGTCATTACAATACAGCTCTGTTTATCTAGGAATACAGCCTGTAAGTAAATAGAATGGTTTGTGACTGAAAAAAGTTGCTTTTATAAAATGCTTTTATTGTTTTTCAAATAGCCTAGGCTACAGCGGACTCGCTGTGCATAATGTTTTTTAGATAGACTAAAAAACTGAGATAAATGTCATCATGTTAACTGAATTAACGGAGGCTAACCGTAGCTATTCTTCGTCCTTCATATTTTTTTTAATTACAGTGACAAGATTTCCATACCCTCAGCTTATTAAAACCCTGCTGATTTCACCTGTAATTCCATAACTTGAACAAACGATTTTAAAGAGAACTAAGCGTCTAATTAGAAACGAAATTTGCAGCACGTTACACAATTAATTTACAATTAATTTGAATTCCATTATCTGCATGTTCCATTATCTGCTTTACAGGAGCAGGTCTGTTTCCCCTGCTGTACATCGCACTTTTCACGGTCTTCCTGGGAAAGTGAATCGTTTTAAAGTATTACGCTACCAGTTAAACAGGTTGGTCACATTTCCATAAGCAGGACATTATAAAACAAGGGAAAATATGCTGAACCTATGGGTTGCCAACCTGACAGATTTGTTGTATTTAGTGTCATCATTAAGGCAAAATAACGTTAGTTATGTTATTAATCAAAATTACATTACATTACATTACATTACATTTATTTAGCAGACGCTTTTATCCAAAGCGACGTACAGTAAGTGCGTACAGAGACATCATCATCATTACAGAACAGACAAGGCAAAGCACATCCTTTGCATAATGTAGCAGCTATCCCTAGCAATGAACGTTGACTGTAGTTCACAGTAAGCTGTGGGCAAATCAGCAACACCACACTTTCATTCCAAATACTATTATAAACTATACTGTTATAAACCATTCCAAATACTATTATAAACTATGCTATTATAAACCATTCCAAATACTATTATAAACTATAATAAACAGACAGGAAAACACAGGGAACAGGGAACTGATATTCCTAGGTGAGGATATCAGTCAAGGTGGAGTCTGAAGAGGTGTGTCTTCAGGCCTCGACGGAATGCAGGCAGGGTTGGAGTAGAACGTAGGAGAATGGGAAGTTCATTCCACCACTGAGGTGCTAATGTGGAAAAACTCCGCAGTCGGGACAAGCGAGAGCCTTTGACACGGAGGGGGGGGAAGTGCCAGTCGCCCTGCTGTAGAAGAGTGAAGTGGTCGAGCAGGAACATAGTTCTGGATTAAGTCCTGCAGGTAGGCGGGGCCTGTCCTATTGGCTGCAGTGTAGGCCAGGGTCAGAACTTTGAACCTGATCCTGGCTGCAACTGGCAGCCAGTGGAGAGACCTCAGCAGGGGGGTTACGTGGGAAAATTTCGGGAGGTTGAACACAAGCCGGGCAGCTGCATTCTGGATCAGTTGAAGAGGCAGAATGGCGCAGGCCGGTAGGCTTGCGAGCAGGGAGTTGCAGTAGTCCAGGCGTGAGGTGACCATGGTCTGGACAAGAAGCTGGGTGGAGTAGGTGGTCAGGTACGGTCGAATCCTCCTGATGTTGTACAGGAGGAACCTGCAGGACCGTGCCGTCGCCCTGATGTGCTCTTTGAAGTCCAGCCGGTCGTCCAGGACCACCCCCAGGTTCCTTGCAGAGCGGGAGGCAGCCACCACGGTCCCATCAACGGTGATGGAGAGGTCATGTAGTGGGGAGGTCTTGTACGGCATGAAGAGGAGCTCTGTCTTGTCAAGGTTGAGCTTCAGGTGATGGGTAGCCATCCACTCAGAGATGTCAGTCAGACAAGCAGATATCCTCTCCTTAACCTGTGGGGTAGAGGGAGGGAAAGAGAGGAAGAGGAAATTAGAATGCAGGTAGCCTAATGAACTTCGGATGAAGCTTGAACATGAGTTCATTGCATAATCAAACGAAATTCGTTAAACAAGCAGGCTAATTTGGCGTTTTCTAAGGTGAGAAGGAAGCAATTGGTCGCTTATTCTCAGCTGTTGCATGTGCTTTTAACGAAATTTAACAGCATATATTTCGTAAACAGCACTGTCAGGAATTACCGGGAACTCATAATACTACTACTGCTACTGATCCATATAGCCGATTCCTTGATCCCACTAAACACGCACGAGCATGTCTGTTTCGCCATCATAAGCAATCCGCCAAGGTGGAAAAGCAGGCTTTTACAGGGAATGGGATATGACATTTTGATTGGTTTATTGCATGTCACGCCCAAGACACACCTATAATTAATGAAGAGACTAGGTTCAGCCCAGTTGCACCTTGCGCCGTGCTTAGCGCCCAAAAAACACGCCGTTAAAATAGCAAAAGTAGACTTGGACACGCCCTAAATGGACTTATCGCCATGCGCTTAGACTAAGCGCCAAGATCGCCAAGATAGGGCCCAATATGTCACCCGGGATTAGAAATGGTTCAGGGAATGAAAACGATAAACGAAAACAAACAAAACGAAAAACAAAAAGTATCTTCCTGGTTATGAAGATACAACTGTTTTCTGATGAATTTTCTTTTTTTCCATTTATTGTCCAGCAAAGTCTCCACTTCCTCCCATTGCATTAAACATTAATTCTTTATGCATTTTTTACATATATAAAAACTATTAGCTATGTATAAACTGTATGTGACCATTCTGACAAATTTATTATGTTACAAATTTCTGAATGGTTCAAGCCTTCTTTAATTCAAACTTTTAACCATAGATAAAATACACATTAACTGTAATTATAAGATTATTTATTCCTGGGAGTAATGTCGACTACATGTAGCCTACATGTGGCTATATAATGAGTGTATGGTAGATAGCATGTTAATATAATGAACAGCCAGCTAGCTGTGTACACAAATCCTCTTATTTGAGGTAATTGTTTTTGTTAATTTTTTTTCAAAATTCATGTAAGTACCGTCATGGGTTGCGCCTGCCTTTCCTTATTTCTGCGGTCGTTCGTTCTTTTATTTTCGACAGGGCTATCTATTGGATATTCCGTCTTCCACATCGGGGTTTGTTTTCATTCCGGTACTTAGTGATTGCACCTGTTTTAGGTTTCCTGTCTTTATTTAAGCCCAGGATTTCCTTTTTCCAGCGCTTAGTTATTATTTACACGTAGCCGGTATAGGACTTGTTGACTTGATGTTTTCACTTGTTGTTTCAAATAAGCAAAAGCAGGAAGTCCCCTTTAGCGTTTAGAGTTAGGGGTTTATCTTCGTATCTTCTTTCTCCCTTTATTTACTCTATTTCGCTGTCCTTATTTCTCTACTTCCTTTGTTCACCGCTTTCTTTGGTTTCTCTCCTTATTAGCTCGCTGCTGTCTGGAGCTAAAGGAGTTTTGTTTTCGCAAATTATTTACTCAAGCCCACGAGTTCTCGCCCCTCTGAGGTTTTGGGAGGGTTCTGGGTTTTACTCAGTGGAGATATCCAGCTAACTCCGTAATCCTTTACTAAGACATTCAGCGTGTACAAAACCTTTTAGCACACACAAAACTAATAACACAACCAATGATTGGTGCAAAACAAATACCATGACCAATCTTGTCATATTATCGGTATTGCATGTGCTAAAAGGTTTTGCACACTCTAAAGGTCTTAGTAAATCAAGGCCAGAGTGTTTTCCCCACCAGATAGGAATACACATCTTTCGCAATATTCTGAAAATCTTTTTCTTATATGTTAGTTTTTGAAGCAGGGTGGGAATTCTGGACTTAAGTGCTTATGTGTGATGACCACATGCACCATTATTTGTAATAATCATGTAACTAGGGTGACATTGGGCTTATAAGTTGGTCCTCAGTTGAACATTTCCATGATAGCTGTGGCTATACTTAGAGACGTGACAAATCCGTCACCAAAGACATCACCATTAAGTAATATCATGGATAATGAGACTCCTGTGACCTTCCTTGGATTTTCAAACATTGAATAAAAACTCATTACATGCTTGAGCCCTTTCTGGTGAAGGTGACTTTTCTAAGGATATGACATTCCAAAACACCCAACATCCTAATTTGAGTGCTGTTCTTCCTACAGCTTTAAACGTTTTGGACCCTCAGGTTTGTGTACATGGGTTATGAAACAGGAATCTAAGTGAATCTCCATTTTTTCAGCCCGTTCTTCATTTTCATGCCTGCCTGTTGTGATGTGTCAGAACCATGTACTGGAATTGCTGTGTGGAGCAAAGCAGGTGCCTCGGGGCCTGTAATGGTGCCTTTATGAGAGCTGGCTACAATGATTAATGGGAGATTCTGTGAACCACTGCTGACTTCATTGATACATACTGTACAACATTGTTAATTTCATCATTATAAACTTTCTGACCAACGTGAAAGTCTATCTGCCCCAAGGATGGGAAATTTGATAAGGGTCCTCTCTACTGGGTTAACTAAAAGCAACAGAAGAAAAACAAGAGACAAAGGAAGAATGCTGTTCAGTATATATTAGTTTGGAATTTGTTTGATATCGGTTTGTTTCTCTTCACATATGATAATGTATTCATGCAATTATATTTTGAGCAAAACTTTAATGAATCAACATGACTGTCCACTTAAAGAAAAAAATGTGGAAATGATACACGTTTTTAATATTACCCGTTTCTCTGTTCTACATTTTGTTTGGTTTGGGTCATGTATTTGAAAACTGCAGCATTTCATTTCCATTAATCAGGGCAGGCGATTTATCACTGAGGGACTGAGGCAAGAGCCAAAAGCACAAACAACATGGAGTGTTTCACAAAGGAGAATAAGCTCTTCTTTAATTGGAAAAATAATAATTTTCATCTTTACTCGGTGGCAGTACTAAAATGGAGAACATTTTTAACAACCATATTAACCCATGTCTGGATTTCAGACACGTTACAGAGTAGTGTTGTCTAACAACTGACCCCTCTCTTATTAATCTGTCATTTTATATTGCTTTCACGTCCCTAGATGGAGAATACTCTCTGGAGCATATTGATTTCAAAAAACAAAGTGTATATCATATTATTCTGCTTGAAATGCTGTGTACATTTATTTCCCTGGTGTTTAAATGTCGGCATTTTTAGCAGATGAATCTTAGTAATGGCTATTTTTGAGGGTGCTTATTTGTTCCCCTATGCTCTTAGAAACCTTGGTGTTCACCATTCATCTATGCAATGGAACTAGCTCTGGGCCAGCCATTCCTGGGGTAAATAATACATGAAAGAACCCAGACCAGAGCCACCCTCCTATATGGTCACACAGTTTGTTATTCACCACAGCTCAAGGTGGAGAGAGTATGACCCGTTACCTGTTTATACTGAAAAATGGCTTGTACAACGAGGAGGAAAAACAAAGGCGTTGACTTCAAATGCACTTTCAGTTTTTCATCCTGTGCAACAAACAGATTAATTAATAGGGTGGCAGAGGGTAGGTGCAACATCTATAAACCCAGCTGTCACATGCACTTATTAAGCATAAGGTAAACTGTAGTCACTGTTCCCACACATATTGTCTTGTGCAATAATTCAATGGGAGAACACATCAACAATTGCTCACATAGGAGCTCCAAAATAGCAATACTGGGAGCATGACACCAAGGTAAAAGTAACATTTTCTGTTCTGAGCCTGATACAGTGACATGGCCCCCAGGGATTGAGAGTAGTCAACTGCATAGCTCCAAGAGGCCTGACCGTCTACCTTTGCTGGTTTGATGCTTTTTGAAGGGGCTTTGTACATACAATAACTGGACAGTGTCTGTTATTTTCGTCTCTGCCTGTGTTTTATTAGTTTTAATCCACAATAAAACTGTCCTATTTAAATGGACATTATAACAAAAGCTATGATTTGCAATTTTTACCTATATGGGTATTATAGCAAGGGGGCTGAATACTTAAGGAATTTGTTGTTTTCTGTGTTATATTTGTAAATAATTTGGGGCAAATTGTAGATTTTACTTTTAATATTTATGTTGTAGAATTGACTTTGTATGGCCTTTCAATGGAATTTGCAACTTCCACATAGCAATTAACGGGAATGGATTTATGCAAAATGAAAAATAAGGTGCATGTGCCTGTCATTTACAATGAATCGAAATGTATGAACATAAGCATGTAATACAAATAAATCTGCCTTTCCCACACGGTTTGATGAATCCAGCGTAAAGTTTTTGTACCAACTTGTTTCATACGTAAATGCACATATTTAGAAACATTTACACCAAATTTATTAAGAGGCTAAATTTCGCCGAAATAAAACAAGACGGTTCAAGTGAAACACAGATGGCAATGATGTGCCTTTTGCAGTTGTAGTTCGCTATGTTGGAAAGTTAGCCTACATCGCCATGACGCAAATTAGAGAAGGAGGTTCGAGTTCCACAGTAGACGCTAGATTCCTTGTAAATCTCTCCTTCCATCCTTTCCATGACCCCCGTGACGTTTTCTGGTGAGGTCAAGGAAAGGAAAAAGGACCTATTTTTTTGACAATCGGAATTCTGCCGGACTTTTGGTTGGACAGAAGAAAAGGAAGGAAGTAAGATAGGGATTAGTGATAAATATGTAAATCCAACAGTGGCTTTTCCAGTTGTTCCTCCTTGGGTGTTTACAGAGCCAGTAGTCGATTTTGAATTACTGAATAGGAAAAAGAAAGTTAAACATATATATTAGCAAAGATATGGTGAAATCATATATAGAATATAACGGTAATTTACTATGAGGGGCCAATTCTCACTCTCACATACATATATTCACTCTTACATACATATATTATCTCTCACATACATATATTCTCACTATCACATATACTGTATATATATTCTCTCTCATACATATATTCTCACTTTCACATACATATATTCTCACTCTCATATACATATATTCTCACTCTTACACACATTCTCTTATGAGAATATATGTATATACTGTATGTGCGAGTGATAATATATGTATGTAAGAGTAGAATGTATGTATGTGAGAGAAAATATAGTTGAAACGGAAGGCACTTACATGAAACGGAAGGAAGATAGTTTACGGAATTGTGATTGGCTCAGAAGCTGGATGGTAGTACCACAGAAGTTCAGAACTATATGCACTTGTCCAACAGACCAGCTCCTGCGCACCATGGAGGGGGAAAATCAAACGCATGCATTACGACAAGCAATCGGAGTAATGCGTAATATATTATCGTCGCCTGAAACAGTCAGTGCTTTGTCAGCATCTCTTGAGAGACCAGCATCGTCAGCGCTGCATTCTGCGCCTTCTCACAGCACAGCTGAAAGTGAGATGAGGGCGCTATTCAGACCCAGTAACGTTAACACGTCGAGTGTAATGTCGACAGACAACCGACAACCAGCTTGGACTTCCTCGGGGACAGTCTGCACGATATAACACTCGAGTACACTTTGGCATCTGGGACTCTCAGCCGAGAAAAAGGTAACACTAAGTAGCATTAGCTTGCTACTAAGTTGTAGGTGTAACTGGGGACAGTTGCAACATTTTTTTTGCATTTCTCTCAATTACTCTCAATTACTCAGAAATTATTTGGACTAGACCAACCAAAGTTTAATACATTAAATATGCATATGTCTATTAATTACCCAAACCTATACCTATACGTTTAAAGATAATCACATTTGACACGTAGTTCATCTAAATTTATTTTAATGGAAGTCGTCAGATGTAAAAAATACATTAAACTGTAGCCTACTAATGAACTTCAGCCTTTTGTCTCAATGTCACTGTCAGGTGACACACTACGATGCATTTTCAAAAATGTCCACAAGAGGGCACAAGTGTAAAACACTTAAAATGCTACTCCTCCTAGAGAATTTGACGAATTTGCACGAAACTTGGTATACACCCTCCTTAGACCATACTTCATAAAAGTTGTATACAGAATTTTGATATTTTAAAAGATAACGGTTTTGTAATTATTAGCACTTTTGTAATAAACCACGCCCACTGAAAATGTATTGGCTTGTCATTCAGCCTTTTTTTGACTGAGGCCTTAGAAAAGGTACGTGAGATAAATCCGCATACCAAGTTTCGTGCAAATTGATAAAAAATTTGTAGGAGGAGTAGCATTTTAAGTGTTTTACAAAAAATGCTAATTAGCGGAAAATCCAATATGGCGGAATTTATGGGTCCTTGAGGCAAATTTGTTCCTCATAAGCAGAGGGAACTGTAATGAGGCTTACATGAGAAGATAACAGTTGGCATATTTGGGTCAACTATCCTTTAAAATAACTACATTAAGACACTTTTAATATTGTTTTCTCCATTAGGAAAAGCGGGACCTGATATGGCTGCTTAGCTTGGGGACAGTTGCAACAACATGTTGCAACTGTCCCCAACAGTTGCAACATGAGAAAACCTCATGTGCTAGCTAGACACAATTACATTGACACATGCTAATCATGTCACATAGAAATCAACAAAACAATGATTCAAACTAAGTAAGTTTGGATTAATTCATACAAAAGGTCAGGACGGTATGACAAAAATATTGCTTGTGAACAAAATTACTTTCATACCTCCAAAACAAGCTTTTGTCAATAAATGTAGAAGCAAAGGTTGAATGTGGCTCCTTTCTTCCTGATGGAGAGGGTCTAATTGAGCAGTGTAGTATGGAGTGTCATAATTCTAGCATGTTTCTGATTGGAGGAATAAGATACTGTTGCAACTGTCCCTTGTTGCAACTGTCCACAGTCACCCCTAATCACTGCGCAGACCAGTTAACCGTTATAATTTGGTAATCATGTAATATTTTTAAAAGATAAAGATCACGCCACTTGCTATCGCTAACTAACTGACTAAAGGTAAAGGTCCGTTTAGCCAGCAACAGTGTCGCTCGACTGAAATCGCAGAACGTTCATGAACGTTCTATTGTCGTCCTACATAGACTGTGGTCGTTGTCGTTCGCAAAAAGTATAAACTCACTCCAGCGACATTCAAGAAGAAGCAGCTTTAATAGACTACATCTCATTTCTCATTTGGAGGAGTAGCTAAAGCAACTGACATAATGAGATGTGTTAAATCTGCTTCTTTCTCCATAGTAGCTGAGTGTAGACATTATGCCATCCGTGTTTTCTTGTAGGCTACAATTTCCTTAGATGCAGTTATTAAGTTTGATGTTCATGTAGGCTTAGCTACCCTGCCATTCGAGCTTTTTTGTCCGAAGCCGCTGAAATGGAGATTATAAATAGAAATTTCGAGGGCACTGTATTGTTTGAAATATCATTCACTTTGTGACTTTTGATATAAGCCTTGTCTGTGGATTTTGAACAAGGTAACAACTAATAAAACGGTAATGCTTCGTAAAACAACAGCTTTGGTTATTTAGACTTGCAAGCTAACGCTAACAAGTAACCGGCGATTGCATTTCGTTTACATTCGATGTGCGCAAAAACAATGACAAAATGCAAAAGGCCACTTTGCGTTTTAATTTGCAAGTTAATGTACGCACTTTATCTGATAATTTGAAAATGTTAATGCAAATCCATTACACATTTAATTTTTCTCGCCCTCTACGACACAACCCTGCCATAATTTTTATGAAAATGAAAAACCACATTTACATTAGTAGTTTCTTATTGCAATCGCATGATCCATGACAAAAAGGAAATGATAATTCAATTTGCCATTTAACATATCGTTTTCATGCTTTTGCGGCACAAGAGTGACATAATTCAATGTAATGGCATTGCATCCGTTTGCATTATCATTTCCGTGTGGTCACACAAAAACCCTGCCAAAAATCTGAACTGAACATGCAAACTGTCAAAGCTGCCCATCAAGGCGGGGCCTCGAAGAAAGGGGTGTTACAGGGGACTGTTCAAACAACTGAATTTATGATTCAAGGGTTGTCTGTGATTTTGGTCGTCAGGCAAGATACCAGGCTAGATACAGATAGCGACATTTCTTAGTTCTCTGTATTTGGGGATTATAGGCGAAATTATAGGAATTAAAAAGGAAACGAGGTAGCCTAAAAGTTACGACTAGCCATAGGCAGCCCAATGTTAACTAAATTAATTTCAGTTTAGCCTGCTTTCGTTAATCTGGTGTGGATAGCCTTACTCTTAGGCTATGTGCAGAGCAAAGGTAACATAGCCCACAGAAAGCCTGAGACAGCGATTGGAACGAGACACAGCCTGAGCCTACAGCCTAGGTACCAAAAACGGTGGATTTTGTATGGTGTAACGTAGACTCTAGGCTAATTAAATTCAAATAAAATACAATAAAAAATTGTGTAGGCCTATTCCGCATAGGCTATGTTGTGTAGTATGGACTGTCATTCATGTCTTTACCCAGCAGACGGCAATAAAAGACTTGTAAAAACTGAATGACATATTTTTTATTTGGTGAAAACCACGTTTGTAGCTATATAGTTCTGTGGTGAAAACACTGGGGAAACGACCCCGGCAGGCACAACCAAAGATTTTAGATATATGACACAACCGATTTTGATCTCCCTTCTCACAGGCCCATCAACCTTGGGAATTTTACCTGTAGCCTCGGCTGTTGTAATAATCTATATTTAGCCTAGTCATGAAGCAACATAGCCTACAGATGATTCACTATTTTCTTTTAAATTATATTTTTATTTAATTATAACGTTACACCATATAGGCTATCCTACAACACAATCCACCGTCTTTGGTAGGCTACTAGGTAGACTATTCGCACAGTCTCTGGAGCTTTACAGATCTCAATACTGTAACTTAGATGCGGCGGTTAGCCTCTATGACACTGATTTTCCTGTTGTAGCCTAGCCAGTGCCATTATGCTCAGTCTTTTAAAAAGATAGGCTAGCTACAGAATCATTTTCATTTAAATAGGTCTACCACTCAGACACAATTAGAGACATAAGCACTTATTTTATTGATAGCCTGCTTATTTTATATTAGTGACATGGAATATGCTAAGCCATAGCCCAACGTTGGTTTATCACACAGCCCTGTCTAAGGCAACCCGGTGAATGGAAATCTATTGCCCCTTACAGCAACTCTTCCCTGCTGTGAAGGTTAAGTTACTAGGAACAACGGGCTGGCTCGGCTCATCGTAATGTTTAGGCTACCTCGTTTACTTTATAGTTTTTAGCATTTAGCCTATAATCCCCAAACACAGAGGACTAGGAAATGTCGCTATCTAGCCTGGTAACTGCCTGACGGCTGAAATCGCAGACAGCCATTGAATCATATTATGTTCAGTGGTTTGAACAGTCCCCTGTAACGCCCCTTTCTTTGAGGCCCCACCTTGATGGGCAGCTTTGACAGTTTGCATGTTCAGTTCGGATTTTTGGCAGGGTTTTTGCGTGAACACGTGGAAATGATAATGCGAACGGATGCAATGCCATTGCATTTGAATTATGTCACTCTTGTGGTGCAAAAGCATGAAAACGATATGTTAAATGGCGAATTGAATTATCATTTCCTTTTTGTCATGGATCATGCGATTGCAATAAGAAACTGCTCATGCAAATGTGGTTTTTCATTTTCATTAAAATTATGGCAGGGTTGTGACGTAGAGCGCAAGAAAAATTTTATGTGAAATTGATTTGCATTAACATTTTCAAACATATCTTGGAAATGAAAACGCAGTGGCCTTTTACATTTTCATTTGAATTATGTCATGGTTTTAGCGCACATCGAATGTAAACGAAATGCAATCGGCGATTTGCATTTTCATTTGAATTTTGGCGCGGATATGCTTCCATAGGCTACTACATGATTACCAAAATTATTTGTCAGATCACTCCACTGACTTGTCTCATGGCTGCATTTAAAATTAAAATTTCAAAGAAAAAGTATTCTACATTGCATAGTTTAAGGTTTGATTTGCTCTTGCTGGCTAATTTAGCTAGTTAGAATTTAATAAAATCTAGCATATGGTGAAAAAAGTTACTTTGAATGATTTATTTTTGAAGCATTGTAGCCTATTGCTTAAGTACAAGAAAGGAGTAACTAAGAGAAATGGGGTTATTAACACAAGTTTTTCAGAAAGTTGTATCCGACTATTGATAATGTTGTGCTTTTAATCAGGTAGGTCAGATCAACATTGAACATTATTATCTTACATGAAGATTATCCCATAGGCTAGTCTAATAACATCTCCTGTGCTCTGATGTTCCCCATTTTTGTCCACATAGGTTTTGTAAATGCAGAGCCTGACACCACAGCCTCAATTGCAGTTGAACACAGCTTTTCCTCCCTATTTATATGTCAGACTACCCTCAAAAATGTGTTTTGCGGACCAAAAAGTGAAACATAATATGTCATGCATAACAGGTTAAAAGGCCTTTTAGTAATCTGTTTCTTTGTCTCTAAAAAAGTTCACCACCATATAAGTTCCTGTAGCAGTACTTCTCTCACATAAGCGAACTCTGTAATAAAGTGCATGTTAAAGGAGCTATATGTAACAAATTTACTGTACTAAATCATAAAATGACCATGGTATGTCATCAGAGATTAAGGAAACATGCTAAGTCGAAATACTGGCTTCTCCGACAACAATGCTACAGCCAGTATGTTCTCCTTTAAAATTTCCATTTTGGGTCGGAACGTCTCTATTTGTTTTGGCCTGTGTGATTCACTATTCTCCGAGTTGACTCTGAGTCCACTGCCCATTACGAACAACTAGATGTACTCCGGCACTCCGACATTTACGAATGCCTAAGCTAAGATCAACATCGTTTCCATTTAGCTAGCTAGCTAAAGATTTAAATATATATATGTATATAGTTACTCGCTAAACATACCACTAACGTTAGCTTGTATCTGTGTGACCGTAAACATAGCCAGCCATGCATCTAGTTAACATTGACAGAGTTATAAAAAATTCACATGAGCTGGTTTATAATTTGCAAACAATAAATAATAAACAAATTGCAAACGTATACATTAGCTGATCAACTTACAATGTAGGACTCATTGTCGCTTGTCATTGTCAAAATAGAATAAGCTCGTCTCAAAATATAAACACTCCACGGTGCACCCAAAGCAAATAAAATAACCCCGATAGACTGTCGTCATATTTTATTTGCTTTGGCTGCACTGTGGAGTGTTTAAGTGCGTTTGGTAGTGGATGCCACCGGTTACCTTAGAGTTGCGCTAGCATTAGCAACGTGTGTATGTCCAAAAGAAGGGACAGCATGGAATTAGCTGAAAATGGTTTCCATCAATCAACTACATCATGGGTAAGTCGTAATTGAGACATTGGGCCCTATCTTGGCGATCTTGGCGATCTTGGCGCTTAGTCTAAGCGCATGGCGTAAAGTCCATTTTGGGCGTGTCTCAGTCCACTTTTGCTATTTTAACGGCGTGTTTTTTTGGCGCTAAGCATGGCGCAAGGTGCAACTGGGCTGAACCTAGTCGCTTCATTAATTATAGGTGTGTCTTGGGCGTGACATGCAATAAACCAATCAAAATTTCATATCCCATTCCCTTTAAAAGCCTGCTTTTCCACCTTGGCGGATTGCTTGATGGCGAAACAGACATGCTCGTGCGTGTTTTGTGTGATCAAGGAATAGGCTAAATGGAGTATGATCAATATTATTCGGACTAACCATTAGCCTATGAGTTCCCGGTAATTCCAGACAGGGCTGTTATTTTACAAAATATATGTGGTTAAATTTTGTTAAAAGGACCTGCAACAGCTGAGAATAAGCTATCAATGGCTTCAGTCTCACCTTAGAAAACACCAAATTAGCCTGCTTGTTCAGCGAATTTTGTTTGATTATGCAATGAGTGTCAAACATCAATTCCAAGAGACTGTTCTCATGGAGTTCTCGAAGTTCAAGCTTCATCCAAAGTTCATTAGGCTACCTGCATAGTAGGCTAATATTGATTAATAACATACATACCGTTATTTTGCCTTAATGATGACACTAAATAGCCTACAATAAAGCTGTCAGGTTCGCAACCCATATGTTCACGCATATTTCCCCTTGTTTAATAATGTCCTGTTTATGGAAATGTGACCAACCTGTTTTACTCGTAGCGTAATCTTTTAAAACAATCCACTTTCCCTCGGAAGACCGTGAAACGTGCAACTTACAGCAGGGGAAACAGAGAACATGCAGCGCACGTGCAGAGAATGGCATTAAAATTAATTGTGTAACGTGCTGCAAATTTGTTTTAGTTTCTAATTAGACGCTTAGTTCTCTTTAAAATCGTTTTGTTCAGTTATGGAATAACGGGTGAAATCAGCTGGGTTTTAAACGGTGAGAGTATGGAAAACTGGTCACTGTAATTAAAAAAATATGAAGGACGAAGAATAGCTAAGGTTACAATTTAGTTCACATGGTGACATTTATCTCCGTTTTTTAACCATAGGCTATCAAAAAAAACCTTATGCACAGCGAATCCGCTGTAGCCTAGGCTATTTGAAAAACAATAAATGCAATATTCACTGGACAAGGTTTTGAACTTTTTTCAGTCACAAACCATTCTATTTACTTACAGGCTGTATTCACAGATAAACAGAGCTGTATTGTAATTACATCTGAAGCGCATTTTCAGAACTTAAATGTCCGTCTATTGCCGTGCGCGAGTTTTCCATTGAATGACAATTCACGCTTTAGGTGTAAATGACAATTCGCGCATTAGGCTTGATATAGGTGTCATCAGCTGCTTTTTAATGGATAGCCATTGTCCCAAACCATCGCACAATGCATGACATTCCCCTTCGCTGAGGGAAAGTTAGGCTATGGACCCTTTTATTATTATGTTTTATTATAATATTATGTGAATATATTATTATATTTTTTGATATAGGCTACACAATAATACTATTTCACATTGTAATCTTGATATTTTAATCATGCTTGTGCGCGCCCCTGTGTGTAACAGACAGGAGGGTACGCGCATTGTGCACACGCCTTTGTAGACGCACTTATATGCGCCGTTAAAATAACATGTATACAACTGCGACATGACTTTAGACCAGGTTAGTGGTGGTTCTAGCGCAAGCGCTTTCTGCTGGCTCAAGATAGCAATACGTCAAAAAGAATCCTGGGCACTCCTCATCTTAAAGCCAACACGCCCAAACGCCGCAAGAGTACATGCTAGTTAAACGGCGTGAGCGTTAGGCGTTATAATGAACCTACCGCCGGGTGGAAGATAGCAAAGACACTTGCGTTTGGGTTAGCACCGCTTTGCGCCGGGTGTAAGATAGGGCCCATTATGTCCAAAATTCCGAACTATGCCTTTAATGTAGATGGATATACAAGAATTTCCAAAAATTGCAATCCTTTCCTAAAAATATCTGTGCTGTAATTATATTACATCCTACCAA
Source organism: Synaphobranchus kaupii (assembly GCA_029718625.1). Classification (NCBI taxonomy): domain Eukaryota; kingdom Metazoa; phylum Chordata; class Actinopteri; order Anguilliformes; family Synaphobranchidae; genus Synaphobranchus; species Synaphobranchus kaupii. Next base: position 33,885,989 of record CM056379.1, read on the forward strand.
GACACTGTATCATCCAGTTTACAATTAAAATCTTTTGACTTCTGAAAATGTTTTTGTCTTTAAAGGATGATTTAGCAGGGTCCAGCTGTGAAGACAGTGATGCTGATGAGTACTCTGGCTCAACCAGGCAACTGCGCTCCTCATCACACACATCTGTCAGTCGACTACCTACATCTTCAGACAGCAGTTCAACCAGTCGACCACCGGCCTCCCCATTGAAGGACAGCACTTCTACGTGTCATCCTCCTACTTCAATCACTCTAACGCCTACCTCGACCTACCAAAGCAGCTCTACCTCACCCAATCATGTCAGCACTTTAGCAAGTCATATTTCTATATCACCCTCTACCTCAGCAAATCAACAATCAGAAGACGACTCTACCTACATTTCAGTAATGGCAGCATTGTCTGACACGTCGTCTGATAATGAGGAATTGCACCAGGCAATAGTGGCTAGTTTACAAAGTGAAAGGTAAGTTTGAATTTCTTTTACTGCAATCCATTAAAGAGCACCAAAAAGTCTTGTACGGATTTACATATGAAGCATTCCATGTAGGGATGTAAATAACAAATAATTTGGTATTCAATTACTCACTTTCTCTATTCGAATAGTATTCGGTTACTCGTTTGAAGGGAAGGGGGGGTAGGCAGAATAAAGAAATGACAGTAGCCTATGCTAAAGTTCAGATGAAGAAATAATGTTTATTGTATTACTTTTACCATTAAGCAACAGAAAGTATAGAATAACCTTAAAGGGTAAGTTCGCTATTTTGGACCTTGGACCCTATTTGCGGTCCGTCTTCCATGAACCTGACCCATGAAGTCCATTTTTTCGCTGATCGGTCCAGTATTGAGTTCGCTACAGATTTCCTGTAGGCTCTCACTGGGCTACAATAGAAGTCAACGGGGCAATTAGAAATGTTCGATAAATGTGCTTTCATGTACAATAAATGAGACGGGAAGCTCAGGGTGTATTGTTACCGGTCTCAGTATGCTCTCCTGTGAAATGTATCTCAATCCGAACATTTTTACGTGCTTGGCATGGCTTGGAAGTAAGCATTTCTCTGTTGCTTGTTTTCGCTGCTCCCGCGGAGTACTATGTGTCGGGGGTAGGGGAGCGGGAAGGTGTGCCGGCCGTTTATGAAACTATCTAGTTGAGCAGTCTGCGTTTGTTTACCTGCAGCAACGTAGGCTACAATTTCCACAAAAAAACTTGGATGATGGATGACTATAATGATTACGAAGACGAAGAATTCGATTTTGACTGACGTTACTCGCTACAGATTTGAGCCAGAATACACGGACACGGAACTACAAGAGATGGATGATAAGAGAGCAAGAGAAGAGAGAGAGGCTGAAGTTGCGCAGGTAATGTTGTCCGAAGTCAGTGCGAGGTAGTGCGGTCGGAGAAATAGTTCTGTTTCAAATGGAACTGTTGTTTCAACGTTCGGTTTGCGTTTGCGATAGCCTACATTTCACAGGAGAGCATACTGAGACCGTAAGAATACACACTGAGCTATAAAAGCACATTTATCGTTGTTTTTCCATAACATTTCTAATTGCCCCGTTGACTTCTATTGTAGCCCAGTGAGAGCCTACAGGAAATCTGTACCGAACTCAATACTGGACCGATCAGCGAAAAAATTGACTTCATGGGTCAGGTTCATGGAAGACGGACCGCAAATAGGGTCCAAGGTCCAAAATAGCGAACTTACCCTTTAAGGTATATGAATTCGGATAAATTAAATAAAATATAAAAAGATACATTAAAATGCGTTAAATTGCAAATAACGAAAATATCAAAGCATTGTTTTTTTCTTTGATTTTCCATTTAACTCAGCTTAAACACAAGCCGCAAACAAACGTGGGCTGACAGCTAGATAACTTAGCTAGTCTAACTTACATGTTTTTGTTCAAAAATATTAGCATGTCGACATGCTCCGGAGTCAAATGTGTGCGCAGTCTATTGACCGTTATACCTGTGGCTGAGCGGCTGCACAGTTTGTCAAAATGTTGATATGGACTGTCGTAGTGACCTGCTCTATCAAAATCAGTCGCACTGACCCCCAAACACATTTTGGGCTTTATAAACTACCCGAGGGAGGAAAATGTAAGCTTTCTAATGATACCAAAATGATCTCGCTAATCCAAATATTAAGCGAGTTATGTCGCGTTACATTTGGAATGCCATCAAACCATGTTTTTGAGAAAAACGCCTTTAAAGTTTAGCCACGAAAGTTACTAGATAGCTATGTGTTAACGTTTCTTGATAGAGCTGGGTCTCATAACCGAACTCCGGTGTTTTGTCATGTTACGTTTAAATGCATCAAAACTATATTTTTAAACTGAATATGACATTAACACACACAACTCATGAAAGCCAAGAAATCTTTTGTGTAAAATGAGATTAAACGGAATAAGTTACATTAGCTTGTCGCCGCAAAAGTAGCTGATGTTATTGTGTGACTGCCGACAAGCTGGCTCCAAACTATATGCAAAGGACCAGTGCTAGCTTGTGATATGACTCTTGAAAGCTTCAAAGCTATGTTTTCACAATGAATTTGACATGAAAACACGCATATCATGAAAGCCAAGATATTTTTCAAGTAAAATCAGATTAAACCCAATTCATTTGTTGCCTTGAAAGCAGCCGATGTGATTGTGTGACTGATGGTGAAAGCTGGCAAGACAAAACGACGCGAAGCTAAGGCACTAGCTTGTCATGCTACATTTAAAAGCTTCAAAACTATATTTTTAAACTGCGACTTCCGGCTGATTATGATAGAACACGTCACCACTTGTCAAGTAAAAAGTAACTTAAAATCATATTTTTTCCCCCCAAAAGTGGAAAATATTAGCTTGTTTTAAGTCTCATTACAAGACTAAAACACTTGTTAAGACAGACATTTTTTGCAGTGTAACTGTGGCATGTGTAGCTTTGCCAGACAGCCTGCTTTGCTCATATCTGCCATGGAGTTTATTTGTCTAAAGCGCGCTCATGCGGTCAGGAGGTGTAACGTAATTTTTATTATTCATTATTTGTTTGCATTATCCGAGTTTAAAATTTTGGAAGAGTAACCGATTACCCGAATAACCGTTTACATCCCTAATTCCATGTCAACTCACTGATCTAAGAAGGGTTCCTGGCATATATATATATATATATATATTTTTTTTTTTAAAGTGTTTATTGGTTGCATAGATATTTTTAATTAATGTGGGCCATTTTGAGAGAATTTTGATTTCTGATGGTTCCTTTAACTGTCAATAATTTTAAAACTATGAGTCTGATTTGGACAAGCTTTTGTTACAGTTTAGAACACTGGATTGGACCCAAATGCAAGACTCAGAGGCAAACTCGAAGGAAACTGCACAGAGTGTATTTATTGCAGCAACAGTGGACAAACAAACAAACAGGGAACAACTAAGGTGAAGGACAGGAAGCGGGGTTGGCAAACTAAACAGGGCTGGAGCAGACAAAACGGGAGGCAGGCAGGGCGGGCTGGAGCGAGGAACAAAAAACAAACAGTTTAGGCAGGTAAACAGCGAAAAACAAACTGGCCGGGAGAATCTCAAGACTGAGCTGAGAAAACAAACTGGCAATGAATGAATGTGAATGGGGAACTAAAATAGAGCAGGGAACAGGTGAGAATGTTGATTGAATGAATGCGGGGCATGCAGAATGTGTGCGAGGAGGGAGAGTGATAGGCTAGACAATGAGGGGAGAAATCAAAGAACCAAAACAGGGAACCACGCCCAGCCTGCAACAAACACGGAACTGGTGAACTGAAAAACACGACATGAGGAATGGGAAAACGAAAGAAACGAAAGGGAGGTGGACTGGAGGGAAACGGCGGATGTTACAGCTTTGGCACAATTAAGATAAGATATATAAAATTTTATAGAGAATAAATATTTATAGAACATAAATTATTTATAGAAAATAAATTACTTACAATAATGTCCAAGCAATTACGGAATTTGTATTATATACATATATATATTTCTCCAAACATTAATAATTAAGGTATGACGAATCCAAAACAAAAAGCAAAAGCCCTCATTATGCCTCTGGGCCCCACAGTTTCCAGGACTGTATAACTTCTCTCAGCAATAGCTGAGACGTTGGGTGTCGGAGACTGTGATTTCACATGGAATACCCCATGTCGTAGTACAATGCATGCTGTCAATTTTCTGTGTGCTACCTTATTTAAAATGTTGTAATGTTTCTGCACATATGTATCCTATATTGTATCATAATTGTATTAAATGCACTCACAAGCCTTTATTTATTTATTTATTTATCTACCTGTTTATTTTTATTATGAAGGACCACAGGGTGTTCGTGCCAGTACGTGATATCTTGTTGGAGCTCACAACAAAAGTAAACCATCAAAAGAGATGCAAGTTCAACATTAATCGATCTTCAGTTCTGGATGGAGCCATCAGAGGCTTTAAAAGAAGGTCATATGATCCAGGTTACACTATGTCCATCAGGTTTTCCGATGATACAGGATTACATGAGGAGGCTGTGGACTTAGGTGGACCAAGGAGAGAGTTTCTAAGGCTGCTTATGAAAGCCTTGCCCCAATCTCAAATGTTTGAAGGAGGAGGCAAGATGAACTTGGCCCTTGACAGCACCGGCATGTGTAATAGTTGGCATATATTGTGATCTCACATCAATAAGGTGCTGAACTGTAGTTATTTGTCAACCTTTTGTTAAAATCAATTTACTATATGATGGTGCAGGTATTAACAAGCTCTTTTTTAATATGTATTTCCTGTGTTTAATAATTGCATCATTTTTCTTTTACTCTAGCCCTAAGAGAGGACAGGTACTTCATTGGAGGCAGGGCCATTGCTGTGAGCCTTGTCCATGGCGGTCCTCCTCCAGGCTTTCTCTCCTCAACTCTTTTCTCTTGCCTTGGTGATGGCCCTGAATTGGCTAAACGAGTTCTGGAAGATGTTGCGAAAAAATTCAAAAGGTGACTTCTTAAATATTATTTTTTCTGTGTGTGTCTATATTAGTGACTGGTGTTGGTTGTTGGTGCACAGGACATAAGATGACTAGCACTTTGACTTCATTTTTGTTGAACATTATTTATTTTTGTTGTTTCTTGTATGTAATATAAGGTCTCAGAGTGTGAATCATTGGAATATCTACTAGCAGCAACAGAGCCACTCTTGGAGTATTTAGCCAATGGCCGGCTGCCTCAGGCCTTTGAGGAGCTTGGAGGACAAGAATCTGCTCATAGAAGACATCTTGATGTTCCAGGTGGTTCACAGAGTGCGAGGTCCTTTCGAGAGGTAAATTTCTTTTTTCCCCTCATTATGATTGGTATTATGTTTTTTTTCTTTGCCGTTGGTTTACATATCACATACAGTGTTTCCCACAGGATTTTTTTTAAACTGTGGTGGGTGGACCCTGAACTGTCTAGGAGAGTACGGGGGCATGCTCTCCCGGAATAAATTTTTGTTAATTTCAACAGCTAAATGTATCAGTTTCGTGCTCTTTGAGATTCAAATTTTAAGGCTAGATCCACAATTTCTTTGTTATTGGAACATGTGAAATGAATACAATTTTGGTTAGTGACTTTTTTGGATAGACAGCTAGCTAACCTGCACAAACGTAGTCTGATGAAAAATGTTCATAAACTTATGGTCAGCGTACAAGTCTGTACAGAAACTACCACAATACATGTTAATCTGTTCTGCCCCAAACTTCAGACCTGTCTTAAGTGGGACTGAACTTGAAAACTAGCCTACAATAAAAAGAAAAAAAAAACACAAGTTCAATTTATTGACAAGAAAGCCTCTGAATCTGATTTGCTGGCTATTAAATGTTTGTTAACTTGATTCTTCCTCTTCTCTAGACTATGTAGTTTCTTAGTAAAGTACTTTAAAAAGGTAAATCCTGTTATATGACATGGAAGCCAAATGTGTGGGGCAATGCCAGAGATGGTTCAAAACTGAGAGACTGCACTGACGGGAAATGGGGAAACTCTGAACACAGTAGGTTGCGTTACATTGTGCTGATATCTCCCTTGAATAACGTCTGTATTATCTTCCATGAGATACATAAACTAGTATATATTTTATTTTGTTTTGCTTCTCAAGCTAGCAAGCGAGATAACATTAACTTAGTTGCGGCTAAAATGTTTTATAGCCGCTAGCTGAAGTTGTTACATTAGCTTATGCGAAAGATACACTCCCGCATTTGTGTGACTGTGTATGCATGCACGTTTGTGTGTAAGCAGGGGAGAGGGGCAGCGATTATAGTGATGAGAGCAAGAGAGGTCCTTACCCTTTCCGGTTTGAGTTAATGTTAATGCTTTGCTTCATTAAATTGTGTTGTGTTTTTTGAATTGGTGGAGTGTTCTGCAATTGGTTGTTTTTCTGATCAATTTGTTTGCCTTCCGACTTTGCATTGTGTTTTCTGAATTGCTGTGTTCTCATATTTGTTGTTTTGCGTTGTGATATTTTATTTTCTATTGGTTAATGTTTTATATTTGTTGCTTTCATATTGGTTAATACACATTATAATGTTTTGTTACCTATCAAGGTGTAATGAACATTGCTAACATTGAGTGGTCATTGAATACCTTTGAAGCAACTTCATAAAAATGAGCGGAGCGAACGTTTTTACGTGCGCATAGCAAGTTCTATCAGGAAACTCTTATCATAGCTGACCATGGTTGGCTAGCAACCACGCATCTCATACTCAACAAATGCACATGCACACACCTCTAATGGAGCACCCTTTTTAAGCCAAGAATCAGTTCTATGTGCTGCTTGAACACTGATGCACTGCTCTTTGTTTTCTTACGGCTTGTGTTAAAAGAAATTTGCTGTCACCCGCCACCACCCCAGCTTCCACCTGTTGTTTGGATCTGCTTTGGCATGGGGGGTTTCTGGTCATCTCCTGTTTAGCGGGGGGCGGGGTGCCCATGCTCCAGAGTAGTGCTAAAGCAGGTCCATTCAGCGCCAAACCAAAATATTATTGCAGCACATTCATTAATTAAACATGTTATTTGAATGCGTGAGTTGCAGTACTCATGTTTTACTATTTCTCCAAATGCAGAAGGAACATCCAAGCTGGGGGAAATTCTTGCCTTTGCCACAGGAGCCAATGCTGTACCGCCAATTGACTTCTCTCCTAAACCTTCAATTGAATTTCTGCATCAAGAAGACCATGAAATAACCCACTCTCAACTGCCTATTGCAAACACCTGCATTAATTTCCTGAAGCTACCACTACACACATCCTACAAGGACTTCCAAGAAAATATGGACTTTGCGTTAGGGAACACCCATGGTTTTGGAATAGCTTGATTCACTTGCTGACTAAACTGATTAAACCTCCTCAATCGAATTGTTGCCAATCAAGTCAACAATTGATAAATAAATTTACTACAAAATTTTAAGTGTTTTATATAAATGTTTTTATCAGTATTCACCTAGTCTGCTTTTCAACGTGAGTGTGCCGCATACAGTCTTACTGGGTTATTTGGACGTGCTGCTTCTTTGTGCATGTTTTCTTTGTGCAGATTGATTGGTAGCATCCCCTAAATGTAGACCAATTCCAAAAAAAGCTCTTTTTTTTCATATTGATTTTTTAAATTTATTTCTTTATCCAAAGTGGTTACATTTATCATGGTTAAGCCTTGCATAACATAATGGACCTTGTTTCTATAAAGAAACAATTAGTTACGCCATCTCAGATCAAAATCAGTCTCAAAATACATCATCAGTACATCATAGAAATGAGTGAATACATACGTATTAAGACATGCGTACTAACATAACGCCAACGAGAACTACTGCGCCACTTACCGCAGGATTTTGCTTTCGATTGATCTCAAATTAAATTCAACAGTGAACCCGGCAGGTCAGTGCATTCGGCATAGCGTTGCTGCGTATAGCAAGCCGCTGAACATTACAATCAAGAATAGACAAAACTGATGACTGCAATAAATACAACACCACAGACATCGTAAGGCTGGTGATTTGAACACGAGCGTGTCCTGCTAAAGTAAGATACAGAAAAAAGATGGGAAAGCCTCTTGCTGTTGAGACAGAGAAGTTATGTTAAGTTCATACTAGAGCTAAAGGTTATTAGTTCAACATTATGTTTAAGAAAATATGTTTTTTATTCAGTTTCAATATTTTGCTTGATGTTTGTTCGGGAATATGTTTCACTATTGTAATTGACTTTTTAATTTTGATTTGTATAAAGAATTAAAAAATTTTATATATACTGTATGTTTTTTGTGCTCCAGATCCATAGACAGCAGAAAGTGTTTTTTCAGTGAAGCTGCATTTGGTTCTAAAGTTCTAAATGTGATTCAGTTCAATGTAGTTGCTTTTAACAGCTTGAATAAAACAGTACAACAATGTGCATGTTGTAGTTTTGTTCAGTTTAACATGACATAATTAGAAAGGATGAAGAGCCATGCAATAGTAAAATTGATATATTTTTATTAAAGCTTTGAACTTGCAGAATTAGTTTGATAAGACAGGATTTTTACCATCCATAAACAGCAAAAAAAACAAAAAAACATTAATAGATCACCTATGAAATAGAAAAAAAATTTAACTAACAATAAACTGAACCAATGAAGTAAATTCTATGAAATAAAAGATTTAAATTAAAATTGTAATCCTCTCTTCCTCCCTCCCTCCCCTCCCCCTCCCAGCAGGGTTAAATCCCCAAACTTATGCTTATGGAATTCCATGGGCATTTGCTGTTATTGTGAATGTCTGGTTAATCAACTTGCTTGGCAAAGAAAGGATTAAAGCATATGTTGGCGTGCTACCAAAAAAGAAATACTCTGTGCATGATTCTATGGTTATGACTTTAGAATAGCCTTTCTTGAAGAAAATGTACCAGGGTGCAAAATAAATCTATGCCGTGATTTCCATCATCTTCAAATGGATCGAAAGTCTGTTGAAGTGTATCCATAGTCGTGTCATTGATAGTAATGTTAATAAATTAAACAACAACATTATTGTTTGTCTCCAACAATGGTCCATCCTCATAAATACCAAAATAACTGTCTGCTTAAAAACACCATCAATAGCTGTGTTATGCATTCCTGCATTATTGACAATACTCCTTTGCCATAGTTGAAGAGGAGTCTTCTTGTGTCGAAAGGCCATGGTTATTCCATTGGTTTCTAAATTATTTTGCTGCCCTTTGAATTCTTGGCAAATAGATAAAATGAAGACTAAATAAATGGAGCTCATTAAGTGAGTCTAATACGTCCTGCTCCTCCATGAAGTTGAAAAGATTAGCAAAGTGGAATGAGACTACTCGATTAAGCTCCACCCATAATCTTTCAATTCTTTGGTTATGCACTGACCTGCCAGTAATAACACTACGCCTGTTTAATCCTCTCCTAACAAGCATGAAATGGGCAACACCGGTATCATACCATGATCACATCTAACCCTTGAGGGTAAACCAAAGTTCTGAACACCAGCAGTAAACAGTGACAGAACACTAGAGGCTCTGTTGTTGTCCAGACAAGTAAGGTATATGATGGTCCGACTGAAACCATCAACACAGCCATGGAACACCATCCTCCACCTCACAAGCTTGTGGTTTCCATCTATGTGCCTGAGAGAAATTGAGATGAATGTTGTAAGTTATGTTCAGGAGAAGGATAATCATATTTCAAATAAATATCAAGGATCAGCAATACTCTATAAAGATCATAACAGTAATGCTCTAAGAGGGTTTATAGAAGCTTAAAAGACTTGTAATAGTAAAAATTACATCGAAGCAATATCTTAAGTGTGAAATGCTAAAGTGTTTTTTTAGAAGTCTGTTTTTTTTTTTTTTATTCCTTCAATTTTTAAAAGTGCATTTTTTAGTGTATCATCTAAAACTAACCAATTCAGCTTTAAGTTATAGTTCTGATGTTCATGCCTTAAGCCAGCATGCACAAACTTTTTCAGCGATGACCCAAGGATATCAATCCATACTTTTCGCGACCCAAACTAATGTAATTTTCATTAATTAACAATTCATTGTTAAACTGCTGACAATAGCCATGTTTTTATAAAAGCTAAACGATGGGACAAATTACTGAAATTAGCAGGCAATTAATCACAAAAGCATATTGAAATGAACAGTGTTATGCCCTATTCGCACCGGACTAGTATTAGCCTACCTGGGGACCGCATGTGATTTTGTGCAGAGCATTCACACGGGATAAATGATATCTGTATTTCACTCGAATGTAGCCAGCAGATGAAATCCCAAGGATTTTCACCGGATATGATTTAAACGTAACATTACTCCCACAGCTGCCAGACAGACAACCGTAAAATAGGCTACACATATTAAAATGTTACACTCATCGTCAGTGCGTCTCTTGGCTGGGATGTAGCCTATTAGCCACTTCTCCTTTTCCCAGTATAGGAAACTTAAAACAAATTAGCTAATTATCTTATGTTGTAATAAAAGTAATTAGCTATTGCTAGCTAGTAACAAAGAGCATTAAGAGTAACTGTTCTCATCATTTTTGTGAATCGGCGCTATCTCGTGGAGTGCAGTGAGGAGTAGGCCTAATGACGCGTCATGGTCAAAATGAAATAAAGTAGGCATTTACGTGATCATATGAAACACGGTCAAATGTAAACAGTAAAAATGTATATTAATTAGTTTAATTTATTTGTACAAACGCAGAGTAGCCTAACATTACTGAATACTAACACTTCATATTGGCCTAATCGCATTGGAATGTTGCTGGAGCCTACACGATTCTGCGATCCAATAAATATTTCCCGCGACCCAAACTGACCCACTGTTTGTGCACCGCTGCTTTAAGCCATGATTATCATATTCCTATTGGCTATAGTAGCACAATGACTGGCAAGCAACGGAATTTACCATATGGAAGATTTTCAGTGACTTTATTAAATACAATCCCTATACCGACACATACTGAAATAGGCCTATAGGCCTAATACATACAGTATATGCATTTTCGGACTATGATTGGACAGTTGATTGCATTTTGTTTAGGCACAGAAACGCTGTGGTGCTTGGACAAAAGCAATGACAGACCACATCAATTACACCCACAAGTGTATATTACATTTAATTTTGTGGCACGAACGTGCACTGGCGTTGCAAAAAATACACCCGTATTGTATTTCAGTAGCTAGGCTATGAGGGTTTTTGACAGAACATGCTATTAAATACAATATGAATTTTGTCTTTAATTATGGCATGATAAATGCGCATCATTACGTAACAGAAAACGCAGATATGTATTACATTTCACTATGTGTCGCTATAGCGATTGCATTTAATAAAATCACTGAAAATATTCCATATTACCCACTGATACCCCATTAGAAATTCACTCACCATAATTGATTAGGGATCTGAACACTGTAAACCCGTCGACGTATTGCCTGACGTCGTCTGAAGGACCATCCAACAGGGTCAACTTCTTGCAGACTCTGTCTGACACGCCACCGTTGAATCCGTATGTTACGTGACCTCAAGCTTCCCTGCACGTAACTTTCACCTGCATTTGGGGTGTGCTGCAGAATTTCGTTAACAATTCTGTTGAGGTCTTCATTTAATAGTGCTGTATATGTCAATGGTTGAACTCCAAGATACTGTATGTGCCTGTAAAGAGACCGACGGCTTATCCCTAAGCATGCCGCAATGCCTCGCAAGTTCATTCCAAGGGACACTAAATGAGTGATCTGCTCCTCTGAAATGTTGTACCGAGGTTTGCCTTGAAGGCCAGTCGAGACAGTTGGAGGTACTAGGACATCATTGTTCTCAGCTCTGGATCTTTGTCTGGTTTCATAAGCCGTCAGCAAGGAATAAAAACATCCATACAAAGTCTCTAGTACATTGACAGTTTCTCTATTCCTTGTATCTTCAACAAATCTTGAGATGGACAAAAATGCAGATATAGTTTGGATGTGATCACGGAGCTCTCTATAGAGCCTCTCATGAACAAACATGTCTGATGCTTCTCTTTGAATTCCCTCAATGCATTGTAAGACACTATTAAAAAAATGCCTAATGTCATTTTCATCACATTAGACATTTTTTTTTTTTTTTCCACAAGAGCCTACCAGCCATGGATATAAAAACGTAGATCTATGCCGCATCAGCCACTGTGTAACGTTGCAGCGATACTAATATTGAAAATGTAGCCTATGTAGGCTACGTTCTGTAAAAAGAAACAATCATGCATGGCTTTTTTTATTTGTATGAAAGTATCCACATTCTGGAATGAGTTGTCTACAAATAGCCTAAATAGCCTGGCCACCGTTAGTCAGTCAGGATCCACGTAAATAAACGGTAGTGTAGCCTATTGACAGATGCAGACTTCCTCCAATAAAATCGACTGTAACTCGCTTAATTCTAAACTAATTTTCATGAAATTTGGCTTTGTATAAACGTGATAAATGTCTGCATAACACGTTAACCTAAATTCCAAATTTCTCAGAACAGCTACGTATTTGTAAAACGCCCTTTTACGTTTATACATAAGTTCTCAAAATGTTGTCAGAACTAATGGTGATTTTATTGTTTAAAGTGATACTGCAGTCAAAAAACGACTTTTCCCATTGAAAACTGATGTTTTGGGTTAGATTATGACCATACACAACTGTTTATGCCCGAAAATATCATGTTTAGTCAAAATAGTTTTATCTGAGTTTTTGTGTAGGCTTACCTGGTTTCCGGGGATTTGTGATGTCACAAGATCCTTGACATAAAAATGGGTGGAGTTGAGGTGGTCCTAGGGGTGGTCTCGGCTGGGCAGGTGGTATAAAAGCAGAGACCAACGTTTTTTTGTTTCCTCTTTGAGACTGAGACCCTTGTACTGCTAACTAGCTAGTTCAAGTTCAAATGCGAATTGCTTTGTATTACTGCCAACGTTAATATTGCGACTTATATCGAGCTACATGGAGAGTTATTCATCTACAACGTCTTACTATTTGGTATCTTTAGCTAACTTGCCTGCATCATGCCAAGGAGACAGAGATGTATCGTTCCTCGGTGCAACGCCACCGGCTCTGTTAGCTTTCATAATCTGCCGAGAGACCCAGAGCTACTTAGCCAGTGGCTTCAAGCTATCGGTGTAGAGCACGCGGACTTGCCGAATAAATAAATAAATACCTGTGTATTTACATAAAACCTACATTGTAATCTGTGGGTGGTATACTGTATTTATATGTGCATTTTGTAATAATTACACCAAAAAAAAAGTAGTGTTAAGATCTGGGGTTGCTTCAATTGGTCAGGTCTAGGCTCAGTAACGTTATGCAGCAATAAAATGAAGTCAGCTGAGTACCTGAATGTACTGAATGACCAGGTTATCCCATCAATGGGCATATTCCAGGACGACAATGCCAAGATTCATCAGGCTCAAATTGTGAAAGAGCGGTTCAGGGAGCATGAGGAATCATTTTCACACATGAATTGGCCACCAGAGTCCTGACCTTAACCCCATTGAAAGTCTTTGGGATGTGCTGGAGAAGATTTCACGGAGTGGTTCGACACTCTCGTCAATACAAGATCTTGGCCAAAAATTAATGCAAGTCTGGACAGAAATAAATGTTGTGACCTTGCATAAGGTTGTCGAAACAATGCCACGACGAATGTGCGCCATAATCAAAGCTAAAGGCGGTCCAACAAAATATTACAGTGTGCGACTTTTCTTTTGGCCGGGCAGTGTATATTAAAATAACACTATCGTGTCATTTTTATTTGCAATGAAGTGCCTCTATTTTCTGATCTATCATAGTCTGTTAAAATATTATAACATTAACAAACCATTAACAATTTTATGCTGAAATTTTGCCATACACATCCCCAGCTGCACACACATTAACATCTGATGACAATTGTAATGATACACAGGGACATTGGTCATAACACAGAACACTCCTGATCAACTGAGGCACAATGAAGTGTCTGTCCCCTTCCTCATGTGACCCTGAGATGAACACACAGACTGCTTGTTCGATCAGAAACCAGTTTGGACAGGAACACCCCTCTCTTTTGAGAATGAGAGGGGGGACCCTGATTTAGTACACACAAACACTGAGGTGGCTGATCCATCTGCGTTTTATTGATGATTCCAAGGCAATGAGCCAATCAAATGCATGGGTGTCAAAGCCATCTACCAATTAGCCCTTTGTAGCCGAATGTTGGGGAAATTATTGACAGGGGAAAACAACCAATTGTAGTGCTCTAATGCGTAGCAACTGTTGCTAGCCTTTACTTCCTCCGACAACAGAACAAACCATGCAAACAGCTGTTGACATGAATTCAGCGTATACTATCAGCTAACTTTTGATGATTAAAAGCTGTACCTGGGGCACATGCAACAGTGATTCTCGCTACAGCTCAATCGCCTTTTTTTACGTTCTCTAAACCTAAAAGTCAATTGGCGAAATGTAAACAGTGGATTTGGTTATTTGGACGACCACAATATCAGCAGACACACTTATGGTGAAGCCTACAGCTAAGTCTTTCCATTAAACCGGATGTTTTAACAGTTGGTTTAGAAAATAGAAGCTACCGGAGAATCAGACATTGAACGGTGTTATGAACGTTAGGGCTCGCTCTCGCTTTAGCTGGTGAGGATGCAGCAAGTAAGGGCACTTTTCAGAGCCATATGCTTGTTACACTACAAGGTCATTTCTACATAGTTGTCATGTAATGATCAAAGAAAGCGCCCAGGGTGGCATAACTGAGGATCTCCTGACAACAGTAACTAAGGGGAGCGGGGCTTAGCAAAGGGTCAATTGGGATCAAAGGAACGCACGTGGGGTTCAGTTGCATCAGTGACTTTTGACCATAAAAACCCATAAAACTTTACAAACTTTGATCTCATGGTAAAGACTTTGTCCAACCCTACCAGATGCACCACTGAAACCCGGACGGACTTTGCTGCGTATCCCCACCCGCCTGATCACAGAGACAGAGTTGGCCTGTGACCATCCACAAAATAAACCAAACTGGTTTATTTTCCTTCCTACAGCTGTTTTGAGGACAAGTTTCTTCAGACCTTTTTTTTTTGGGCACGGGCCCAAGCGGAGATCTGTGCACATCCAAGTCGCCTTGACTGGAACCTTGTCACAATCCCAACTTCAGTGAAGAAGTCTCTTCAGGAGTCCACGGGACCTTGGACCAGCTGACATCACTTACTGGAATCAGGACTGGCCTTCCCCTTGTCACCATTATGGATTGAAACACATTTATTTAGCACTGACATCGATTAATAGGCTAGCAACCCATTGGGGTCATTTTACTGCTGGTTTTTATTGTTGTATTTTGTTTTGCAATGCGTGTGTTGGTCGGAATAGCCAATTTCCCTGACCTCACAATTATACATTGTTAAAGCTTTATTTTTATGAGACTGATAAAACCAATGAATCAGATAATATAGTTTAGCGTGTCATTAACCGAAAACACAAACTAACCTTTGTTAATGGTAGGACTATACATCAGCTTCTATATTTAGCTGTCACATAATTCTCATTTCCACTGATTAAGTCATTGAATATTATCCCTGATATTATGCTAATTATTGTGTCTATCATTCATATTCATAATTGTAGCCAATAAAATGGGATTTTTCAAAACTGGCCAACAAAGAATGACGTTTTTTCTCTCTCCATTAACTCCTATTCTATGGCAAGCGGGTATCAAAAGCACACTTCTAGCAAATAAACATATTCAAACAATGCGGATTATGCCAATATACAAAATCACAACATCCAGAACATACTTTACTAAAATATATAAATAAATATTGTATCCTTTTGATGTGCTATAAATGTGTTTTTATAACAGGAAACAACTAAAAAGTACATACCCAACAATTGTCATGACATTACAAGTGCATGTATTCACAGTAGTATATAGAAAAATATAATGGTGGTTGCTGTATGTAGTGGACTCGCCACATAATACCTAAATTGGTTAGTGTGCACTCTTGGCAATTGCGAGATGGTTGCTTCTTTTTTTCAGAAAATTTATAGCTATTGGATTATAACTTGCTGAAGCAAGCTTTTCTGCAATGCAAACAGTTTCAATGACCCAAGGGCAATATTTCAAAATCGTACTGTATTGTAGGGGATGATGCATATCTGCTGCTATTATTATGTCTTTGTGCTGAATAGCTGGGCCATTAAAAAGATTCAGTATGGGAAGACCAGTGATTTTTGTGGCAGCATGGGAAGTAAAGACTGGCTTGACAGTACAGTGCTACGTAAAGGCAATTGGAGCAGTTAAGAAAAGAGCACAACTGGCATAACACAAAGAGGGTTATTAAAAAAAGATATTGGTAGCAGCTCTGTGTCAACATCAATATGATGGTAGTTTTTACTAATCTGTAAAGGTTGCATCTGAATGATTACTGCAACAGAGTATGCCTATTGCATTCTTCACAATGCATTATAATGCAGGTAAAAACAAACAATAACCAATAAAAAGTAACAAAAGAAGTAGTAGGAATGGCATGTGCATTCTAAGGCAAAACCACGTGCCACGCATTCTCATACTGCTTCTTACTGTTACTTGCAGTCCTGGTCCACTGCTTGCCACGGTTTTACTATCATTCGTTCCATCTCTGCGTTTATGGTTCTCTGCAGCCGTGAGCTGGCGTTCCGGTTCCTTTTTCGCCGACCGCTCCGTGTTTTCCCGTCTTCTGCTCATTACCTGGCACACCTGTTCCTGGTTTCCTTTGTGCTATTTAAGCACGCTGTTTCCGCCTTCCGGTGCTTGTGTGTCTTTGTTGCCACGTTTCACCAAGCCAGGTAAAAAGGTATAGCCGGAGCACTGGATTTTTGTCTTTGACAAACATTCAGGAACTTCCTAGAGTTAGGTTAGATTCCTATTTTGTCTAGTTTTGCTTTCATTTACCTTCGTGCTTTAGTTATTTCGCCTCTTGTTTTGTCTCTGACGTTTGTCAGAGCTAGAGGTTTGCTACCAGTTAATTTTTCTCGCGCTGCTTATTTCCACGAGTTCGCCCATTCTGTGGGTTGTTTTATTTTGGCTCACACCGGGAATATCCCCCTTTATTTTTGCATCTGCTCATTATTCGAGTTTCGCCCAGAGCTACTGGGGTTATTTCTGTTTTCAGTACTTTACGAGATTATTTTCTCTCTCAGTGTATCTCTCTTCTCGAGTTTCGAATATCATCCTGTTTTGATAAAGGACGTTTTATTTTGTTTGTTTGTTCGGGAGTTTTTGTCCCGTCTTTCTTTATATTTTACTTTTCTAGTGATTACTCACTTGCGTGGGTAATTTTCCGTATCCTTTTCTGGTCGCGTCTGATCCTCCTACCCGACCCCCCTTACACTGCTACACTGGATTGCCACAAAATCATGAAAACGCCGAAACTTTCTACTGCTGAACATAATATAATCTGAGAACCGGTAGGAAAGTCATCCAAACTGTATACTGAAAGCATGAATACAGTAGTGCTTAATGTTTAATGTTTTACTTTTCCATAGCAACTTAAACTTTGTCTAAATTATGGCTCATAAATGGGTAATTTCTATGCAAAGTGATACTAATATATAGATGTGTGTATTTTCACATTCTAAAATGATAAGAATCGCAAAGAAAGATGGTCCAGATTAAGTCTGAGGAAATAAGTTTTGATCTGTTAGTCATCCATTGTAAATTCCACCAGTGTGTCAATTATACCAAGGCAATCGGGGGAGCTTACCAGTCCCTCCCTACCTAAGAAAAAGTGCTTGTGGATGTCCCTAACCAAAATTTTATGATCGGGTTTGCTGTTTAGCATGGCAGCTTTGTTCACACAAATCAAAAACATTATTGTTGAGACCCACTAATTATAATTACAGGCTGGCACACGGCCCCTCGGAAACCTGACACATTGTAAAGCACTTTTTCTACTCACTCATGTGAAGGGCATTCAATGAGCCTTGTGTTGTGCACAATCATCAGAAATCTCCTTCAAGTTCAGCTCGCAAGCTCTGATGCTCTCGATAGAAATTACAGCCAGACCATTCCATCTCTCTTGCCCTATGTTGCTCTTCAGGTAGTTCCTGATTCATTTTTATTTAGAAAATGAATGCTCGGCCGCCACGGGTTGGTGACTACTTTTTTTCTTTTCTTTTTTTTAAAGCCATCCATCAGTTTTCTCTTTTCTCTCCTGAGATCCACTTTTGTGTTTATAAGGCATTTAGATTTTCTTTGTTGTAGCTAGGTCTCCTCTTTGGTCTCACTCTCAATAGCTAGCTAGCTGACCTTAAAATCTCACCGCCAAAACTAGCAAAGTTACATCGTTCTGCATCATGATAGAAAATAGACACTTGACATTGGACAACAACCTGGGCTCGATTTAAAGGGGGATGCCAATTGACAAAAATCATCCCATGTGTAAAACTGTCCCTTTCCATCCCATTCATTTTCACACACACACACACACACACACACACACCCTGAGCTGATTGGAAATGGCTGATCCATCTGTGTCTTATTGATGGTTCCAAGGAAATGAGCCAATCAAATACATGGGTGCTCTAAAGCCATCTACTGAGATGCCAAATTTGGTCAATTCTCATCTATTTAGGTAGTATTCTATTAAAGGCTTTATAACTCCAGGTGTGAGCATGCATCACAGAAACTTGGGAAATGGCTAAACCCCTTCGTGCAAATCCCCTAGTGGCCATGGTGCCGGCGCCAAGATTTTGCTCAACTGAGCTATTAATTTCTCCTGCAACCAAACTATTAGTGCAAACAAAAATCTCTGTGTTTTAGCTTCATTAGTACATGACCCGTGACAACTCTGCCGAATATGGAAGTGTCACTATTGTCCCATAGCAAGTCCATTTAACAAGCAACCCCCCACCAAGTCTCGCCTGCAATTAGACCTACCTAGACATGACATAGTGGTGTCTATGTGTAAGTTCATAAATATATTTCTTCATCAATTAAAATTTGTATTCCACTATAGCAACAAGATAAACCCAACAACGCCCGACCATATGCCAAAAAAGCAGTGAAAAGCCCTGCTCACTCAAATGCAAAATAAACTAGAAATGCTTGTGTAATTATACCACGTCATTCTACTATCAATATGTGCTACTAAATATGAAATAAATATCCAATTCTGCCATTGGTTTTACTCATGGAGATGTCCCTTTCGAAATTCAGTGGTCATTTATTGTCTGTGTGAGAAATAAACAACACTTTATAACGCTATTACACTATCTGAAACATTGATGCGTAATACCCCCCACACTGTAAATCTGTCTCATTCATTCCAGTTCATTCTGGTTTCATTGATGATTCTTTTATGCAATATATGACATTACAACATTAGCAACGGTGTTGGCAATGTCTTATTGGATGCTTTCAAAAATAAATTACAGCCGAGCGTGATGGCATTTCTAGTGTTATCAGTTTAGTTTTATGCAAACAGCTTGGAATATAGGCCTACAGTACATTTGTTCGCCATTGCGTAATAGTCGTTTCCTGTTAATTTAGCAATTTTTACTACAAACCCCAATTCCAAAAAATGTTGGAACTGTACAGTGCCCTCCAATATTATTGGTAGATATGGATGGATAACTTGAAGGGTTTATTCTTATTTTTCCATAGAGTTCATATTTTCACTTAAATTGTGAAATAAACAAATCTAAGTTCATACTGTAAATGTCTTGTTTCATTTAAAGTGATACTGCAGTCAAAAACCGACTTTTCCCTTTGAAAACCGATGTTTTGGGTTAGATTATGCACAGCTGTTTTTGTCGGAAAATCTCATGTATAGTCAAAATTGGTGTTTTCTGAGTTTCTGTGTAGGCTTACCAATATGCTGGTTTCCAGGGTTTTGTGACGTCATGAGATCCTTAACATAAAAATGGGTGTTGATCCTAGGGTGGTCTCGGCTGGGCACGTGGTATAAAAGCAGAGACCAACGTTTTTTTTTTTCCTCTTTGAGACTGAGACCCTTGTACTGCAAACTAGCTTGTTCAAGTTTAAATGTGAATTGCTTTGTATTACTGCTAACATTAATATTACGACTTATATCAACACAACCTTCACTCCTTGACCGTATGAATATTCATAATATGACTCTGTGGCATCATCGTCATATGACCACACCTGCTCACAAGTTCTAGTTCAAATTTCATTCAAAATGACAAAAAAATGTTTATAAATTAATTCAGGCATGGTGGGGATGTGAGGATATTCTCTGAAAATTTCAAGTGAAACAAAAAACATTAAGGTAGTCCAACAAATCAGTCAAGGCATGCAGCTGAAAATGAATGGGAACCATTGAGCTTAATGTGGCTTAACATGGCTTAATGGCCTAAAAATGAGGTAGAACTCTCTTGGGGGGGGGGGGGGCAAGAGTACCTGTTCTCATGCGTGCACTATTTAAAAAAGAACACAGCTTCAAACACAATAATATTTAAAATAAATTCACAAAGTGGGGATTGGCCACTAAACAGTCAAAAATGGGACTGTAACATGGAATAATGACCTAAACCTGGGACAGGATTATCTGAAATGAATCAGGTGTACATCCCTATGAGGTCTTTCTATGTGGAGAAGAACAAATCCAAGACATAATGGTAATTCACAGAGACTACCACTTCCTCAGGCTGTCTTAAGATCCACTCAATCTGCTAAGGGAAGGAACATAGAGCAATACAAGTAAAAGCATTAACAATCAGGTCTCAGGTGTTAATCTGTACTTTTTCAGTTCAATTACTCCAAGTGATTATAACTGAAACTACATAAAGATAAACACTACACATCAATATATACAGATCCTTTCCAAAAAAATTTGAATATCATGGAAAAGTTTTTTTTTTCCATAATTCCATTCAAAAAGTGAAACTTTCATAGATTATAGATTCATTACACACAAAGTGAAATATTTCTAGCCTTTATTTGTTTCATTTTTCATAATTTTGGCTTACAGCTCCAGAAAACCCCCAAAACAGTATTTCAAGAAATTAGAATAGTGTGTTGAAAATCAGCATTTACTTCAGTTATTTCAGAGAATGAGTGGAGTGGCTTGACTCGAGGAATCCGACAGTTGTAGCCCATGTCCCGGATACGTCTGTACGTGGTGGTTTTTGAAGCACTGATTCCAGCCTCAGTCCACTCCCTCTGCATCTCCGGCAAATTTTGGAATCGTCTTTGCTTGACAATCCGCTGAAGCCTACGGTCATCTCTTTTGCTTGTGCACCTTCTCCTGCCACATTTTTCCCTTCCACTAAACTTTCTATTGATATGCTTGGACACTGCACTCTGTGAACAGCCAGCCTCCTTAGCGATGACCTTTTGTGGCTTACCCATCTTCTGGAGGGTGTCAATGATGGTCTTCTGGCCAATTGTCAAGTCTGCAGTCTTCCTCATACTGAACCAAACTGAGATAAACTTTGCAGGTGTTTTGAGTAAATTAGATGATAGTGTGACACTCAGTCTAAAACATTCATTCTCTGAAATAAGTGAAGTAAATGCTGATTTTCGACACACTATTCTAATTTCTTGAAATACTGTTTTGGGGGTTTTCTGGAGCTGTAAGCCAAAATTATGAAAAATGAAACAAATAAAGGCTAGAAATATTTCACTTTGTGTGTAATGAATCTATAATCTATGAAAGTTTCACTTTTTGAATGGAATTATGGAAGAAAAAAAAAACCTTTCCATGATATTCTATTTTTTTGGAAAGGATCTGTATATATATATATATATATATATATATACATGTTGAAAATACATACACAATATTAAAAAGGTAAAGTATTCACTTATTGACATGCAATGCCTGAAAATCAGTGTTTTATAACATTTTAAAAAATGTAATTAACCCCATTTGCGCTGACGCTTAATTTTGCCCATTTTCACTTGTTTTGTTTATATCTTCATAACTCCAGATGTAAATTTTACACAAACACCAAATGATGGCTTAAATTAAAGAAGACCCTTGTACCATTTACACTGCCTGGCCAAAAGAAAAGTCGCCGTTGCACCCATCATGCATAGTGCCCACTGTACAAGCCTCTGGAGGCAGTGTTATGATCTGGGGTTGCTTCAATTGGTCAGGTCTAGGCTCAGCAACGTTATGCAGCAATAAAATGAAGTCAGCTGAGTACCTGAATGTACTGAATGACCAGGTTATCCCATCAATTGGCATATTCCAGGATGACAATGCCAAGATTCATCCGGCTGAAATTGTGAAAGAGTGGTTCAGGGAGCATGAGGAATCATTTTCACACATGAATTGGCCACCAGAGTCCTGACCTTAACCCCATTGAAAGTCTTTGGGATGTGCTGGAGAAGACTTTACGGAGTGGTTTGACTCTCCCGTCATCAATACATGATCTTGGCCAAAAATGAATGCAACTCTGGATGGAAATAAATGTTGTGACATTGCATAAGGTTGTCCATACAAATGCGCGCCGTAATCAAAGCCTATGGCGGTCCAACAAAATATTAGAGTGTGCGACTTTTTTTTTGGCCAGGCAGTGTATGATCATGCCTTAAATGAATGTATTTTCATAATTAATGTGTAAATTATGGGCAGTGAATACACAACCCCTGTAAAAGCGAAGTTCCACCACTCTAGGTTACAGTGAACCCCTGAGAGTCAATGATGTGACCAAGGTAAAACTTTACATTTTCTGGTTTACAAACTGTCTGCATGTCTACAAAATATTAAATTAATATGTATTAAGTCCCATGAGGCAATTTGAAACAGTGTACCTTGGTGTCCAAAAATATCCAAAATGGATAAATGTGCATCTGTTACACTCTCCGTTCCTCTCAGTCCCCGTCCCCGTTTGTGCTCCTTGTTTTACCCATTTCCTCACGTTTCTTGTCTTGTTTGTCTTCCTCGTGATGCAGGCTGGGCGTGGTTTCCCTCTTTGTTGTTACTAATTCCCTCTCGCATTTCCTCCGCCTATCACATTCCTTTCCCCGCTTGCATTCCTCATGCTCTCTTCACTGTTAATCACTCTCTCACACATTCTCACGCTGCATGCATTCATTAGCTCGTTAACTCTCCTATATATTCTTCCGGTCTTCGCTGTCTTGTGCCAGTTCGTTAAGTCTTGTTGTTGGAAAAGCTCTTGTCTTGTCTGGGTCTCGTATCTAAAGTCATAGTCACGCTTTGTCTTGCTTAAAGCTACTGTCTAGTCTTGCTTTGCCTAGCCAACTAATGCTTCTTAGTTTTCTTCAGGCCTTGCTGAAACTAACGTCTTGTTCTGCTCTGCTTGTCTGCCTTCCTGCAGCCATATCCTAGCTCCACGCCACGCATCCCTGTCTTCCACATCCCGCTCCTCCTCTGCTACGCCTACCCAGGATTCAGCCACCATCCAGCCCCTTGCCTGCTCCCCACTCCCGCTCTGCCCCTGTTTGCGCCATCCCAGGATCCAGTCCCTTCCCTAACTTCTCCCTATACTTCTGGAGTCTAGTACGAAGTAATACATTATTGGATTATTGGATTTCTGTCTTTGAGTCGTGCATTTGAG
Source organism: Synaphobranchus kaupii (assembly GCA_029718625.1). NCBI lineage: Eukaryota > Metazoa > Chordata > Actinopteri > Anguilliformes > Synaphobranchidae > Synaphobranchus > Synaphobranchus kaupii. The sequence continues at coordinate 33,909,503 of CM056379.1, forward strand.
TCCAGTCCCTTCTCGGATCCTTAACAGCATCACTGTAATTCAGGAGATACTCAATTTTTCTCAACAGATAAACTCTCGACTCATTTGAAATATATTTGCATCCATATCATTACAGAATTTGAGGTTTTAGGGGGAATGGATATGTGTCCAAAAACATAACCAAACCTATCTAAATATATGAAAACATATGAAAACCAATGCTACCTATCCAAAGTATCTGAGTTTTAATAGGTTCTTATAATTGAATTTGCAATGCACCACGCCTGCTAATCATTATTAGCTACTCTGCCCATACCGGAAGAAAAAACTAACACAGGTGGCTCGCTAATAATAATCAAACAGGTGGCTACATTACATTACATTACATTACAGGCATTTAGCAGACGCTCTTATCCAGAGCGACTTACACAACTTTTTAGCATTTTTCTTTGACTTATTATTCATTTATACAGCTGGATATATACTGAAGCAATTCAGGTTAGGTACCTTGCTCAAGGGTACAACGGCAGTGTCCTACCTGGGAATCGAACCTGCAACCTTTCAGTTACAAGGCCAGTTCCCGCTACATAAGGGAACGAATGGTCGGCTCATTTCAATCTTATCACTTATCACACTGTCCAATCTTTGCTACACTATGGAGTTTCTCGAGTTGAAAGAGGTACAAGTGGTGTTACCAGTAATAACAAAATAATTACATTTACGACTGAAGGACGGACAGACGGAAGCTTTCCTAGCCTTCGTCTGCAGGGAGGACGTCCTGGCTTCAGTAAAAGTTTGATATAGCAGCTCCTTCCCCTGACCGCAGCTTTCCATGCTTCGAGCATTGCTAATGACTTTCCATTTGTCTGCTTTGAGCTTTAGGCTGAAGATAAATTGATCATGACTCAATTACAAATTCAGTGCTATTCACACACTGACCACTGGACATACATAAGGAAAGATATAATATGCCATTCTGTAATTTCCATGTTTTAAACATTTAGTTACAAGAGGCTATGTTACACTCTCTGTTCCCTCCCAGTCCCCATCCCTGTTTGTGCTCCGTGTTTTCCCATTTCCCTCACGTTTCTTGTCTTGTTTTTACATTTCCCTGTCTGTCTTCCTTGTTGTGCAGGCTGGGCGTGGTTTCCCTCCTTGTTTCACCTAATTCACTCTCGCATTTCCTCCGCCTATCACATTCCTTTCCCCGTTTGCATTCCTCATGCCCTTGTCTCCGCTTAATCACTCTCGCATACATTCTCACACTGCATTCACTCATTAGCTTCACTATATATTCTCCCGGTGTTCTTTGTCTGGTGACAGTTCATTAAGTCTTGTCGTTGTAACTCTGGTCTTGTCTAGTCTTGGAAATCTAAAGTCATAGTCTTGCTTTGTCTTGCTAAACTAACGCTTCATAGTCTTGTTTTGCTCTTGCTGAAATTAACGCCTTGTCTGTTGTTCTGCTTACCTGCCAGCCTGTAGCCATCTCCTTGTTCCACGCCACGCATTCTTGTCTCCCGCATCCCAATCTCCCTCTGCTACGCCAACCCAGGATTCAGCCACTATCCAGCCCCATTGCCTGCAACCCGCTCCCGCTCTGCCCCAGTTCCCACCAACCCAGGGTCCAGTCCCTTTCCCTGTTTCTCCCTATACTTCTGGAGTTTTGGACGAAGTAATAAAAGCGCTTTGTGAGCATTATTGTATTCTGTCTCTGAGTCGTGCATTTGAGTCCAGTCCCTACTCGGATCCTTAACAGGCTACTTCTGCTCAGGACATTGATGATGAATATAATAGCCAAGACTCAGTCCCAGCTTTGTTTTCATTTGGGAATATTTGGCAAATGACAGCTACTTTGCTGAAACAATATGTGATTCTGAGCAAAACCATACATTTTGTTTCCTAAGACATCCTGTCCTGTATTTTTTACAGGATAAGTTATCCAAAGTAAATTTTCCTTTTTATCTCAATGAAAGCACAAAAGCATCACGGGACATCTTTGCACATTTGGCTTTGTGGGCATTTTACCCGTTTTCATAAACTGCATCAATGAATCCATTTAATCTGTATTGTTCAAACTCACAAACTGTAAACCACACACACAATGTATGCTACTTTCAATGCAAAGTTGTATGAATACTGTTACGTATCTGTTTACGGGACGAACCCAAGTGCAACGACCAGGAGACAGATTTCACAAAAGGGGTGTATTTAATAAATTAAGTGTTGGGGTAGTCCCAACACTGTACAGGAAAGGCAACACACACAGTAATACAAGGTCTTGCGCCTGGAAGCCCGGGGCGGGCTGTTCCAAACCGGAACTGGACTGGACTGGAACTGGACCGGGTGGTCCACACGGGAATCAGGTTCTGGAACGGAATGTCCCAAACCGGAACTGGACTGGACTGAACTGGACCGGGAGGTCCACACGGGAATCAGGTACTGGAACGGAATGTCCCAAACCGGAACTGGACTGGACTGGAACTGGACCGGGAGGTCCACACGGGAATCGGGTACTGGAACGGAATGTCCCAAACTGGAACTGGACTTTGAGCGAGTCGCTTGTACAACTCACGCCTGGACTGGACTGGAACTGGCAGGGGAGCGACTCACTACGGCAGGGCAGGACTGGACCGGGCTGACTGCACCGGTATAGAAAAACAAAACAACAGAGGAGGGTTAGTGCAAGGGAAGGCACGGGAAAGACCGGGAGGTTCTCACAGAGGTGATGGGTTTGGAAGTCGGGAGGTTTTGCGGTAGCACGGCAGGACAGAGTGGTGTGGCGTAGCTGCGGTAGGTCCGGAGGTAGCTGACTGTCTCCAGAGCTCCAGGAGCCGGCGCCGAAGAACTGGGTGGTCTCTTCGGTCGGACAGGAACAACTGGAGGGTAGCCAGGTAGCGAATCACCCCGGAGCCTACACGCGCTGGAGGTGGAGGTACCGCAACACACACAACAAATACGGGGAACACGAACACTGCCACGGGAGATCGGGTGCAGGGTTAGATGGAGGAGAAGGGAAACAAGTTAGCTACACAATTATGACAGGAAATTGTGCGGGAGGTAAACTACCAATCCGTAGCTTTGCGAGGAACTATACGCTGCACGGGAAACACATTCCACAACTACGCGAATAGTTTAAGCAGGGAGACCAGATAACGAGTCAAGCACTACACCAAGTGATGATAGTTAACGAACTGGCGCCGACTGGCAGCCAGCCGAAAGACTATATAGAGCTAACTAACGAGACAAAATACGATACAGGTGTGAACATAAACCGGGAGTGATTACAAGACACCAGGTGAGGAAATGCATGCAACGAGGGGGAGGGAGTGAAAGGCGGAAGTAAGACACAACAACCAGACGAACAAGACAGGGAAGGACACGCCTAGTCCGCGGCAGCGGGGAAAACACGGACAAAGGGATCCAACATGACACGGAGGGAAAACAGGAAAACACGGAAAACGGACAGGAAGGGAGCGGAACATTACAGTACCCCCCCCTCAACGTACGCCACCTGGCGTACCTGGCGGCCTGGTCTTGGATGGGAAGCGACTGTGGAAATCCTGGATTAGTGTTTGATCCAGGATGAGGCCCTTGTGGAGCCATGACCGCTCCTCAGGACCATACCCCTCCCAGTCCACGAGGTATTGGAAACCCCGACCCTTACGGCGGATGTCGATGATGCGGTCCACCGTATAGGCCGGGGCGTTGTTGATGACCCGGACAGGAGGAGGAGGGAGGGTAGGGGCACTGAGGGGGCTGGAGGCGACAGGCTTGATTTGGGAAACATGAAAAACGGGGTAAACTTTGAGGGAGGCAGGGAGGGAGAGCTTGACGGAAACAGGGTTAACAAGACGTACAACAGGGAAGGGACCAATGAACCGGGGCCGAAGCTTTTTAGAGGAGGAGGGAAGGGAAATGTTGGACGTGGACAACCAGGCCTGCTGACCGGCCCTGTATTTGGGGGCTGCGGTCCTGTGCAGGTCCGCCAGACGCTGTGACCGGGAATTGGAACGTAGGAGTGCGGTGCGTGCAAGCCTCCAAATGCGCTTGCATTTGAGGATGTGGGCCTTGACAGAGGGGACTGCTACCTCGGCCTCCTGGACCGACAGGAGAGGGGGTTGGTACCCTAACGAGCACTCGAAAGGGGATAACCCGGTGGAGGTACTCTTAAGGGAGTTGTGAGAGTACTCCACCCAGGGAAGGAAACGGCTCCAGGAGGCGGGGTTGCGAGCCGTGACGCACCGCAGGGCGGCCCCCAGGTCCTGGTTCGCCCTCTCTGCCTGGCCGTTCGACTGGGGATGGAAGCCAGACGAAAGACTGGCCGAGGCCCCCAGGGCTACACAGAACGCCTTCCAGACCTGGGAGGAGAATTGGGGCCCACGATCCGACACAATATCGGAAGGGATCCCGTGCAGCCTGACCACATGTACCACCAGGAGCTCCGCCGTTTCGAGGGCGGACGGGAGCTTGGGGAGGGGAATGAAGTGAACCGCCTTGGAGAACCGATCCACAATTGTCAGAATGACAGAGTTGCCCTCTGACAACGGCAGACCGGTTACAAAATCCACCCCAATGTGGCTCCAAGGACGGCCCGGGACAGGGAGGGGAAGGAGATGACCAGAGGGAGGCTGGTGGGAAGCCTTGCTCCTGGCGCATACAGAGCAGGCCAGGACAAAGGCACGGGTATCCTCCTTGAGGGTGGGCCACCAAAAGCTCCTCCTGACGAGGGCGGTCGTCCTGGCAACACCTGGGTGACACGCCAGGCAGGAGGCGTGAACCCACTCAAGGACCTGGGAGTGGACGGAGTCGGGAACAAACAGGGAGGGGTTAGGGTTATTACGGGGGTCAGGGTGGGAAGTCTGGGCGGACCTCACGATCTCCTCAATCCTCCAGGAGACCGCAGCCACCATACAGGACGCTGGAAGAATGGTTTCGGGGTCAGCAGGACTGGAGGGAAGGGAAAACACACGGGATAAGGCATCCGCCTTAATATTGCGGGAACCGGGGCGATAGGACAAAGAAAAATTAAACCGGGCAAAGAAAAGTGACCACCTAGCCTGTCTAGCATTTAGCCTTTTGGCAGACCTTAAATAAATTAAATTCTGGTGGTCAGTTAAAACAACAAAGGGGGTACCTGCCCCCTCCAGCCAGTGGCGCCACTCCTCAAGAGCCAGCTTAATGGCAAGAAGCTCCCGATCCCCGACATCATAATTTCGCTCAGCGGAGGACAGCCTCCGGGAAAAAAAGGCACAGGGATGGAGCTTGTTGTCCAAGGCGGCACGTTGGGACAGAATGGCCCCCACGCCGGTGTCGGAGGCGTCCACCTCAATCGTAAATTGGCGGGAGGGATCAGGGTGGCAAAGAATAGGGGCTGAGGAAAACCGTGTTTTGAGCTGTTCAAAAGCACGCTGGGCTTCGGGATTCCAACAGAAAGAAAAAGTAGTGGAGGTAAGTTTGGTAAGGGGGGCAGCAATGATACTGTAATTTCGGATAAAACGACGATAGAAATTAGCAAAACCAAGGAATTGTTGTAGGTGCTTACGAGAGGTGGGTTGGGGCCATTCCGTCACCGCCTTGACTTTGACCGGATCCGCCCGGATACTGCCCTCCTCAATAATGAAGCCGAGGAACGGGACTGAAGAGACGTGGAAGGCGCATTTCTCCGCCTTTACGAAGAGCTGGTTCTCGAGGAGCCGCTGGAGAACCTCCCGGACATGGAGAATGTGCTCCTGAGGGGACTTGGAAAAAATCAAAATGTCGTCAATGTAAACAAAAACAGTCTTACCCAACAGGTCTCGCAGTACGTCATTTACCATGCCCTGGAAGACTGCCGGGGCGTTAGTAAGGCCGAAAGGGACCACCAGGTACTCATAGTGGCCCAACGGGGTATTGAAGGCAGTCTTCCACTCATCCCCCTCCCGTATGCGCACCAGGTGGTACGCATTACGGAGGTCGAGCTTGGTAAAAATGACGGCCTGCGAGAGGGGTTCAAAAGCAGTGTTAATGAGGGGGAGAGGATACTTGTTGCGGATAGTGATGGAATTGAGTCCCCGGTAGTCGATGCAGGGCCGTAGTGAGCCGTCCTTTTTCCCTACGAAAAAGAACCCAGCACCAACCGGAGAAGAGGAGGGACGGATGATGCCCGAGGCGAGGGACTCATGGATATATTCCTCCATGGCGAGTTTCTCTGGTCCCGACAGACTGTAGAGACGGCCGGACGGAAGTTTGGCTCCCGCCAGTAGATCAATACAACAGTCGTACGGGCGGTGAGGAGGTAGGGACAGAGCACGTGATTTAGAGAAGGTGCGACTGAGGTCGTGATACTGTTTGGGAACGGTGGACATATCGGGTTCGGGTAGGTTGGTGCTGGGATTCTTGGACCCCGGAGGGGGAAGCGCGGAGCGGAGACAGCTAGCCAGGCAGTGGCCACTCCACGCCAGGATGCGTCCGCCCTGCCAGTCGATGTGTGGGTTATGGAGACGGAGCCAGGTCTGCCCTAAAACTATGTTTGACTGTTTGGAATTGATGAGGAGGAGTTGAATGCTCTCCCGGTGATTGCCGGAGAGGACAAGCTGTAAGGAAACGGTGGAGTGGGTCACTAACCCCAAACTCCGACCGTCTAAGGCGAAGGCAGTAATGGGCGATGGTAGAAGCTCCGTGGGGATGCCGGCCCTCTGGGCGAAGGTGGTGTCCAGGAAGTTGGCGTCGGCTCCAGAGTCGATGAGAGCCGACGAAACTAAGGACTTGTCGCTCCACAGGAGAGTGGCCTTGAAAACTAGGCGATTCTGGGCTGCATGGCAGGGTATGATAGGGCTTGTCAGTACGCCCAGTTTAACTGGCGAGCCTATTCTTTTGGGCGGATGGGACATGAGGCGATCTGGTGGCCAGGTTTGCCACAATAGAAGCAAGACCTGGATCGCTGACGACGTTGGCGCTCTGCAGAGTTGACCGCAACTCTGCCCAGTTGCATGGGCTCCTCTTCGGAGACCCCAGACGCCGCCCTGAATCCAGAAGCAGAAGGGTGAGAGCGTATATGAGGAAGGTGACCGGGATTCCCCCCACGCTCACGGGCCCGGATACGAAGACGGTTGTCGACTGCTATGGCCAGGCTAATCAGGCTATTGAGGGAGGTTGATTCCTCACGGGTGGCTAGTTGGTCTTTGAGCTCCTCGCTGAGTGCCTGGCGGAAAGCCCCCTGAAGGGCGGCGTCGTTCCATCCGGACTCCGCGGCGAGGGTACGGAATTGGATGGCCATCTCTGCGACGCTGCGACTCCCCTGACGGACCTGAAGTAGGCGCTGAGTTGCATCTCGCCCACAGGTAGGGTGGTCAAACACGCGCCGCATCTCGGCGGTGAAGGCAGCGAAGTTGTTGCAGAGCGCGGCTTGGCTATCCCAGATGGATGTAGCCCACTCCAGGGCACCTCCTCCCAGGCTGCTCATGATGAACGCGATCTTACATGGGTCGGAGGCGAAGGAGGAGGGCTGCATCCGGAAGACAATGTCGCATTTCATCAGAAATTCGCGACATTTCCCCAATTCCCCGCGGAATAGCTCAGGATGTTGAACGCGAGGCTCACGAAATGAAGCGGACACAGGAGGGTCCGCCGGGGGATCCGGTGCGGGCGGTGTAGGGCCCAATGGAATACGCGGAAGCGGCTGGTGAAGAGACAGCTGCGTAACTTGTTCCGTGATGCCCCTCAGCACTTCCAACACGTCGTCCAGACGACGGCCCTGTTGGTCGCTGACCGCAGTTTGGCAGGAGAAGGCGTGCCGAATCTGCTCCAGGTCGGCTGGGTCCATGTCTTTGGCCAGTTCGTTCTGTTACGTATCTGTTTACGGGACGAACCCAAGTGCAACGACCAGGAGACAGATTTCACAAAAGGGGTGTATTTAATAAATTAAGTGTTGGGGTAGTCCCAACACTGTACAGGAAAGGCAACACACACAGTAATACAAGGTCTTGCGCCTGGAAGCCCGGGGCGGGCTGCTCCAAGCCGGAGCTGGACTGGAGGTTCTGGAACGGGCTGTTCCAAACCGGAACTGGACTGGACTGGAACTGGACCGGGTGGTCCACACGGGAATCAGGTACTGGAACGGAATGTCCCAAACCGGAACTGGACTGGACTGAACTGGACCGGGAGGTCCACACGGGAATCAGGTACTGGAACGGAATATCCCAAACCGGAACTGGACTGGACTGGAACTGGACCGGGAGGTCCACACGGGAATCGGGTACTGGAACGGAATGTCCCAAACCGGAACTGGACTTTGAGCGAGTCGCTTGTACAACTCACGCCTGGACTGGACTGGAACTGGCAGGGGAGCGACTCACTACGGCAGGGCAGGACTGGACCGGGCTGACTGCACCGGTATAGAAAAACAAAACAACAGAGGAGGGTTAGTGCAAGGGAAGGCACGGGAAAGACCGGGAGGTTCTCACGGAGGTGATGGGTTTGGAAGTCGGGAGGTTTTGCGGTAGCACGGCAGGACAGAGTGGTGTGGCGTAGCTGCGGTAGGTCCGGAGGTAGCTGACTGTCTCCAGAGCTCCAGGAGCCGGCGCCGAAGAACTGGGTGGTCTCTTCGGTCGGACAGGAACAACTGGAGGGTAGCCAGGTAGCGAATCACCCCGGAGCCTACACGCGCTGGAGGTGGAGGTACCGCAACACACACAACAAATACGGGGAACACGAACACTGCCACGGGAGATCGGGTGCAGGGTTAGATGGAGGAGAAGGGAAACAAGTTAGCTACACAATTATGACAGGAAATTGTGCGGGAGGTAAACTACCAATCCGTAGCTTTGCGAGGAACTATACGCTGCACGGGAAACACATTCCACAACTACGCGAATAGTTTAAGCAGGGAGACCAGATAACGAGTCAAGCACTACACCAAGTGATGATAGTTAACGAACTGGCGCCGACTGGCAGCCAGCCGAAAGACTATATAGAGCTAACTAACGAGACAAAATACGATACAGGTGTGAACATAAACCGGGAGTGATTACAAGACACCAGGTGAGGAAATGCATGCAACGAGGGGGAGGGAGTGAAAGGCGGAAGTAAGACACAACAACCAGATGAACAAGACAGGGAAGGACACGCCTAGTCCGCGGCAGCGGGGAAAACACGGACAAAGGGATCCAACATGACACGGAGGGAAAACAGGAAAACACGGAAAACGGACAGGAAGGGAGCGGAACATTACAAATACCCTGTTATTCCAAAACAATTGTCTGAATTTGGCATGATTATTCCAAATACATTGACTCTTGGAGCCCTATCTTACACCCGGCGCTAAGCGGTGCTAACCCAAAGGCAAATGTCTTTGCTATCTTACACCCAGCACTGGGTTCATTATAACGCCTTGCGTTTACGTCGTTTAAATACCATGTATTCTTGCGCCCACTGCAAGTGAACTGGGCGTGTTGGTCTTAAAATGAGGAGTGGCATGTCGCAGTTGTTTATATGTTATTTTAACGGCGCATATAAGTGCGTCTATATAGGTGTGTGCACAACGCGCGTACCCTCCTGTCTGTTACACACAGGGGCGCGCACAAGCATGACTAAAATATCAAGATTACAATGTGAAATATTATTATTGTGTAGGCTATATCAAAAAATGCATAATAATAAAATGGTCCATAGGTCCACATACCTTTCCCTCAGCGAAGGGGAATGCCATGCACATTAAATTGCTTTCAGCCCACTCCATCAACATCCAGGCGATGGTACGGGACAATGGTTATCCATTAAAAAGGAGTTGATAACACCTATATCAATCCTAATGCGCGAATTGTCATTTACACCTAATGCGTGAATTGTCATTCAATGAAAAACTTGCGCACTGCAATAGACGGACATTTGAGTTCTGAAAATGCGCTTCAGATGTCATTACAATACAGCTCTGTTTATCTAGGAATACAGCCTGTAAATAGAATGGTTTGTGACTGAAAAAAGTTCAAAACCGTGTGCAGTGAATATTGCATTTATTGTTCAAATAGCCTAGGCTACAGCGAATTCGCTGTGCATAAGGTTTTTTCGATAGCCTATGGTTAAAAAAAGGAGATAAGTGTCACCACCTTAACTGAATTGTAACCTTAGTTATTCTTCGTCCTTCATATTATTTTAATTACAATGACAAGGTTTCCATACCCTCAGCTTATTAAAACCCTGCTGATTTCACCTGTTATTCCATAACTGAACAAAAGATTTTAAAGAGAACTAAGCATCTAATTAGAAACGAAAACAAACTTGCAGCACGTTACAATGAATTCACCATTAATTTTAATACCATTATCCGCATGTGCGCTTTACAGGAGCAGGTCTGTTTCCCCTGCTGTAAATCGCACTTTTCACGGTCTTCCTGGGAAAGTGGATTGTTTAAATGCATTACACTACCATTAAAACAGGTTGGTCACATTTCCATAAGCAGGACATTATAAAACAAGGGAAAATATGCGTGAACCTATGGGTTGCCAACCTGACAGCTTTATTGTATTTAGTGTCATCTTTAAGGCAAAATAAGGTTATTTATTAGAATGTAGATAGGCCTAATGAACTTCGGATGAAGCTTGAACATGAGTTAATTGCTTCATTGCATAATCAAACGAAATTTGTTAAACAAGCAGGCTAATTTGGCGTTTTCTAAGGTGAGACGGAAGCCATTGGTAACTTATTCTCAGCTGTTGCAGGTGCTTTTAACGAAATTTTACCGCATATATTTTGTAAAATAACAGCACTGTCCGGAATGAATTACCGGGAACTCATAATGGTTAGTCCGAATAATATTGATCATAGGCTACTCGCACTAAACACGCACGAGCATGTCTGTTTCGCCATCATATAAGCAATCCGCAAGGTGGAAAAGCAGGCTTTTAAAGGGAATGGGATATGACATTTTGATTGGTTTATTGCTTTTCACGCCCAAAACACACTTAACATAATTAATGAAGAGACTAGGTTCAGCCCATTTGCACATTGCGCCATGCTTAGCGCCCAAAAAACACTTCATTAAAATAGCAAAACTGGACTTGGACACGCCCTAAATGCACTTAACGCCATGCGCTTAGACAAAGCGCTAAGATCACCAAGATAGGACCCTTGATGTTTAATCACAGCCTATAAAGCATGTCTCACAATTTTTCTTTAATATTATGGCATGCAATTTTAGTAGTTCCACCCAGCCACAGAATGCACTACTGCCCCAAAATGATATTACTGCAAATTATTGTTGAGAAAAATATAACTGATACCATGTCATGCTATGAATTAAATATTGCACTTTTAAAAATAGCCCATACAATGACTACACTGGTACTGAACCTTGCAATGGCTCAACACAATATATATTTTTTCCTGGGGCCGCTTTTACTGTCAATCTTTGGTTTATGAATCTATGCGTGAGCTGCAGTACCTGTCTGTAAAGCTTACTTAAGGCTGGAATGAATAAAATACGTGATTATGCTGTGCTGCTTAATTATATTTAATTCATAATTCTCTAACTTCTAGTGTTAGTGTGCATTGCAAATCAGTGGACCCTATAGTCTTCTTATAATAATGGTTAATGGATAACATAATCTTCATTCAGGCTCTTGGGAAAATAAAACACACTTTAATTGCATAATAATGGCTAGGTTATTTCCCATTATAATCACTCTTCACTGACACTTTTTTCTTTGTCCGTTGTGTTGAGGGTAGTAAAAACTACCTGGAAGAAAATAAATAATGAAGGAATTGGAAAATAAATCCTCTCTGGATAAATACATATTTAAAATGCAAAACTGCAGTCTTTGTAAACAATGGCATTGTTATTATCATCAGAAAGATCACTCAAAAAATAAAAGAGAACAAATGCCTCAGAAACATATTCAAAAACAATACTTCAAGGGAGATTGTTTCCATTTTGTACTTAATTACCTTGAAGTCTAATAACATTGAGATTCCTAGCATGTATTAAATCTTAGAGACAGACAGCATATCAGCAGCTTAGGTAGGCATCAGCATGACTTTCTCTGTAATTAAGTTACTGTCATGTAGTGTGTGGGGATTCTAATGATGGATAGGGCTGCTGTAGTCTTTAAGTAAGTCACTGTCCCTCCCCACGCAGGGTGATGAAAAAAGCAGAGGGGTGCATACTCTTAAGGACGCTTCTAAATCCTTTCCCATGAAGAAAAATGCATGCCGGCAAAGATTATATGTGTTTGGATTATGATTTTAGAAACAAAAAAAGGTAATAGTTATGTATAGCCTGATGCATTTCTGTCTTTCAGGTTTTTAAAGTGTTTCGATGCATAAATTTATTCCAAGTTAAATACAAAAAGGTGGATTTAAATGTCTTAAGAGGATTTTGTGGAGATGCAAAGATGTTGCCAAAGCTATTTTTTCTCTTCTAAATCTGATGATTAAAGGATCAGAAGAAATGATGGTGCAGGTTTGTCACAAGTAAGATATATCACAACAGATAGTATACAACATGGCTGCAATCCATCACTTAGCTGAATTAAGAAAATGCCAGCTTTTTAATATTTTGCAATTGACTTTTGTAAACACATCATATGATCGGAAAGTGCAATGCATGTAGATAATAGGTGCCGTGTTACCATGACAACAAATAAAATGCATAAGAGTATTGCTATTTCAGGTTACCTGGTAGGCAAAGGGTGCATTAAAATTTTTCATGTTAATGGTGAATTTTGAAATAATATATGATAAAACCTTTATTGTCAGCATGATACATACAGGGTGTATTTGAGGGAGCTTTTTCATTACTAAATATGTGATGTTTGTTTCACTGACACTGTAAATCATGACATACAATTAACGTAAAATTATGACAATATTATCTGTAGTGTGGTTCACATTTGATTGGAAAGCATATAAATGGGAATATCAGTTGACCTTTTCTGGAATAATTATCTTTATGTCAGAAGACACATCTACTAAACCAATACAAACAGAATATAAAACAGACCGTCAAAGTCAAAGTTTGTAACTCAGCAAATTTATTTCTTAAATGTTTCATCATTATGCAAGAATTGTTGTCCATTCTGCTTTGCCAGACTGTCTAGTATTGCAATGCTCTGTAATTATCTCAGCAGCCTCTTAAGCATTCACCCTGTGTATCTTGATGAGACTACTTTGATCAAATGTTGTCATTGGCAGATCAGATGTTGTTATCCAATGAGGATAATTATTCTTTGAGGGCATGGCACATTTTTGTTCATGAAATTGGCAAGAAGAAGAATGTTTTAAAGGGCTGAGACTCTACGGTCATTGTGGATATTTCTGTAGGAAACCCAGAAAAGTGCCAAACTCTCTGTGCTGTATAGGTATGGGGCATGCCCCGCCAAGCCGACACTTGGCGGATGGAATACCTGCCATCCAAAATCCATTATGCAAGGCAACTAAAAGTATCATCAGGTTGCGTTTCATCAATCAAGGACAGCAAGATTTTGTGGTTGTCTGTGATTAAAAAAGTGAATACCTCACACCTGTGTATACCAGTGATACTATCGCTGAGGACAGGAACTGTATTAATCTGTAACCCCTTGTAGAACATCCAAAAAGCATAAAGAATCAAGGGTGCAGTAGTACTTCACCACCGGTGCTCTTTGGGGAAAAAAAGGGGATCAAGACAATGGAAAAATTGTTATTCCACGGCAAAAAAAAAGCCTTTATTCTCAGGGCAAGAATATTAAAAAACTGCTGACGACCGACGCGTTGCGGCTGAACAGCCTTCGTTTAGGGTAATCGCACACAGCAGATGACATACTTCTAAATGTGGCAGACAGGTGTATTCAATGAACAAGTATGGCTATTAAATGGTTAAATTAGTAAATTCTATTACACCAAGCCACTCAACATAGAACACTAAATCACAGCAACAACAAGGGACATCACATATAATTTGAACAGTTATGACCCAAAAAATTGAAAAAATAAATAAATCACTAAATTATAGAAGTGACGAAAAATCTATCTCATCATTAAAGGGTAGTTCCACCGAAGCCGAGGGGCTGGGCATTTTACTGCTAGTCCTGCAGCGCAGTGTTGCCCATGTCCGCGGTTTTACAGCTAAATTGGGCTACTTTCAAAGTGCAAAAATGAAAGGTCGCAAAGCACACTTATTTTAAAAATATGATGATTTCTATTTAAAATACGTTGGTTTCAGGTACAGATATATTTTTTGAGTCGGAAAAAATAGCTAGTTTTGAGTCGCAAATTGGCTGGAAAGTCTTGCAAGATCTGGCAACCCTGCTGCAGCATCTCTTCGAGACTAGAGAGTCCACATTACTCGCTGTCAAGTTAGCCACTAATGTAACAGTTCTACTGAAAAAATACTACCACCATTAGCTAGAGCCTCCAGAAAAACGGGGGAAATACGGCCATTAATTTAGGAAAACACAGCCCTTCATTTATCCACGGATTGGCAGTGCGTTCAGCTACAAATCCGGCCGTGTATTGGGGCTCAAAACAGAAAGCCTTCCACCTACGACAAAATCTAGTAATATATAAAAAACATAGCAATTTTCAAAATGGCAAAAAGCTGATGTGCGGCTTAGCTACTGCATGGCAAACAGATTTAAAAACACGCATTTGCACCTTTCTTTAATGCCCAGAAGCCGTGACTAACAACAGCTAACGCACTAGCCCAGAAAATGACATTATCATTGCTTCTGTAATCGAATGCTCAAAGTGAAACCATTCGATGTGGTCAGATCGCTAATTGTAGTCTACATTTCATGGTCATAGATCATAATGTAACGTTAGTTGACATGGTTCCTTGCCGGGGGATTTAATAAGGCAGATGAGATGTCAAGGAATTATACCGGAGTGTCATGGTTTTGCAGGTCGCCGTTCCTTCTCTGCGGAGGTTTCTCTCGCAGCTTTGTGACAGCGTCCTTGCCGTGTTTTTCCGCCGCCCTTCCGGCACTTATTTATCTCACCTGTTTCAGGTGTTCAGTTGGCTATATAAGGGCTGCGCTTTCCGGTTCCGGCGCTTTTGTATCTTACTTTGCCACCTAAAGCCAGGTACTCCTGTATAGGTACAAGGGAAAGCTTTGTGCGATTAAAGTAACGCGGGACTTGCCTTAGTGCGTTTCAGAGATTCCTGTTAGTCGTTTGTTTTTCTCTCATTTGCACTCTCTGTTCCTTGCCTTGGTTTTCCTTTCTGTCCTCTCTGAGGCAGTAACCTTCTTTACCGTATATCTTTATTATCACTTTATTTAAGCTCTCTCGTAATATATAGAGCTAGAGGTAATTCCTTTCCTTTCTTTAACTAATGCTCGAGTCTGCAAGCTTTTCGCCCACTTTTCTGGATCGCTATTCTTTGCCTCTAAGCCGGGATTTTTTATCCCGTTCTTTATTTTCTCTGCTCCGTTCGCAGACATCCCTTCCCCTATTTCTAGTGGTTGTCCCACTTCTTGTGGGTGACTTTCTGATCCCTTCTCAGTTGTGTCTGGTTCTCCGAACCCGACTCCTTACACGGAGGTCCCTGAGTTGGATAATTTGCCCACTCTGTAACCACATAAGGAGAGCACTTGAGTCCTGTTTGGTTTATTTTGCCAAAATATCTTTAGGAAACAACGTGTCATTGTAATTTTCTGACATTATAATAAAATGACAATGATCTAAGATGTGTCCCTACTGAGAACAGTAACAGACGCGGCATTGCTTTCCCCCTTGCTGGCTCCGCTTATGTGTCTATGTAACTTACGGAAGAGGTAGAGGTGTACGTCATTTTGACGTATACCTCTACCAATATTTAATCTTTATCTGCCGATATTTCAGTACAGAAATGATTTTGGCCAGCCACAAAGAGAGACTTAATTAGTGCCTTTATCTGTTAAATAAGGTTAATGTTGTTTTTCAGTGGAACTACCCTTTAACGCCAGGAAAGACCATTGCTCGATACATATGTATCCAATATTTTTCTCTCTGTAATAAAAGTTTTAATCTGTTGCCTCCTCTAATTGCCTTGGAGACACATTCAATGCCAAATACTTTAAGAGAGTTTTCACTGCTATGTTTCGCTTCCTTATAGTGCTTTGGATACTGCAATTGGACATGCGCATGGAGTATTTGTGTTCTGCTACTCACAGTTTTCTCTTAGTTCGGCCCACATAAAAACATCCACATTCACATGCCAATTTGTAAACAATATAGGAAGTGTTACAGTTAATAAATTATTTAATTGGATAAACTTTTTTTCCTCAGCAGTTTTTTTATGTTTCTGCCCTGAGAATAAAGGCTTTTTTAAATCCATCTGAGTGCCTTGGAATAACCACCTTTCCATAATCAGTAGACTAAGTTTGAAATCATCAGGCACAGTAAAGAGAAAGCTTTGAATAAATGCTGCTGTCTGGACGAGACTATGTTGTAATAAGAATGATCTGTTTTTTTATAGAGGCATCATAGATCTACTCATTACAATACACAGGCCCAGCAGGGGCATTTGCTAAGGATTGTGAGAATGGCTCTTTTAAAAAAAAACCCCACTACAAACAAATAAAAATACCATGAAACGCCTTTTACTCAGGCCCATCACCCCTTAAGGAGTACAGGCCTTCAATGGTGCCTTTCTATCTAACACAACATAGAATGTCTTTTCTATGACATTCCATATATTCAGCTTCAGTGTCCTGTCTCCAGGTGTTCTTTGAGACATCCTCCTTTTACCCTGTGGGTTTCATGTCAAAGATCGTCATGTGATGTTTGATGTAGGCTTCCTTTTGTTCTTGTTTGTACAACTTAGTTTAATACTCAATAGGGGAGTTGACAGGATGTCTTCACATCTTGCATTTGGGACTATATTTTCCCCGTTTAGGGAATTACTGCACTTTGAGCCCTGACCGTTGCAGTTGTGTTAATGGTGAAAGTTGCTCTCGATAAGTAGGTCTGCTAAATGGCAGTAAAGAGTGTGGTCAGACCATCCCCACATTCTGCCTGGTCATGGCCGCCTGTCCTCTCACATAGCTCCGGGTTTGTAAATGTTCTTGCCAGCTGACATGGAATATCACAATATTTTACGTAATGTTTTTGTAGTCATCCTCCAAGTCTCAGCACCATACAACAGTAAGGCCTTTACACTGGAGATGAAAATTATTTGCTTTAATGTTTGCAGAGTTCTAGCTTTTCTAAAGTATGATGAAAACATTTGTAGCTGTACCCCCTGTTTGCTTATGATGCTCCCCAAACAAATAGTCTACCTCTTCTATGGCTCTCCCCTTATTGTGGTTGGATTGGTATTGGCTGTGCTCAGTTTCATGAGCTTTATCTTAGTTTTGTTGATCTAATGTCTCACTTTGTCTAAGGTTTCTTCCAATGTGCTGGTTTTCTCCTGCATTTATGCATGGTTGTCTGCGGTATCTGAAATGAACACCTGTCACCCACCAAATGTGGGTAAATTGTTGGCTGTAACAGGTGAAATAAGCTGGATCAGTGCTAGATCTGTACTTGACATCACAAAAGTTAATTCAGCTGTTTCAAGTGTTGCCTCTGCATTAGTTAATATAAACATGAACACGTTTGATTTTAAACTTATATCAGTTGTTCAAGTATGTAAAACACTGACAGGCATCTGCTACATGCATAGCTGCATTTCAGCTAGGAAATAGCATTTACAATGACAGTATTAACAATAACCCCAACAGATGTTTAACAGGTCACACTTCAATGCAACAAAATCACGTTTTACTTTGGCAAATATAAAGATTACTGCGTACAATGAACCACAGTATTATTAAGCATACAGTTATCAAAATACAGTACGATTATTTTACTGAGGGTCGGAAATGCTGTGTCGACAAGCAGGCCGCCATGACAGTTTACCCAAATAACTTACGTGCTCCAGGAATAAATTAATCTGGTTCACCGATAATGAAATAAACCATTTCTAAACTATAAACAAATACTTTTAATCCAAGATCTTTTCAAAACTTTAAAGAGAGAGAGCCAAATTAATATTTTAGCTAGTGCCATTGAACAATACTAACCATAACTGTGAAAAAACAAGGTAAATTGTTAGATTTCCAAACAAGCATGACATGAACAAAAAAATGGAATAAACAAGCCCAAAAGTCAACTGATGCATTTTAGATCAGAATTTCCTATTTGAATTCTAAAAAGGGTCTTGTGTAATGTTTTCCGCATGGTTTTCAGAAGTGGCTGGTAAAAACTTGAAAATTAGTATCTACCTGCCAGTGGGTGGAGAAACAAGTTAATTACAGACCCTGTCATGTGACAAGAGTGCCAAGTCATCAATTAATTCAACGTCTTTCAACGTCTGTACACAATGGCCACTGTAGTCCATTCTTCCATCCATGTTGGTCTTTATGATCCAGGCGACCACATGGAGAAACAAGAGTGGGTATTCAATCCTCAAACCATCTGATTGCTGGTATCTTATCTGATTACTACCTTGCAGGACATGCTTTTCTTATAAGGAGGATGAGCTCTTACCCCGTAGGCTCTCTAAAACGTTTCATCAACCACGCTATCAAAGGCTTTTTTGGAACTTGATGCATAACAGCCAGTTCCATTCTATGGACTGTTCCACAATAATTAATCAATAAGGCACAAGAGGCTTGTCAATATAGCCATGTTTAAGGGAATTGTTCGGTACAATGTGAAGCGAAGTGCCTGCAACCCCTTTAATAAGGCCTCAAGTGCCTTATTGCTTTTATAAAACGGCAGTGATATCGAAAAGACACCAACATTCAATACATACAATACTTTATTAATAGAAAATATATTATTTTCTTGTGCCAAGCAATATAGATCTATAACAACATTTAACTGAATGGTTGCCAGGCAACTCAACAATGCAGTGGAAATATTAATATTAAGTTAGCTAGCATTCACTGCCTACAACCGTGCTTTTTAGTGGGACAATGATTCGAGTAACTATCCAGCTAGCATATTAATAAAAACTGGAAACCATCTAGAAAGCGTATTAATAAAATCAAGAAACGGTCTATCTAACTTCACTTTTGTATAGGGTATATTAATCTGGCTGTTGTGATTTACATCAGTGGTAAATGTGCAGGGCAGTGGACTGTTTGTTGGCACAGACAATGACACACCAGACGTTTTGGAAGTACGTTTTGATATCAGCAGACAACTGTTTAAACTGTGTTTTGTAATTAAAAGTAATGTTAATACTGTCCATATTATTGTCCTAGTTTGTTGCACAAACTTTGCTGTATTTTTTATTGAGTTTTCCCAAATGTAGCTTACCTAATTAAAGTTGTGGGGCCAATAACTGTCAATGGTCCAATCTGTTGTTATTAACAATCAATAACGGGAAAGATAAAAATGTTTTTTTGTGTTTTTTCTTTTTACAGTTACATTCTTCGCAATAATGACACAGATCCTGGCCACCTTGGGGAATGCTGGAGATATGCATACCATCTAGAGAAGTTAATTGTAGTTAATTGCAAACAAAACCCAAACCCAACCCTCTCTCCCAGAAAATACAAAAGGTACACAGTAGATGATTCACAGGACAGTAATGCTAATGCTTGCTTGCTAGCTAGCAATAAGCTACATGTCAAGCTAAATCAGGTTTAAGACTGCTACGTATCCAATTTTCTAGCTACTATTATTGGATGATTTTGAAATAATCTGTATGTATTTACAATTTGTATTTTGGTTCATGGTTAGCATAGTTAACTTGCACTAGTAATGCTGCATCTATACTCAATGGTCTGGGAAGGTTGCTAGCCAGTTCTGGCACCATGTCTCATATTAATCAGGTGAATGCACTTCTGTTCCTCCTACATGTCAGTCTGTATAAGAGGGTTTGCTAAACAAATGTGATTTATTGATTGATTTATGCTGCTAAATATTTACTGTAGTAATTCAGGTTAAGTGCCATATTAAAGAATAAAACTGCAGTGACCCACCAAGGACTCGAGTCTGCAAACTTTAAAATAACTTACCTTTGGATAGGCTCACATATAGCCCTGTTATGCATTCTGAGGCAAA
Source organism: Synaphobranchus kaupii (assembly GCA_029718625.1). Lineage (NCBI taxonomy): Eukaryota > Metazoa > Chordata > Actinopteri > Anguilliformes > Synaphobranchidae > Synaphobranchus > Synaphobranchus kaupii. The sequence continues at coordinate 33,929,471 of CM056379.1, forward strand.
CACAGGATCCATAAATACAATATGTGTATATGGTATGTTTATTAATCACACAGTTCAGTGCATTGATTATAAAATGGTTTGAATACATTTATGGAATACAGTAAAAAATCTCAACAAATCTTACAAAATTGTTACATAAACAATTTTCTAAAGAATATTATTATGACAATAATATTATGACAATTGACTTAACTATTAAGAGCAAGCCATGTGTTGACTATAAATAAGATGGCTACCCATTCTTCTGAGAACTAGAGGATTTAATTCAGATCCTGAATCAGCTCAATATATCTTTTGAAATGCTGCCTGACCTTTTAACTAATGAAACATGCAGAACCTTTAAGATACTCACTGGTGCCTCCAACCGCAGTGTGAATCTCATCCAGGCTTTTGTTCAGCTTCAGATACTTCTAATTTAAAGGGCAGGGTGACATATTTAAAGCCTGAAGGCAAGTCTTTTTTCCCCAGAAGAAGTGATTTTATGCATAATGCCACACAGTCGGGATGAGGTCCACATTGAGTAGAACATATAGTTATGACAAATAAACATGTTTTTATTCTTATATTCTTCTCTACACAAGATTTAAAGTGTCAGACATACAAATGAATATGAAAGTTTTTTTTTCCCCCACTAGTGGTGGTCCATAATCAATTCAATTTAACTTGAACTGTAGACCAGATTTTATCAGGACTATGCCATGCAGGTAAATATAGCAATCTTAAGATGCATGATCCAAGGGCATCACTCCATAAACATTTGATGTTGATATTTTTCTCCCTACCCAATTTTCATAATAAACACAGGAGATATATTCACTATATGGACATTTAAATTATGCATTGGCACATAGCACAAGCTCTTTTGTGAGTGTCCTGAGGCAAAATAAATTACACAAACTTAACCAAGCAAACATGGATGGGCCCTATAGGAGTTTTATGCCACTAAACATATGGTCCATTGATAAATTGAAGGAGCACATTGGAACATTACATCTGTTTTATATAAAGCTAGAGGATATGTTCATGGCTAAATCTGTTCCATTTCTTACAATCAGTAAGGCTCCATTTTTACAGAGTGAATAAAGGTTTTAATTGTGAAATTCTGTGAGATTTCTTTTAAGCAACTAAACTAAATATTTGATTTATAAATAATGAATAACAAAAACTAAACAATGCCTACAATGAAAACACTGCCAGTTCAGCTCTTCAATATTTTGAAGCTTGTCTACCCAAAATCCTCATACCTCAGAATATCAAGAGTCATTTCATTATGACCGAATACTGGCATTAAGAATAATTTGTTTAGCATAATTGAGAAATATACTGTATCTTGCACAATGGCATATGTTTATTGTGCAAGCTTCCATGAATAAGTGAGTATGCCATATGTTGTAGATGTCTTCACAGGTCCATGTAAACCAAATACCAAAAACATGATAATGAAAGTGCATCATATCGTACAACAATTAATATGATAAAGAGCCCAAATAAGAATAAATAGGAATTGCAGTTAGCTAGCTAAAAACTATTTTCTTAACAATTTTTATGTTAGCATATTTTTATATTCTCTTAGCAAATGTTATGTTTATGTTCACTTGTGTCTATTATGCACTAATATTTGTTTTATTCATTACACAAATCACAATCATGTGTTGATAATATTGATGAATTGCATTTACAGATCCTATTATGTATTAAGCAAAAGTAATGTTTAACAAAGATACAATATTCTCTTTATAATATAATCACAGTCCATTCAGTAGTCAGCGAAAGCATCCTCTGTATTCTATAATACATTATAGAAATCATTCATCTGATTTCTATAATTTATTAATCAGAAATGCTTAACAAGCAAAAATGTTATTTTTCTTTAAAAATATATTTTTCTTTACATTATATTTCAAGTCTTTTGAGTTAGTAGGTTACATACGTTAAGCATTTTAGAATGTCCCTTTTCATCCTCTCCAAGATAAATGCAATATAGTTAGTTACCCATCTACAAACATCTATAGATTAAGAGAATCATTATTTGAAAGAGCTCAAAGTATTTGGTAACAGATGTGAAATGTACGGCTGCTTATTTTATAATTTGCTGATGTATGTTAATCTACTTTAGTACAGCATGTTTCCTTCTGCCAGAGAATTTCATGATGTCTATTTAAGGGACAACAAACCCAACCCAGCCTTAAACAGAACTCTAAGACGTATGCAGAGACAGAGGGTGGAACTTGGAAGCATGAATTAAAGTGCTCGTGAGCATAGTTTTTTTCTTGTTTTGTTGTTCAAATCATTCATACTCTGCTCAACTGTACTGTTCTTTCAAAAAGGGAAACTAAAAGCAGCAATGCAAACTCAATCTGCAATCCGTTTGTTTTAATTCATTGGGATTATTCATAAATGATTTAATGATAATTTGATACCATATTTTTATTAAATGTGTTATTTATAGATGTGGTTTGTGAATGCATTTTTGCTGTTGTATAATACTGAAAATTAATTAACCAATATACTGTATATATTTTTATATTTAAAATGTTTTTACATTTAAACATATGCATAAATTATTTGCATACCAAAAACTAAACTTGTAATGATAATGGTAATGCTGAAAATAGTGTGGAAATTCAAAGAGCAGAGCCTTACCTGACCTGTCAGAGCAGTGCTTTTTAAAATAAGCCAAAAGAAGCAGGCTTCCACAAAATTCTGATGTATTTATTTGTGACTCATCTCTCTGCATTTAATGTCATAGCCTCCCTCCATTTTAACAATTCATCCCTCAGCGAAAGATTTTAGTGAAAACACCTCAGTGCTCACCATGTATTTTAATGCTGCCTGGCCATAAAATAAAGTATTGCAGTGGCTGCGGCATCGTGTTGTTACTCCCCTCTAGGGATGCTAAAAGCATTTGGCATTGCTTCCTTTTTTTAGAGAATGAGAAATCACTGTTGAGTACAGTTCAACAGTAAATGGCCATGTTGCATTTTAAAAAAGGGGATGCCAGTCTGAATTTATTAGAACAAATGCATGCATCTTGCCCCACAGAAGATGATTAGCTAGCTAACCACATGGCTTTGCTTCAATATTAGCCTACGTTACTGGATTTACAAGTTGAATGGAAGATGGAAATTTAGATTACCTTGAAGAACTGCTACGAAATAGAAAAGACATTAGACATTACAAAACAGACATTAGACAGCAGACAATAGACGTTGTTAGCAATGGCATGTAATCGTATGAGCATGTTGAACTGAAATGGGCTATATGAACTGAAAGCTGAATGGACCTGGATGAATTAAAATATAGCAGAACAGAATTTTTTCTGTGTCATTTAAAAATGTCCTTATGACAAAACCATGACAGAACTTTAGCAATAATTTCAAAAACATCTAAACATATTTTTTAAGAAAGTGTTTATAAACAAACAAAACATAGAACAAACGTAAATTTAAACAGTAAAACAAATAAATATAGCAATTAGAAACTAATTTCATTTAATTTAATTAATAGGATTAATAGAAATTGAATAATTAGAATACATAAATAAATTCTAATTAACTGTTATAAATGAAGGGCGTTGTATTCAATTGAGCTGAGCATTGAATTTAACTGGACTAATCAAATGGAGTTTAACAGAATCTGAATTTAAGTTAACAGACTAATATATGCATGGAATTGTATTGACTAATATGATACAGACAACTGATAATACAACCCTGTCACACAAACCATTCGTACCATTCGTAACACCTGTTTTACTGGTAGCGTAATGCTTTAAAACAATCCACCTTCCCAGGAAGACAGTGAAATGTGCAATTTACAGCAGGGGAAACAGAGAACATGCAGCACACATGCAGAGAATGGCATTCAAATTAATTGTGTAATTGTGCTGCAAATTTGTTTTCGTTTCTGATTAGACGCTTAGTTCTCTTTAAAATTGTTTTGTTCAGTTATGGAATAACAAGTGAAATCATTTTCATTTATCATTTATCTCCGTTGTTTAGCCATAGGCTTTGGAAAAAACCTTATGCACAGCGAATCCACTGTAGCTTAGGCTATTTGAAAAACAATAAATGCAATATTCACTCATATTCATTCAAGGTTTTGAACTTTTTTCAGTGAAAACCATTCTATTTACTTACAGGCTGTAGGCCTACAGAGCTGTATCGTAATGACATCTGATTAAAGCGCATTTTCAGAACTCAAATGTCCGTCTATTGCAGCGCGCGAGTTTTCCATTGAATGACAATTCACGCATTAGGTGTAAATGACAATTCGTGCATTAGGCTTGATATTGGTGTTATCAGCAAATGGAAAGCCATTTGCAAAGGATAGCCGTTGTCCCGTAACAGAAGATTCAGATTCAGATTTATTTGAAAACATCATTGCATAAAAATATTAATTAAGATGCTTTTTACCGCTCTGGCATAATAGCTAAAAATGACACAATAAAATAAATTAATTAGCATGCAGTAGAGCTACATGATATAATAAGGGTGGGGGGGGGGGGTCTATTAAGTTTTACAGAAGATCATGCATTCTAAGTAGAAGTAAACAGTGAGAGTTCGTGATACTGTTTGTGGAGCTTGTATGCTCTTGGGATGAAGGACATCTGATGCCTTTTGGTGTGGCTTCTAGGCTGCGTGAGTGACCTCCCATTTCGTAAATTGTGGGGATTTGAGTTTGTACAAAGGGTCTGGATCAGTGGGCTGCACCCTTCACTCAGCAGTCGCTCAAATTCTCTTTGGGTGGCCTCCTCTCTCCTCACCTCCAAAGTAGGGAAGGAATCATATGGGACCCCAATGATCTGGCAACACCTCCTCTGCAGACCCTCCAAATCTTGGAGCAGGTGTTTCGGTAGGCCGGCCCAAACAGGTGAGGCATATTCCAAGACCGGTCCAATGAAGGTCATGTATATCTGTGTCAGTACATCTGAGGGGAGCCGTGCACGCTTGGCAACACTTAAGTAGTGAACCCTTGGCTGAGCCTTCTTCAGCATGCATTGTACTTGTGCATCCCATGTCAGGTCGGACCAAGCACCGTGGTTGAGTATGGCATGGAGGCTTTAACAGCATTGACGTTTGCAGGTCAACACAGGTATTCTCAGCAAAGATTTCTGGCCTCCCCTGCATCCCGTTGGTTGCCTTAGTAAGCCATGCTTTGCAAGTGACCATTTAAGATTCTGTAGACTGGTCCTATCTGTTCTTGTATTACGTAATCTCATAAACTCTGTTTTCTTTAGCATTTTATGACACATGAAAGTTAACATGCAATAATCAGGGATAATATACAACAATATACAACTAGAATTATAACTGAATACAAACAGGTATAATCAATCGTTAAAATGTACTTATACATAATCTGAAGAGGATGCAATAATCAGAGGTCATATATGAACAGTATACAACTATAATTATGATAAAATAAAAACAGGTATAATCAGTCATTAAAATACTCTTATACAATCATCATTAAGAGCGGCCTCAAATTCAGTTTAAAAAACAAGCAGCCAAACAAGGGCGCTAAGTCACAATCACAAACACAATTCAAACATACCCAGGACTGGAGGTCAACAAGATGGCTCCCATTCACTTTCAATTGTAGAGAGTAGCAAATAACTACTAAGTGAAAATTCATAGAAAGAGTGATAAAATTGCAGTATACTGTAACAAAGGTTATAGTAAAAGACCTTAAAAGCAGTAAATACACGAATAACAGATTAGAAACTATGCTATAAAACAAATGAACAGAACAGATCTGCAAAAGTGTACCAAACAAAACGGCAGCCATCTTTGATGACCTCTGACCTCGATTGTCCCAACAGAAGATTACAGGCGCCTATGTAGACGCACTTATACGCGCCGTTAAAATAACATGTAAATAACTGCGACATGACTTTAGACCAGGTTTGTGGTGCTTTTAGCGCAAGCGCTTTCTGCTGGCTCAAGATAGCAATACGCCAAAAATAATCCTGGCCACTCCTCATCTTAAAACCAACACGCCCAGTTCATTTGTAATGGGCGCAAGAATACATGGTATTTAAATGACGTGAACGCAAGGCATTATAATGAACCATGCGCGGGGTGTAAGATAGCAAAAACACTTGCGTTTGGTTAGTTTCGGGTGTAAGATAGGGCCCCAGGTGACTGGACAAGTTTCTCAGAATCAATTACGAACCAGAATGGAAATCCACCATTTTTCCTTTCACCAGTGAAATAAAGCCTATAGGTAAGCCAACTGTATTGTACTTGTACATATAGTTATAGTACATTCATAGAAAACCCTTATTACGTAATTGCATTTAAATGCAATATGATGCATAATTCTCTAGCTTCTTCATATCTCCTTTATCTGTGTGGGTGGCTATCTAGTCTATATCTCGTGTGCCGAGTCTTGTAGGCTATTACTTGCATTACTAGCTAATGCAAAAGTGAGTTTTATGAGCCAAAACAGTTTATTTGTAGTGAAATATATGATTATTTTATGATTTACCGCAATGCACAATTTAACTATTTTGGATAGATTTGGAGACACTAAGGAAGATTAGGGCACACAGCCTACATTTTGTATTATGGATCTTTAGTAGTTCAGCATATCACCCTCAGATTTTACACACTTATGGACTCTATGATCCAGGAAATGTATAGTTTTACCTGTTTTACATAAGGAGCATTGCAAACTAAAGAAAAATATTTTTCCAAGATTTATTTGCATTTGTGCCACTTTATTTTGACCTAAATTATGAAAATAATCAGTTAGTATTGTAAATGGTACAACTGTCTTGTTTCATTTAAGCCATTTTCCAAGTTTCTGTGATGCTCATGTCTGCAATTATTAGCCTTAAATAGAACACCCCCTAAATTGGTGAGATTTGGCCAAATTTGGCATCTGCGCAAAGGAGTTCAGATAAATCCCCTAATCAGGAAAAATGCATACTTTGCATTTATTGTTTATTTTCTTTTTTAACAAGGTAGGCTAATTCCTGTATTTATTTCAGTTTTTAATTGTTCATGGCTGTTCTTATACAGTGTGGTCCTGGGGGTACTGTGTTCCATTGTTTTTCTTGCACCCATCTGTAACGGGAAGAATGACAAACTTGGTCAATACATTCACTCTCATTGCATGTATAGCGAAAAAGAACGTACCTCTTAACTCAATTACATTCAGCACTAGCTAGTTCCTATATGGAAAATGAAGGAGGTGTATTGACTAATTCATGAACAGTGATGCTGATGTGGACAATCTAGTTTATTGCTTGAATTGGCTTTACATTGTCTCATATCTCGCATCAATGTTTCAGTGCCAGTGGGAAACGTATGGCATTGGAATCTAGCCTGCACTGTAAAAAGATATCCCATAATAAAACAGGGGAAAGACTAGCAGCAATGCTCCTATAGTGAGAAACAATTTAATGAATGAAAAAAAATATATGTATGTATACATCCTGTTATTTTTTAAGGGATTGCCATTAAATAAGAAGTTATAGCCATTATTCTAGAAGATTTTACACTGTAAACTGTTATAGCAGTTTGCTGTTTTTTTTCTTCCAAAAACACTGTCAAAGTCATGTAGAATAACAGCAAGAGCTTGTTATTTAACAGTCATCCCATAAACTAACAGGATTTATACAGTTACATAACAGGATTCATACAGTTTTCCCCCTTCATTAAATGGTTTTTCACTGGCCACATTGCATGATTTTTTAGAGGGTATTGTTCCAGGTGAACTGTGTCTTTGCCTTTCAGATCTGATAGACAAGAAGTTCCTTACTCTGCATTTAGTGAAGCATGTGAGCAGATCCTTTGCTTACACTTTTTCTGACAGAACCAACCAACCTCAGCCAATTGCTGTCTTTCACCAGCGAACGAACAATTTGTGGTAATGGCCATGAAAAATTGGACCTTACTTAGACTCCTTCCCCTTTTCATTGGTCATTATGTCCCTGAGGGAGACAGTACATGGGAGATTCTGATGCTTCTCAAGGATATAGTTCAATTGGCTGTTGTGTGAAAGCACACAGAGGAGTCGATTCATCTACATTCCCTGCTTTCAGACTGAGACCGAAACACCATTTCATAGCCCATTACCCACAGCTGATTAAGGCCTTTGGTCCACTTTCTGACAATGCGCTTTGAGGGTAAACACAAATTATTCAAAAAAAAGTTATTCGTCACGCTCAACATTTTAAAAATGTTGCACTTACATTGGCTGTCAGACATCAGAAAATGAGTGGGTACCATCTAGACTATGGTTCCTTTTTCAAACCCTTGGTTAAAATTGACAAAGTTAAAACAGCATTGGTCACATCATTTCCTGAGCACATTCAGCTGGTGTTTTACCAAAGAGCACCACAGCTGAAGACAGTGCTTGTTGCATCATCTGTGGTGGTAGATGGAATTACGTGTAAGTACCATGCAGACATGATGATCTCTGCTGGTTCGTGCTCAGGTCTCCCAGAATTTAAGCAAATAATGCAGATTGTAGCAGTTAACTCAGTTAGCAGTTAATATTTTCTGTTTCTAAAAACATTGACAGCATGGTACATTGGACATGTTCGATCCTATGAACTTTGCAGCCAACATGTCACTTCACTTTGTGTGATTCAAATGTCAGAGCTTAATGACATTTTCCCCATTAAGTTTATGTTGTTAATGGCACATTGACAGTGACACCGAAACGTTATATTCTGTGCAGAATCTGTGTTTTCCTTTATCTGCTAGATGCAGTAGCTTCTCATTCTCTTGAGGGTTATTCTCACAGAAGGTGATATAAGGAAGATCACCATAGCTGACAAGCCCGCTTCAGTTGACGACTTAATTATTCATCTTAAAGAAAACATAGGACGTCAGTATAACTTTTCCTTACAATTGGAAGATACAGACTTTGACAATGTGCTATGTAACCTGAATAACGTGTCAGAATTTTGTAATAAAGCAACGGTTAAAGTCATTCCTTTAATTGATCTCTTACCAGTAGATGTAGGTGAAGTACTGGAGGACAATTTCAGCAGATACTGTGATGCTCTCAACCACATCCCAGGAAAGACAAAAACAGAGTGGCCCGAAGAATTTGAGATTCCTAACTTCCCTGTTGATGTAGAGTACCGATTGCGACAAGGCAACCTGACCTACCCCAAGGATGAGACTTGCCTTAAAGTAACAAAGGAATTTAAAAAATGAAATCCTTGAGAAATTGGCTGAAACTATCTTCAGCTTCATGGCTTATCCAAATGATGCTGAGTATGAGCAGGTAGCAGCGGCCCTGATAAGGGAGAATCCTTGCCTGGAGGAAAGAGGTTCGCGCACTGGTTGCAGAGGGTTGCGGACAGTCTCAAGTTTAAACTAGGAAATTATAGAACAAAGCACCGAAAATGGTGCGTGGTGTAAACTGTCCAGAGGGAGAACCATCGAATAAAAAATATAAAGCCAAAGAAATGTGAATTCAACGTTTTGACCACCTTTCCTGGAGGACACGATCATTCTAGCCTTGAAGCAGCTCGCAAAGTGTTGCCTGACGAAATGCAGAAGAGAACATCAAATGGAGCACTTCTGGATCAAAAAATGGATTTGACATTAAAGAGAACGTAAAGAGGTAGTGGAGGCAGAACCTGCCATCAGCGATGTGATTGAACGCTGGCCTGCTCTTTTCCTGGAGAATCAGGTATGTCTCTCTTATTATTTATGTCAAAGCATCATTTTATTGTTCACAGCGCAGTTGGCAGTTTTCATATATAAGCTCTTTGCATAGATTTCAGGATGTAAGAAAGCAGTTTTTCATTGGTTTCTTTGGTTGAGAAACATGATTCTTTGATGATTCTCTGGAACTTGTGGACACAAGTGCCGTTTTGTACATGTGTTTATCAACTGGCGTTCATTTTCAGTTATTTCAATATTTTTCAGGCCTACATGGAGTTCACTAGGATTGCTGGCAAGAACCTGAAGCAGGACATGTAATAATATTTGTGTGCACATTTCTTTTTTTTTTCAGAATTTTAGGTTGCTTCATATTTATCACTGAATATTGTTAATATTACTTTAGTCTCTCAGTAATGAAATTTGTTTTATTTCCAAAAGTCATTTCAGCCAACTGTGGTGCACACCACTGTACTCAGAGGGCTTCCTGTCATCTTTGGAGATGAATCCCCTGCTTTCTTCAAATTGTGCTTTGTAAGTAAATACATTTCTTGCCTGTATACATTTTAAAGGGCCACTTCAATCTAAGCTCATTTGGTAGAGAATTATTTCTATTCGTACGTCTCAAATATGCGGCAAAGCTGAATGTATAGACTCCTAGACACAGAAAACTTAATAACTTGGTCAGCAGGGCTACATCTTTGAAGACGAGTACTATTTCAAGGATGAACATGCTTTTAGATTAGACTAGATAGTACTTTATTCATCCCAAAGGAAATTGCATTGCCATTGTATTGCATTGCCATTGTATTGCACTGCATTTGTTGTTCACCTGGGTGCATTGGTCCACCATAACAAGACACAAGCTGATTCATATTAACACCCACTGACAAGCAGCTCTTAATTCATGGATTACTATGCTCTAAACCAATTAAAGTTAAGTACTAACAGCTTGACAAGATCCTGCATTAGCGTTTATAATTTGCAGCGAATTCAACCCAACTTGTTAAGTTAAAACAACTACTCTTAAATTATGTATTTCAGTAATGACTACCTGTACTTTACTTAAAAGGTTGCTTCCATTCAGTGTCAAGACAACATACATTTAACTCAACTATACGTTTTCGGAGATGTCATAACTTAAAAGAGGCAATGAGTTTACTCAACTTTTCGAAGTAAACTGAACTTATCAGGGTTATCAGTGTGGTGGTGGGTGATCACTTGACCTTTATGAATAATTTTGGATTTAACTTAGCAGGGTATACCCTGCCTTACTGTACAATCAGGCACCTTCTGTCTGATTACATCAGCTGCACAAATCCTGACATCTAGCCAATGTCTTGACCCCTTGGGTATAGTCCTATAGCACAATAACTACATATAGCCAATGTCTTGACCCCTTGGGTAGTCCTATAGCACAATAACTACATCTAGCCAATGTCTTGACCCCTTGGGTAGTCCTATAGCACAATAACTACACCTCACAGATTGAAACCAAAGAATGATGGCTGGCTACACACATTTCATACCACACATGATAAAGTGCAACAAATTGAGGATGTAGAGGATACCACAATACACACTACTTGGTGTCCTGTCCATGGTCCTACTGCTATCACCCCCAACTGTTGGAATCTGGCCACAATAGCTCTTAGCGGTATATCAACATCATACTGAATTGGGGAAGATAACTGTGAGCAACTCAATATGTAGTTTACATTTTCAAGATTGTAGAATATTTAAAAACCTTTGTCCTAATTGTCCTAAGAAATGCATAAGACTGTGTTAAAAGTTATACATTTACATGACTTCTTGCATTACCATTGTAAGTTCCATCACTTTGTATATATTCTACCTATTATATTTACAAAACAAATTTCTTGCTAAATTTTTAGTCCCAAATATGAAACTTGAATATCTTTCTTCAGTGTTTGGAGTTGTGTCCATAGAGACTTTATAGAGATATTATGACCATCATAATTCTTCTGTGGCTCCATCCTCATGTCTTATTCATTTGCACACCATGTTTTCCTCAGGGATAATTGAGATATCTAAGACATTTGTGATCTTGGTACAGGTTTAACGCAGTTTGCACTCTTTTAAACTATGCAACATTTTTTATTTAACATTTCTTCCCCAGATCCTTCAGGAATAAGCTGTCAGGTGAAATTGCCCTAAACATCAAAGATACATGCCCCTTCAATTCAAGCTCCTCAGTTCTAGATTATTGTCCAATGATGCACAATTAGCACACTATTATATCATATTTGTTCTAGCTGCAGTATACTTCAAATTGCCTCGGGCGCAGCTAATAAAAATGTAAGAATGAGGCTTTTCTGCGAATACATATTTTTAAAAGACATTTCTCAGCGTTTCTCAGGGTCATTTTATACAAACGCCAATTCCAGAAAAGTTGGGACAGTATGTAAAATGCACATACAAGCAGAAAGCAGTGATTTGTGAATTCTCTTTTACATATATTTAATTGAAAACAGTACAAATAAAAGATATGAATGTTTTACCTTATCAACTTTATTGATTCTTGTAAATATATGCCAATTCTGAATTTGATGCCTGCAACACGATCCAAAAAAGTTGGGACAGGGGCAACATAAGACTGGGAAGGTTGTGGAATGTTCAAAAAACACCTGTTTGGAACATTCCACAGGTAAGCAGGTGAATGGGTAACAGGTGATGCTATCATGACTGGGTATAAAAGGAGCATCCACAAAGGCTTGGGCGTTTACGAGCAAGGATGGGTCGAGAGCAAATAGTCCAACTGTTTAAGAACAACCTTTCTCAACGCACGATAGCAAGGAATGCTATGCTCCTGAATTATTTTTTCCATAGAGTTCAATAGGAAAATGAGTCAGGAGAAACAACCCTTAAAGTGATCCATCCATATCTACTGCGCCTCAGGTTAGGTAGCTTGCTCAGGGGTACAATGGCAGTGTCTTACCTGGGAATCGAACCTGCAATGTTTAGGTTACAGGCCAATTCCTTAACCATTACATTACAGTGCCACTATGCCCCTTTCTTGCCAACTGCCAACTATTTTCTCTTTTTAAGTTTTACTGATACAAATGCCACATCAGGTTGCTACGATAGGATTTGTCATTGCCAGCTTTAGGGCTGCTGTCTCCACAGACAGCACCTTTCAGCAAGGTGGACCATTAATAATTAGACGCCATTGTTAGGTCATCACGAGAACTTTACAATTCGTTCTAACCCATCCTATTCCATAACCTTATTAATTAATTTATTTGGGCTGAACGCTGGACCAGAAATGTTATCATACTGTTTTTGTTCAGAACGAAACGATGAAAAATAATTTGTTCCTAATCCCTGCTCCAAATAAAAATGCCACACTTGGAATCAACTCCAGAACTCCTTTCTTGTGCATGAACTAATGATTCGATGACACACAGCTGGCCAAGAAACATAAACATGTGTATAAAAAGGGCTGTAATTCATACATGGATCACCCGATGTGGATGTAAATACCCTCAAATTAAAGCGGACAGTCTGCACTTTAACATCATTGTTTAATTTAAAATGCAATGTTCTGGAGTATAGACCAAAAGCAATGAGCCAAAACAACAAAAAAACACTGCCAAAATACTTACTGAATGCACTGTACATGCATGCAAGAAAGAGAGCACATAGATTCCCTTTCATCTCCCGTGCAATCACAGGTGGCCGGTGCCCCATCAGACTTCCAAAAACAGCTTGGGGGTGGAGCCAGCATGTAACCATGCATCTCCCTTCAATGACAAGCTTCCAGACTGTTCCAGACTGCTGGCTACCACAATGCATATGCACAGACAAAAAGTCTGCTTTGTCTCTGATCTGAAATAGCTAGGCCTTTTCAGTTTCCGTTGCTTTTATATAGTCCACCCATGTGAGCCAAATAAAAGAGAAGCGGACTACATGACCGAGGCAAAATTCACACATGCAGAATTCTCACACAATCAACGTTACCTATCTGTTACAATTGTAAATTACTTGATTGTGTTTACATGATCAATTAAATTGGATATATTCATTGATAATTGTATTACTGGACCTGGCACCTCTTTCTGAGCTCAGGATGAATGGCAGTACAACTTCAAAGGATATTAGCACATAAGAATGGAGGTTGTTCAGAACAGAAATGTTTATACCTTTGACAGTTACTGATTGGAATGATTACTTTCATAACTGTAGACTTACTTTTAGCAGGTTACTCTCATTTTGTACCTACAAAGCTAAATTTTAGCTAATAAGCAAAAAATACAAGTCAAATTAATTGTTACCTCATAAAATATTTTATGTTCTCCTGCTTTCAAATTATATTACTCCTTTTCAGTGACCCGCTGTCTTTTGCCTCTTTGTCAACTGTTGGATCTGTTGTAGCCCTTCTTCATAAGAAAAAACTTCTGGCCTTCCAACACTGTATATTTTCATAATATCCCTAAGACATACCCATTTGTATAATTCTGATAGCATTTCAAGTTTTTAATCAATGGAGCATGCATGTGACTCAATTCCATTTACCGCTCACCTTTCTGCTTCAGTGATAATTAGCTGCTTGATAAGGTATAATTGCATATGGTACTTCGGGTTTCATATCTCATTTAGTTGACCAGTCAGTTCATAACTTGGAGGTTAATATTTTAGAGGTTCTGTAATTTAATGATGCAGTGTATGAAATATGTCTTTATAATTGGATAGTGGCATAAATAATCTTTATTTAGTGCATTTTCTAACATTAATGACAGAACATATGATGAAAATATACTCCTTTGTTGGCAAATCGTTGTATTGCTATACTGATATACTCAAATAGGTACATGATTGTATCAAGTTGTTGAAAATATTAACCTTAAGGTATGGAACAGAATGCCATATGAATGAATTAAATTGAATATTAATTATTATATTTAATTATTTATTTCTGTGGTAGAAGAACTTACTAATAGGATTACATTTGGGCTTTACTTTTGCTTTTGCACTCCAGAGTCTCTGGAGTTTGAAGAGTTTTGTCTCAAAACACCCTGTGAAATATCACTGGATCTGCCACCAAAATATTTTGACTTTCAAAAAGTGCAGTTGGGTACCCTGAAGAGGGGACTGAAGAAGGATGTGACATTTCCTAAAAGTCCAATGCAGGGAGCACCCATTTCTTATTTAAACAAGAATGTTTCAAAGAGCCTGCTCAAAATGCCGTTTAATGATTTTTCTACATGGAATATTTCACCCCATTACACTGAGACAGCAATTAATATTGTATGCCTTGTTGATAATCTTCCCATAAGAAATTACCCAGCTGTAAAGTGTGTCTGAAGTGGTCTCCTCCTCTCCATTTTAGAGTGTGCCTTTAAGTGCTCTTCAGACACATCCATGTATTTTTTCATTCTCCCTTTCTGTCTGTTTATTCCAGGGCTAGCTGTTCTCATTTAAAAATCAATCAACAATCTTTTCATCTGGTTGATGGGAAATTGCTTGCAGTTCTAAGGTACTCGCTATGAGGCTTATTGCCATTTGTTGCACAAATGAACAAGGTGAAAGAGGCAGGATAGGATTAAGGCAGTTGGCAAGTGATGCACTAGTAGATAGTAAAGCTGTTGCATTCTGTACATGTTTGTCATTCATTATTTCTTCTATATTGGGTGACAGTCGTGTGGAATTTTCACTTAATTGCAATTATCCACAAGACGTATTGGTATTAAGATAAATTAATGTAATGATAAAGGTTGACAGTGTCATAATTATTTAATAAAATTAAGTTCACAGTCCATCTACTGTACACTACTTGTCTACTAATATTTGCCTTGATCAGATATCAAATTGATCAAATCCTAAGCTGCAGTATCAAACCCAATTCACACTGAGGAAAACAGAAAGGCTCTTCTCCTCCGTAGATATTGGCAATGACATCCAGCCATTTCAGCCATAAATTCCGCTCTTCTCGATCACATTGACGCTTGAATATGATTTCAGACCGTAAGTAGTTGCATTAGGTGACTGAATAAAGAAAATAAACATAATTTCTAGGCTTAGATCCCAACTGAATGCAGTGATACTTTTAAATACATTTATTTATTTATTTTGATCTGCTATTTATCCAAAAAATGCAGGATGAGAGAGATTTGAGGCCTACCTACTCCGGATGCATTTCTTCGCCAAGTTCTATCACAGGGTTAATCCATAGTTAGGAAAATTAAAGACCAGAGATTCCTTGACCAACAAAGTCCCTGGGTCTTTTGTTCACCCAATTTGGTATTGTTCAGTTGTTGTTTTTACTTACACACATGCTGAATACTCTGAAACCCTTTAATTAATTTGATCTATTTTATCATTTAGGCAGTGGCTTTGCATTGAGCTTTTTCCCCCCCATGTTTTTTTGTTTTTTTTTGGTGTGGGGGGGGTTAGGGGGGGTTATAATTAACTGTAGAAATGGATACTGACCACCTTACTGCTTGATTTACTGTATTTGGCAAATTGACTCATAAATTGGCGCATGTGTGGGTACAGATAACTGCATCATATCTTTCATTCATTGGTTGCTATTTTCTGTATACATGTTGCTAATGTGTCTGTTTAATACTGTTATAGGATGGGATCCCATCATAGAAGGTAGGAGAGACCAGGGAGGTCAAGAGTGGTGGTCAAATCCTTTGTTGTTAATTGTTGTGGCAGGGTGAACTCCTTACTGCTGCTTGTCTGAACAGTGACTGCATACATTCCAGTTCATTGCAAGAGTAAAAGGTTCATTATTTCTCACTTTATATGCTATAAAACATTAGTTCATATTGATGTAATAAAAAAGTAGTGAAGACATTCCTTTCTGGTGTGAAAACTGCCTTTTACTTTTCATGACCTTAAATTGTAGACCATGAAAAAATCTCATGAAATCATTTTCTTCACAGGTTTCAAACAAAGTGTTAAGTCTGGCTTCCCGTGTTTCAAGCCAGGAGGCTAAGTGTGAGCTCTGGTCGATTCTGACCTGTTTTATTTCTTAGCTACAATAGTTTGCCAAGAGACAAGAGAGCTGAAAATCTTTCAGGTCATGTTCATATTGATTTCCCCAGAATATTAATTAGACAGAAAGGAAAAGATTCAGGGTATAGTTTAATCAGAAAGCAGACATGATAGGCGCCCAAGTGAGAGCCACACATTATATTTGTAAAGAGACGTTGCTGTTGATTTTTTCAAATATAAATATTTGGTGCTGTGCCTGCCACAACCTTTGGACCCGTTGAGGTCTGTTCAGTGGATATCTACGAAACTAGTGAGTTCTCAGCGAAACTGCCTGGATGAATAGATAGCACTGCGGGTATGTAGAAACATATCAAAATTAAATTTTTGCTTGTTTTATCACTGCTGTGTTAATTAATTTAATAATTGATATGGCATTTATTTGTAGTCACTTTCTCATTCACTGAGGTCATGCATTTAATGCTACTTAATTATAAAAGGAAATGGTAAGAGTTAATAGAGCTAATGAACTTGTTTTGGTGAGCACAGGTCCCTGTTCACTTCGCTTTCACATCTCGTCTGCATAAAGAAACTAGAAAGCGGATTTGGAGTTTAGACAGCACTGATGAAGTGCTGGTGACTTTCACATTTTAAAACTATTTACAAAGCATTGGAAGCTATTATGGAATTTCCACCTGACTAAATCCAATTCCATTTATGTGATTAACTGAAGATTTTTTCCCCAAACAATTTGTTGTTTCTTCTCTTCTCAATTCCTGATAAATGCGAGGGAGTTGATTTAGGAACAAACCTAGCAGTTTCATTGCCTGCAGTTCCCCACTTCCTGTAACCACTATAGCAGTGTCCAACTTTGGACACATTAATTGGAAACATGTTCAGTAGCTTATTTGCTGCCACTTCACAATGGAAAAGTGATGTCTAAATTAGATCTTGTGATTACTACCCATGAAGTTGTAAAGCAGATGAATGAAGAAAGATTTGTCTGAAAATCTCCAGTTCCCTTTTTGTACGTTGTAAAGTTAAGTGCAGGCTTATTCTCTAAATATTTAGCATAGAAAGGTGGTATGTATTGGGCTTTTGCTTTGTGAACAAGGCAGATTTCCATGTAATAGATCAGTTTCCATATCAAATGTATGATTCTGGAAAAATGATATACACACCGCTGTGAGTATAAATACATACAAAAGGTTTGTACACCACGCTGCTGAAATACCGTAAATATAATTATGCCTAATCCCAAATATGCTGGCTCTAAAATGTCAAAGGCAGCTTCCTCTGTGTTCTAGTTTTCTTCTCACAAAGCCCAATATTATTTCACATGCTCTGGATGCTGAATGATGCTGGCCAGGATAAGATCAGCAGCTTGTGGTGTAATACAGTAACTGCTTACAGAAATGGGTGGAAACTGGGAGAGCAGCAGTTAATCGGATTAGGGAACAGTCTATCATAGAGCAGTTGTCTCTGGCCTTTGGCAGATTTCTTCTTATCATTGTGTATGGCAAACAGAGATTATAGACAAATCTAATGAGAGTTGAACTAATAAGCAGAAGGAACAGAGGATCTGATAGCTGTGGTCTTGAAAGGATAGTATTAGTTCATGTGCCAAGAAAACCCGTAAAATGCATAATAAATGTACACCCGCTATTCCTTCAGATGCTGATGAATGTCAGAGAAAAGAAACTGAAACAGCTGTTTTCCCACTCAGTGGGTATCGTTTTGTAAAACAGATCACAATAAGAACACCCTTTGCTTTGATTTTGCTTGCTCTATGATCATCCGTTAGTACACTTGCGAATTTCCATGCTGCAGTCAACTGCAGATGAGTTAGCAGTTTTTAAACATGTGCTGGAAATGTGAAGCCATACTGTGATTTTCTCAATATTGGAAAGTGCTGGAAACATCTGGATACTGTATAATATCGATAATAAATGAAGAACAAGCATGGTAGTGCCTACTCGTTTTATCCAAATGTTGTGTCAATTAAATAATAACCACTGACATGCAGTTTGGTCATCTTTCCAAAATAATCGCTTTTGACAATGTTGCCATGTTTTGACTTCTGCAGCAAGGTACAGTTGTGTTCAAAAAAATAGCAGTACAACATCGGTAACCTGATGAACCACTGTTATTAGTAGTAATGATATTTCTGCATGGCAAATAATTTACTTGTAGATGTAGTAGTGTAATCGAAAAACAACAGACCCAACTGTCATGACATGCACGCTGCTTGTTCTGAGTAATTGACTCATTCATTGAAAGGGGCGTGTTCAAAATAATAGCAGTGTGGAGTTTAATTAGAGAATTCATTCATTCTGTGAAAAAACAGGTGTCATTAATTGTCCTTTATTAAGGAAGAAGGGAAGCAAATGTTTCACACATTGTTATAAAATATATTTCCATTTTAAGCAAAATGGGCCATTCCAAACATTGTTCGGAGGAACAACGGAATTTGATTAAAAAGTTGATTGGAGAGGGGAAAACGTATAAAGAAGTGCAGCAAATTATAGGATGCTCAGCTAAAATGATCTCAAATGCTTTAAAATGGCAACAAAAACCCGAAACACACGGAAGAAAACGAGCAACTACTGTTAAAACGGATCGAAGAATAGTCAGAATGGCAAAGATTCAGCCAATCATCACCTCCAGAAAGATCAAAGATGATCTAAAATTACCTGTAAGTGCTGTTACAGTCAGAAGACGTTTGATCGAAGCTAAGCTATCAGCAAGAAGCCCCCGTAAAGCACCATTGTTGAAAAAACAGCATGTTCAGAATCGGTTAAAATTTGCCAAGGAACATATCGATTGGCCCAAAGAGAAATGGCGCAACATTCTGTGGACTGATGAGAGTAAAATTGTTATTTTCGGGTCTAGTGGTCGACAGTACGTCAGACAACCCCCGGGTACTGAATTCAAGCCACAGTACACTGTGAAGACAGTGACGCATGGTGGTGCAAAAATCATGATATGAGGATGTTTTTCACACTACAGTGTTGGGCCTATTTATCGTATACCAGGGATCATGGATCAGTTTGAATACATCAGAATACTTGAAGAGATTATGTTGCCGTATGCCGAAGAGGAAATGCCCCTGAAATGGGTGTTTCAACAAGACAACGACCCCAAACACACGAGTAAGCGAGCAACATCTTGGTTCCAGACAAAAAGGATTGAGGTAATGGAGTGGCCAGCTCAATCCCCCGACCTCAACCCCATTGAAAACTTGTGGGGTGACATTAAAAATGCAGTTTCTGAAGCAAAACCCAAAAATTCACAGGAACTGTGGAATGTAGTTTGTTCATCCTGCGCTGAAATACGTGTTTCTAGGTGCCAGAAGTTGGTTGACTCGATGCAACGCAGATGTGCAGCAGTTATCAAAAACAATGGTTATGCAACTAAATATTAGTTCAGTAATTTAAAGTGAAGTTAAATCTTGAAACATTTCTTCAGTTTATACAGTAAGTGTTTGAGTTTGAAGAGAAAAATGTTGACACTGCTATTTTTTTGAACAGATTAATATTCCTTTTCTTTGCTTCCTGTAAAAGAATAACGCAGACTTGATAAAATTTGTTAATGCTTTGATTTGGAATTGAATGTGTAATGTTTCCATTGAAATATGGAACTAAAAGCTATTAAAACATTTTTGCACTTTTTTTTAACGCACTGCTATTTATTTGAACACAACTGTATAAGGGATCTGCCATCTTGTTTTGTGGTATATGCAAATAGGTTAGACATTTGGAATATTTTGCAGGTTGCAGTTTCCATTCCCTCTTTTTGCATATTGTGTGCAAGGTACTGAAGCTGAAAATATGTATACAGGCAGCCAACAACAAAATAAATAAAAACATGACCGCAAAATTTCATTATAAGGTGTTGGGCCACCATGATTTTAGAAAACGAAACTGGCTGCTGCCTCCCCAGGTTTAAATTTGCAGTCAACTTCATGGCTGCTCCAGTTGATTTGCCATGTACTTGTACTGTGAATTATTACAGACACAATCCTGGTGTACTTGCTTCCATCCATTGTTGCCCTTTGCTGACGTCTTTCCATGATGACATCCTGACAAATGTATTTTGTTCACTACCTGTAGCTGCATAAATGTACAAAATGTAAAAGTATCTGACGCAAGTTGTGGGGAAAGCAGTTTGCCATGCAAATTATGGTTTTCCAAATGATTTTCAAAGTAAACTGAAGTTCAATAGCGAAACTGTATTGAAGAAACAGCTATTCGTAGCCTTGCATGTTAAGTCACCGCAATGGAATGTAGGCCGCTCAGGCATTCCATATTGCATGCACTCATTTCAGTTTATTGGTTCATATCATTTTAGCATAGCTAGTCCACCATATAACTTGCAGCAGTGTACCACATAAAGCAGTCACTGACTGAAAATGTTTTACATATTCAGAGCATTTCTAGTGTAAAACATGATGTATTGCTGAAAAGCCACCCTTAATCCCGTGGCAAGGTGATTCTGATTTTAGGTGAAGTTTAGGATGTTTGTGATTAGTATAATTGATGTAGAACCTTGATGGTAAGGTGTCCTATGCCTATGTTGATTGATCACATCTGCTGAATACTGTTCCTATGATGAATTGGAGATTGTAATTAAAATGGATGTAAATAATGTAATAGTTTTCTGAAGTAGTGTGGCTGAAATGTCATATTTCTATGTATGTGTACGTGAAAAATTTGTAATTTACTAATACTTATGAGGATAAGTCTTAGAATGAAAGGTAACTAAGTTTTTCTTTGTAAAGTTTTCACTGTGTAAAACCGGGAACCCTCACAAATCTGGAACAGGGACTGAAGTAAAAAGAGCTGTTTTGGATTTTACTCAGTGCAGTTATTCAGCTAACTCAGTAATCCTGCTTTGTGGAATACACCCAGTACTACCAGTACTAGTAGCGGAAAGATTTGTGTGTTGTAAGCTCGCATCCGGACTCTTCAAGACATTAGAAGTAGTGAGGAATTCTTATACTCCTGGGTAAAGTGCTAGTTCTCTCCCATAGTTTATCAGCCAATGACATCCTCGCAGCAGGGCGGGTTTGTTGCGGTAAGAGGGAAGTGCAGAGGAAAGAAGCCCACGGTACCCACGTCTCCTCTCAGACTCTCAAACCCGTTCGACCCACTTGATGACACACTGGTCAACGAACGGAGAAAAGCTCTGATAATTTACGATTCCATAGTCTGAGATGTGAGTTTTTAAACCAGTGATTGTCGTCAATTGCTTTTCTGGTACTAGTGCGACCGACATCGAAGAAAATTTGAAAGTGCTGGCTAAAGCGGATGGCATACTTCATCAGATACTGTCATTTAGACGTCTGCAAACATTGAATAGAACTACAGGACTTTTTTTTGCATTCGTACGACGTCTTCTGCGCAGGCTGCCTAGTCAGCCTTTCTCAGGTGAACTTCATTGTTCATTGACCCTCCCCTGTCTGAAATTGGTCAAAATATCACAGTTCTAACTGGTTTGTCATTTTTCAAGGTGTCTGTGGATGTCTTTTGTCTTTGTCTAAATGTCTTTTGTCTACCATGTCTGATGAAGTATCTGCTTTTGGCTAAACGTCTTTTCCAAAATTGTTATTCATGTCGGCACTAACAATGTTCGATTGAGGCAATCATAAAAAGGTCATAAAAAATCTTTTTGATTCTGTGCTTGTTGGCAAAAAATCATTTCTTGTCAGTAATATGCTCTGGTCCATACTGTATTCGGGGAAGCGACAAAATCTACAGAAAATCTACAGTTGATCATCACTAAATCGCTGGTTATCTGTGTGGTGTGCATCTAACAATGTGGGTTATATAGACAATTGGCAATCTTTGCGTGGAAGGTCTGGCCTGTTTTTTTTTTGTTTCTGATTCTTGCCGAGTCCTTCCCCCCACCCCGGGAGCAGCCGCCAAATCCCTCAAGGCACCAGCCATACTCAGATATGGCAAGACCAGGGGCGCAAACCTCTGATCCTCAGTGTGCAACTGAAGGCCTGGTCTTTTCAGAAGAGATGGTGTTCACCCATCCCAAGAGGGCAGCGCTCTTATATCTAGAAACATAGCCTATAGTCTTAATTCTCGGAAATTAAATTACTACTCAGAGCTAAAGCCAAGCCTCAGATATTTTGTCCTACAATGATGTCTGCTAGCTTCACCCAATAGGCCTCACCTTGAGACTGTGTCTGCCCCCATATCCCTCACTATTTTGCATCTAAAACCTGGGACGTTTGCTACAAAAAAATTATTCATATCAACACAAAGCACAATGGCATTAATTTTTCAATACAGAATTGCTTTATTTGATCTTTCAAAATTGTGGGATAACCTACACATCCAAGCTGAACTGACTTACTGACTTATGTAAGTCCCGCGCAGCTAGACCAATGAGGGAATAGCTCCGAGCGAAGGTTTAAGCGTGATGTTTTCCGCTGTTGCTGTGGGGAAAGGTAAGAGTTCTGCTGAAATATTACCGTTCTTGCGAACGGGGTGAGACTGCTCTTTAGATTCACGGGATCAGCTAATAATTGACCACGTGTCAAAGGCAATAGTACCACTTTGCCCTCCGCTTTACGTCTGGTCTGGGCTGACCCCAGCTTATCCAAAAAGGCAGCCTGTGTTACATTACATTGACTGTCAGCCACCAACGCTGATTCTATACTAATTTATCTGACTCCGATTTAATTACTAGTATCTAATTGCTATGTAAAATTTACATTTGATTTGCTAAAGGACTCCCGTACTCTTGAGCCTGTTCTCTGAACTGGATGCGCTGGTTCCACTGGGTGTTACATACGGCCGTTTATGTACACCTCTCATGGCTGGCTAGATATCTGCGTTTATCTCAGAGGTTGCGGAAGAGGCCACTTCGTGAGGTATAGCCTATCCAATAAGGCTCAGGGACCCAAGAAGGTAATACTGGCGACCCCCGTTCTCAACATGTATGAACGCCATGAGGAGATGATCTAATTTAAGACATAGTTCTACGGGTGCAATACTCCGTGATACATTAAGCTTAAATAGACAACCTCCCTAGACCAGCAGAGGGGGTAACCCAGACTGAGGAAATTAATCAACTCATTACCTGTTAACAGAGATAGTATGTCTATTTCAGAGAAACCACACAAATCAAGTTTAACGATTTTGTTTACCAGGTAGGTTCTTTACTTAAAATAATCAATTACAGTTACAGATGAAAACATAACATATTCAAATAGAGTACAGAGTAAAATACTTTGTCATACCTGGCAATCGCTAGACATAAGACACAAGGTGAGATGTGCGGGAGAGTCTGACTACAGCTTCCCCTAGGTCTTTGTTTCCTCTGCTTATATGCCCAAATTCTGCATTTGATCTGGCTGCAGACAGTCGTAAAACCATAAACTGGCCAGAAATAGTTCAATTGGACTTTTAGTCCCCCCTTCCTGGGGGGTTTGGCAGAAGGTTTCCTGAGACATAATTCCACAACGGCAGTTTACTCCCGAGTTATAAAATATATATTTCCTCCATGTTGATCATTTAGGAAATGTAGGCCATTGCACCACCCACACCAAGACCATCAAAACGATATCAAACATGAGTAGGTCTACGTTCGTGTTGTCATGAGAATCTCATCTCTGCATAGTTTTCAGAGGTGATTAATATTAAAAGCTCCCAGAATTCCTGTTGAGAACATTACATTACACCCTAGTTTTCCCTGTTCAGTCAGGTACATTAACTGTGTATTTGCTAATGTAACACTCAGAAACTGAACAATATATGATTATTCCTCTGGAAAATGTATGTTCCAGTGTCCAGACTATTTCCAGTGTATTGTGTACAATGTAGCAAAAATATTCATCACATTTGAAGGTTTTTAGGTTTTTTGAAGACAAAGGCAGTCTGTACAGTCATATTATGCTGTGTGGGCATTATTTTAACCTCTTCCTACCGAGGGCAAAATAGGCCAATTTTCGCCTGTTTTCACTAGTGACAAACAAAGGTGGTTATCTCAAAAACTATAAATGGTACAAATATGCTTCATGGCTTTTATTAAAGAAGACACCTGCAGTATTACGACTAAGCAGTGAGAACTCATAGAAATCCAGTTTTTGATACTTAACTACAACAATTTATGTACAGAAAATATAAAAAACTAAAAAACGGGCACCTACATTCAAGTTTAAGAATTTTTACCTGGGGAGCTACAAATGCAATCAAGGAAATGACTCCTCTATCTGATTCATCAATATGCTGCCTACCTCTGGTAACAATCTGGTGTCAATATCTCAAACCATTCAAATTTTACAGGGTTTTTTTCAGGTGAACCTTTTTCGTTATCCAAATGGTGCCAAATGTGCCAAAAATGGCAATGTTCCAGAAAGGTCTCAATATGATTTATTTTTTAGGTTTTTACAAAAAAATGAGATAATTTGTCAATATTGGCAATAAAAGTTCATTTTTAGACGTGTTCTTGTTGCTCTTCATATTACACAACTAACTACCCGAGGTCACAAAAAGCTGTCAAAACCCATGTAGCAGCACAGTGAATCTTGTGTATTTCACCAGAGCCCCATTAGCCAGAAATGAGTCCAGGAATGTGCAAACAGGTTTTCAAATGAATAATGGGAATAGTATGAAACTTCCCTACACATTACTGCTAGCCAGTCCTGTCCTTTATTCTGTTGCCACCTCCTATGACAGGGACATTGGGGTTGGGTTTTAGGAGGCAAAACTTTATACATGACAAACATATATCAACTATATACAAGTGCACTAAGGTGTACTACTAAAAGTGCAGTGGATAAAAAATCAAAAGTCCACCAGTTTCCTAGATAAAAAATAAAAACACCCCTGCTGTAACAAATAAAAAGATCCTTGCCCTCTAATTGCTGAAGTTACCGTATTTACACAAAGAAAGTACAAAATGGCAGGGTCCAAAAAGCTTAAAAAAAAAAGAACTAAAAACAAAAAAAGGCAAAGGATCAAAACATGGGGGTGGAGGGTGAGGAGAGATTATTTAACCATTCATACAGAAGCCATTTAGACTACACATTCCCTCAGGAGAGCAATCTGCATCATTACAAACCCCACTAACACTGTCCATGGAATTGTCCACCATGTTGATATACCCATTAGTCCCCCTTATACAACAACAATCAACAATAATAATAATAAACAAGTACTCCCTGATGTTATCATGTTCTCTCCCTCATACCATGCATAAATTGCCATTTTGTTTACCTGCACAGCCTTCTGTACTGCATACAGAACAATTTACTCATGTGGAACAATGACTTTACTAAACACTTCCAGAAGCCATTTCACACTCAAAAAAATCGATTTAGTAGCTCATCTCAGACACAAATAGATAGCTAGCTGCTTGTTACCTGTAATTTTGCTTGCTAGCTTGCCACTGTAAAGGTAATACTATCTATATTAATTTAGCTGAGAGGGACCGATTTTATGCATAAGTATATAAGGTTAGTTAGCTTCACAGAAAAAACACAGGGATTCACGCATTGCAGCTAAATTGCACATTTCCTTCGATGCTTACACCAAACTTACAACATCTGTGTTGTTGGCAACGCCACGTAACACGTGCGAGTTTGTCAACACAGACAATACACCCTAAGTTTACTTCATAAATTATTTATCATACCGTTGGAATGTGCAATTTGTAATATTAATTGTATGAAAAACAATAAAATACAGTTGACAATGGAATTACGAACCCGCATGGCATTGCGTGAATTCACACTGGTATATCGAAAAATCGGTAATACCACCAGCCCTAACGACGTTACCTGCCATGGCGAAATTCAATGCGTTTATAGCATAACACTGTTAGTATGATAAAACAACTTACATGTCAGCAACATCATCTCGGATTCAGCGTCACTGAGACAGGATGAGTCTCCCTCGGCAAAAACATCTTCTGGCTTATCCAGTTCGTCTAGCACTTGGTGCACGGATAAACGCCTCAAAAATCTCGACATAACTACACAAAAACTGTATCAAAAATACTCTAAAGTAAAAAAATGTAACTGCGGGCCTTACCTAATTAATTGTGCTTTGCTAAACGGAATGTAGCGAGCTACGCTACAAGGTAAAAACACTGCGCCATCTTGGTTCGATAATTACGCGTGAGTGCTACTTCCTTATACGCACGGCAAAAGATCCTTGATATACGACGGCTACAGTGTTAAATGAGGGCTGGTTTGAAAGATAAGAGTCTTGGCTATTGGCTGGAATATTTGACAGACAGTTTTAAAACCCAATGGAAAGCAAATAATACTCGGAGTGGAGGCAGGTCGAAGACAGTTTTTCCCACTTCAGATAGGCCTATTGTGCTATCAGTCAAATAAATACACCCAATTGACGACGGTTTTGCATAATTCTCTGCAAGCAAGTTCAAAACCACTCTGGCTAACATATACTAAGCCGTTGGATTGGTACTCCAGAAACTGGCTGAGTTTCACAACGCCAAAGTGAACACAGCCGAACGAGTCGTAATCAAGTGCAAAAAAGCACAAGTCGGTTTAAAATTGGAAAAAAATCATGTACAGCCTTATGAAAGTTTTAAAGTATTTTTTCTTGAAGCCTAAAGGTATAATGATTTTTTAAACCAAAGTTTTGTGAAATACAATTAAGCAGAACAGTTTACCAGCACATTGTTTATGGTGTGACATCAAGCTGCAATACATGTTTGAGAATTAGGTCAGAGTTTCCAACGTTATTTACAAAGTTTTATCTCGACGTTTTGGGCTTAAAAACCACTTTCCCAGAAGGAATGGATATATCATAAGGATATTTAATCAAAATATTGAGGTGAGCAGTTTATTATATATTATTAAATTAATGAAATGTATAATTTAATAATTTCCGTCACGCCCGCGTTACCGCTAGGGGGCGTTTGGCATTAAGAGGTTAAGGAGAGGGATGTGGCCTGCCTCGGTGACGTCAGGTGGGGGCACTCTGGTACTGTCCATATGCTTAGTTTTAAGACAGTCCAAGTGTTTCTCCCAGAATCATAAAATCCTAGGACATTCTTGGACGTCATAAAGCTCAGGCCAGATGGTCCCAGTAGACATCCCGGCACTGGATGCTTGGCTTTACGGCTCCCCAGAATCACAGGGTTCCACCTCCCGGTGTTGTGTTCTCTCAGGTGCCCTGGGATGTCAAATACTGTCTCACACTTACTTTAATTTAGGCTATATCCAACAGAGGCAAAGAAATATACAAGCTATACCAAGTAAAGATGCAAAAGAAAACAAAGCAATACAATCGAATATGAATATCCTAGAATCAGAATGTAAGCGACTGATTCGCCAAGTTGCAAGCGCACAATGAGACAGGTTTCTGGCATGAACTGTCTGACAAGTGGCACGTTCGAAATGTTAGGAATGGTATTTAAAGAGGGGTTTCAGGGTAGGGACCTTGGTTGCATCTAGCGTATCACACACCAGCTTTAAGATCAAGATCAGCACTGTACACATTCAGCTAAAATATGCAATGTGTTTCTCCGACTATGGATATTGTTCCATAGTAGTCGTATCTGGAATAAACACAAAATCTGAAAATCTGGCTCACCCCTATTCATAATATGTAATCAGTGAATGTAATGTGATGTCAAGGCAGTCCTATGATCTGGTCATATGGGGCTTCATTTATCAAAAAATCATAGACTGTTCAGATATTTGTTTATCAGAAGTGGCCATATGCTTAAGTCATGTCTGATTCATCAAACTTGTGCAAAGCAAGGCTTTGTCTGTTTGTGAGAATCCCACTATAGTTGAATATTATCCAGGTTTTAGCTGTGACCAGCTTCCTTAGCATTATGCAACCGTGGTAACTTTCTCGTAACTGTAAGGTAAAAAAAAAAAACATTTTAAATTTAGAATAAAAATATAAAATGCGTAATACTATAAAAGTTTATGCATTTTAATACTTACTGCATATAATTTGAACTGACCCAGTTGACTTTGCTTTCCCTTTTTTACAGTTGATGATGTTAAGTTATGCGGTCTGGATTGCTGGGTGTGGTTTTACAACTTTCCAGTGTACATAGCTTTCATTCTCTGTGGCATCTGTTTACTTTTTCCTTTTCAAGGTATGGGTCTTGAATCTTAATGCAATACTTTTCATTGGATATGTATCAGCTCAGAAATTTGCAAACAACCTGACTTTGAAGTGACTTTGACTGAATTTATGCTGTAAACAAATCATACAAAAATAATGAGGCTTAAAGGTTGTATCAGCGATTTTGGGTGGAAACATAAATGATCACATTCATCTTATTTTTCCTCACGATCCGCTAGCTGCCCTCCCCATAAGCAGGCCGTCAAAAAACCGCGTCTCTGTAGGCAGCCTATGCTCCGAGATCGTACACAAAAACAATGGTACTACCAACTACTCAAAACCAAAATAAACAGTATTCCAACCAATCACAATGATCTGCACAAACGTGACGTCACTTCTGAAGCGAAATCCCAAACAAACATACTTATGAATAATTATGTTATGTTTTAAAAAATAGTGTTCAAGCATCCAGAATTATAACCACGTTCATAACGTTTGTAAGAAACCAAACCGTTTGTAAATCCGTCAAGATTTCAGCGAGATAAGAGTATTAGCGTTTGTGCAGATCATTGTGATTGGTTGGAATACTGTTTATTTTGGTTTTGAGTAGTTGGTAGTACCATTGTTTTTGTGTACGATCTCGGAGCATAGGCTGCCTACAGAGACGCGGTTTTTTGACGGCCTGCTTATGGGGCGGGCAGCTAGCGGATCGTGAGAAAAAAAAAATCAATTATGTTTCCACCCAAAATCGCTGATACAACCTTTAATATTGCTTAACTGATGTAGCCAAGACTTGAATAAAAAAGCTGCTCCTTCAACAATCATTGATAAAAATATGCTCTGTTGGTACTGAAGTTTTTGTTGTTGTTGTTGTTGTAACAATACTTCGAAATACAAGAAGCTATTTTAGCATAGAGATGAGTATGGGCGTTAAGTAATCAATCCACCCATTTTCAGGATACTGTTCCTGGCATGAACAGTGACCACAGAATGCTAAAACCTGCAGATCTGTTATCTTTCCAATTGTGTTTTTTTTTTTTTTGCAGTACACTAAGGGCCAGATTCAGAGATGGCCAACTTAAGTCATGTGCTTAAGTGCCTCTCCTGGATTAAAGCAGGGTGAGATATGCCGTATTCTAACCTACGCTATTGCGGGTGCGTTTCTCAAAATGTGGGTGGCACAGGGCATGATATTGTAATGACCGAACGATATGAAAATTTTGTGACTGATGCCAATTACTAGAAGGTTAAATACCAGCCATTTTCAGAATTGAAATGGTGAAAACTATATCCCCTGGTTGTTTTAAGATCCATAGCGCACATGCATACTCTTCTCTGTGTCTGAGAACAGAGCAGGCAGGCTCCGTGAGCGGCTGAGCTGTGGCGTACCCAATGTGCATGCTTTGCCACACCACCTAGAGAGCCTGGTTGAAATGAATGGAGTATCTCAACTAGAGTTGAAACATTGCGACTTGAAGATGAAATTTTACGCTTGTTTGAGTTTTTCTGGGCAAATGAGCTATCTCACGCACTAGTGCCATGTCGTTTACAACATAAAATATAGCCCTATGCTATCGTAAACCACCTAGATTTACTTTCATAGCGATTTTCTCTCCCTGCCTCACTCTTCATCCACCAAAAGTGCAGGAAGTAGTTTCACCTTGGCTGTGATGTTTATGCCCATATTTCATAGTTCTAACTTCCCTGGTTCTTCATTGGCCAGTGACTGTGGTTTACCATCATCTTTTGTTCATCATCAACTAAATAAATAAAAATGTATAGCATCTATGCAAAAACAGGCAAACATATATACCATTATACTATATACGTATATATATATATGATACTGGGACACATAAACGTGACATAGACACACAAAAAAATGTATTGTTGCAAAAACCAATGCAAACACATTTATTTACAAGTTTTTGACTCTCTGACTCTATCAAAAAGAAAGAAGATAGTTCAATAACCGGAAATAGTCTTTTCAGGTCATATACAATTTACCACAGTAGTGTTACCATGGTGTCTCAATGACACGTGAGTGCAAAAGTATAACTTATTTTTCTAATTCATTAAGTGTAGATACATACCCCATCCGAGGCGGTCCACAATGAAACTGGACTTTGAAGCTCTAATCTATTTATGGCTGTGTAATACCCGGTTGATTAGAGGTCACCGTTACGTACGTTAATCAATGCAAGAAAAGATACATTTTCTAAATAAAAAAATAAAAATAAAATCCTACCTTTCAATATGCGTACACGATTATAACACGATGGCTGTGTAAATGCTTTGATTTGGACGATTTTGATAAACCGGTGCGAGGTTAAAACGTCAACGTGTTGTATATGTGTTGGGTGTGCCCTGCCAAGCCGTAACTTGACGGTTGGCATACTTGCCATCCAAATACACAATGTTGAAGTGAAGGGACCTATAAGTCTGCATTAACTGTAGTTGGATCTGAGCCTTGCAAAGTAAACCACTCAGCTTTTGAATAGGATGGATAATTCTAAACTTCTTACTTCATTACCTCTAATGGTCGAAATTTCCTGCACCAATGCATCAGGTTCAAAGCAAGGAGCTTCAAAGCTGCCATAGGTTAATCTTGTTTGTACTGGGCAGATTCAAACATCTCACAAGCCCTTTTATTCATGATGTTTAGATCAAAGTATTCCACTCCTACACTGGACAAATATCAGCATGGCTATTTGTACAACCTGTAGACATACACGTGTATGTACAGTAGGTCTGAGTGTTCCAGTAATATGCTACAGGATTTTGATTCATAACATTCAGCTGAAGCAAAAGCTCTAAAGCCCCAGTGACTGGAATTCATTTCAGAATGAAGAGCCCAGAAAACCCCTTAGGCTAACACAAAACATCTTTTAAGCTTAAAGATTAAGCTTTGTACAGCACTGGCCACACTACCACTGTACTCACCAATTCTCTCCAGAACCCCTTTTCATCTGTACCCATCAGATGTCCCCCTTAGCTATGCTACACGGGGTGCAGGAGAAGGTGTGGAGACTGTCAAATCCCTGGACAAATTTCTAGGAGGTCAGAGACATTTATTGGGTTCTGCCAGATGGCTACAACTGTGAATCCTCCTTTGTAAAGGGTGATATCCATTTATCATGAGCCAAATCCCAGTGTTTACCTCGTTCCTAAGGAAGTGGAATTTTTCTAACTTCGCTGTAGTTAAAATTGCTATGTTTGTCATAAGACTAAGAAACTTAGCACCAAGACATAACAAAATAAATTGTATACAGTGTCCTCTGAAAAGCTAAAAGAAGATGGACAGTGTTTTTAGTAAGATGCTATTGCTAATACATACCCACGAACAAGACAAGAAGCTGGCTAAAATGAAAAAAAAATGACCAAAGGTAGATGAGGAAAAAGCAGGCCTTCATGTGGGTCAGTGTTACCCCATATTTAGATCCACACAACTAGATTGACTTGGGCCCATCCGTTCAAAACCTTTCATGTAAAGCCCCAGGTTTGACAAGTCCTGCCACCAGTCCCCACTGCTAGGCTCCTGATAAAGGCTTATTTGGGACAGTACAACCCTGATGACCCACCAAAATAATTGTACCCTAATGGCTTTAAAGGCAAGGGCAGCTCAGCATTACACAGAAGAGTTGGTCATTGCCATATTCTCCTGCTAAAACCTCAACAAATGGAAAGAATTGTGCACAGAGAACCCTAAGGCCCACATTCTTTAACATTATATTATAGAATAGAATCTGATCCTCCTAGACCAATACCCAACTAATAGGTGTGCTGTTCAGAGAGCAATATGTTAGATGTTTGTTCGTGAAGTTTCCTGTAGAGATTGCAGATACATTCCCCAGTATACAAACATCATCTTTGTAAATGTAAATAAGCTGGATGGAATTCAGTAAATTATGTCATCAGGTGCAAAACATTGTAGCTATTTTGTAGCCTATAAAACAAAAACAGGAAAAATAGTAGCTATCTTGTAGACTACAAAGCGAAAACATGAAAACAAACTAAACAAAGATATTTATGAGCATATACATATGAATGTAAGGGCGTATGTGAGGAAAACCACCATGCTGTAATATTACCTCACATAGGCACAATTATCATAGCTTAGCTATTATCACAGCTGACTTTAGCAACCCTCTGACATACAGATATCACTGTAAATGTATTCCCATCCCCATATATGCAACAAGCAATGGTTCATTATCATGCAATGCATTTACAAACTTGGAAAGCAAATCGATGGTGCACATTGTTTGTTTGAATGAGTGACAAAGTTGAAGGAACACAGTCAGTTTTCTGGAAATGTGCACCATCTGTCTGGTCAAAATAGACAGGTCTTATCAAAGCAACAGCGGGCTGCGGCTGTTTTGGTTGCATGTTGAATATTGGGAATAAGGATAGCAAAAATGGTACATTAATGCTTTTTCGATTTAGTCACAGTTCAAGCAAAGTTATACTTGTATATTTCCTTTATTTGCTAAAATATATTTTTATTTTAAATGAAATAAAGGAGCTAAGGTTGTATTTTCCACACTGTATTCCAACTCTTGAGGTGAAGTTGATGTTAATCAGGAAGTGAATTGGAGAGCATGGCATTGTCTTTTTGTACATGCATAAATACTAATGAACAACATGTCACATTTCAAAAGGTTAGGGGGAAATTATATATTTAAGTGGCATTTAAAAAGTTCAAGGTCTGCTTTATTGCCATCCAGGACAGAAGATAGCACAGGATTGGGGACTAACCTCAGATTCTCAATCAGTATGAGGTTTAAATTACAAGGGATACAGAAACCTAGAGAGATTTGTTACATCTTATGCTTGATTGCATTCTTATTGGAATCATGATCCAGGAGCTGCTGTGTAATTTTCTGGTTATTAGGGCTGATAATAATAATTATTTATCTTCGTCAGGTCATTTTTGTCATCCATGTACCATTCGTAAAGTATTTTATTAAAAGTAATGAATCTACCAAAAATTCCCAACATGAGCACAATATCACACCTTAACAAGCAAACACTTTCATGCACACTTCAAAATATTGTATTAAGAATTACAGTGCCCTCCACTATTATTGGTACCCCTGGTAAAGATGAGTATAAAGGGTTATAAGAAATGTATCGTTTGGTGAATCAGCTTAATCTCCCATAGAGATCCATTCAAATGCAGAGACGTTATAGTATCGCTTGTAAGAGTACCAGAAAATAAGATATCAAGAGTCTTTTGATATTGTTGGGTCACAGACATCAGGAAGTCATGGCATGCAAAGGATATCTGACCAAATATTAAAAATTATTACTTTATTTTATATATAAATGCAGGGGTGCCAATAATTGTGGCACATGTGGTTTTGCTAAAAATTATTATTTTGGGACGCTGCGGTCGTATAACGGTAAGAGCGCCGACTTTCAGTCGGTGCAGTTGTACTCCGAGGATCGGGGGTTCGCGCCCCCGGCCTACCAGATCCGAGCATGGCTGGTGCCCTGTGGGAGCGGCAATTGGCGGCTGTTTCCGGGTGGGGAGAGGGGCTCGGAGAGAATCGCTGTGCACAGAAAGGCCCTGGGCGAGTTGGAATCATGGTCAGGAGCTCGAGGAGTCGCGCCCTGTAGAAGACGTGGCGCCCTCCTTCCTACTACCGGCTGACAGGATTGTATAGCGATGGTTCTCTAGCGGTTGCTACACAGGGGGTATTGAATTAGAATAGGGGTTCAATTGGCTACTAAATTGGGAGAAAATGGGAAAAAATCTGAAACAAATTTATATATATATATAAAAAAAATAATAATTATTATTTCTTGATGAGGGATTTTTTTTTCTCATAATAAATTTACTTCAATTAAAGGTTGGATTTTTCTCATTTGTTCAGTGTGAGATTAAGCTAATTCACCAAACTGTGAATTTTTTATAACCCTTTTTACTAATCTTTAGCAGGGGGCGGCAATAATAGTGGAGGGCACTGTATTTACTATTATGAATACATTTCTGCACAGAACCTATACAGTAAGCTCCTGCATAACCGACATCAGTAGGACCAGCGGGGAGGCTGATGGATGAAAGGTAGGATAAACCGGTATATATTTAAATTATATTGTTGAGTGTTATGAGGTTAAGTTTGGACTAGCTAGCTGGCTAACACATTACATAACTGAAATTATCTGGAAAATTGGTCAGATTTAGTGATCAGTAACTACCTGCTAGCTAGCTGATGGGCGGAACATTTTTGTCCTTACAACGGGAAGCAGCTAGTAGCTACCTTTTCCGTTGAGCCGATTATAGAGAGAATCACATAAACGCAGGTATTGGAGTAATCGCATTACTTACTGTATATCCATGTGTACAAGATAATTGAAATACAAAATAAATTGATTACTTCTAATTACTTCTCACTAGGGAAATAGCTCCACAGCCATCACAATCGTCAGATGTGGCTCTGCCTCTCTCCGTATCAAAGTCCTGTAATGTGTCCTCTGTGAGGTCTATGTTACATCCAAGGCATATGCACTGTAGAACACAGTGCCACAAACATTGGACTGACTTTTTGACCCTTCCAAACATCTGAAATGAATTTTTAATATTCCAAAGTAATAATGTTCTTTGCCAAACACATGAATAAAGACAAGTTGCCAGTGTGTTCTCAGCTCAATGTATGCTGTAAGTAGCCCCGATTTGAACAGTATTTATCTTACACTATTTGTTTGGTGTAGAGCTGGTCCCCACCTTCCTTGTGTCTCTCATGCAAGTAGCTTACACTATAAAATCCATACAGATGCATTGCCTAAATACCTGGCATTGGACTGCATAACTGAACACAGCTTGCATTTCAAATAGTCAAATTGAAATAAACAAAATATTTGTTGCATTTGTGTTATGTGTTTATGCATTCATTTGTGCGGCGCATTTATAATGCCACCGAAATAGCAAAATGTGCCAGCGTTTGAGTTAAAACCTCATATGGGTTGGTTTAAATGTGAATGTATTAATCAATACCGAACTTGGGCAGTGCAGAATGTTTCTATTGACACACCCCCTATTGAGCCACCCAACCCATGTTGATGCAAACGGGTTTTGTGCAACTACCAAGTCTGGCACAGGCGAAAATATTTCATTTGCTTGAGACGAAACTAATGTTTGCACTTGTGTCACCAAAATAGGGCCCTATGTGCCTTTATTACAGGTTAAGGTTAAGGTATGTTGCATGTACTGAGTAACTTTCAAATATGGTATTAAATGTAGCATTTAGTCTCATAGCAGCATGAAATTATTTAATTTCTGCACATTTATAAATATCATAAATTGTCACAGCATCCAAAGGAGTTGATGGCAGCTCTATTTTGTTTTATTGACCTACTCATTCACCAAGAGATATTCTATGCCATAAACATGCAATGCAAATAGCTTTTACAATTGGATTGCCCGTAACCTATCCCATAGGTGTAAAGTTGCTGCTGCAATGACATATGATTAGAATTTTTCCTGCAAGGCATGCTAATGTCTGTAGGTTTCATCCTTGGCTTTGACTGCATGGAACTTATGGGCCAGTGTGCAAATACGTGGAGCCGATAAAGGACACATAACATACACTCACTCAATATTTATTTAGTGAGGTTTCTAAGGAATTTATCAATCAGGACTATAAATAAAAGTCTATACTGTAAATTAAGTTCTCAAGACATTTTAGGAACTATTCAAATTATGATATTATGTGTGATCAAAATCACGCAATAATAAATTAGAATTACAATGAAATAAGGGCCTTGATCTGAAAGTTAAAGAAAAAACAAAAATAAAAAAGTAAAGAGAATAATGAATAGACAGATATGTTATACGCAAGCGGGAGATCATTGACTGTATCCTAGCTCACTGTGGACGCATGCAAGCGAGAGGTCAGTGGCTGGCTATTATGATTCATCTCAGCTGGAAGGTCAAATACAGAAAACACACTGAAGATAATTCAATAATATAACAAAAAAATCAACAAAATGGCAACATCCTGTAAGACTGGGGAGCAGAGAAAACGTCCTTTGGACCTGCAATGGTCTAGGGTTTGCAAAAAAAAGAAATACGTGGAATACAGACAATTGTTTTGGATAGGTATTGTATGTTATATTATAAAGTATAATAAACTAATCAGAAGAAGGAAAATATTCAGGAATTTATATAGACCCTACCAGATGCTGTAGCAGCAGCTTGAAAAACCCATCCATATTTGTTTACTTATATCTTTTTCATATGCCTATACATAATATATATGAACAAATTTACCAAATAGTACGACATTAGTAGAACTACAACATTCAAAAATGTTGGCATGTAGCACAACCATAAAATATAGAGATGAATTAAAAATATCTAACTGTATTCCTGGTGACAAACCTGCTGGGCACA
The DNA here is from genome assembly GCA_029718625.1 of Synaphobranchus kaupii. Taxonomy (NCBI): domain Eukaryota; kingdom Metazoa; phylum Chordata; class Actinopteri; order Anguilliformes; family Synaphobranchidae; genus Synaphobranchus; species Synaphobranchus kaupii. Next base: position 33,966,532 of record CM056379.1, read on the forward strand.
GTTGTTCTCAAGGGCTCATGTACAGAATGCAGGTATATAAATAAAATGAATCATCTGTACCATCAGCATTCTCACTAGTCTAAGCAGTCAGCTGATCTGTTTATCTCCCTCCTCCCCAACCCATACTCAAAGCGGCAGCTACAACGCAAGCTAAAAATGCCATTAATAGGAACGAGTTGCCGGATGATGAATTAAGGAAGCCACTGTTAATTTTTCATTTTGACAGATTATTGCCTGTCTGGCAGGGGAGAAGACGCCTCTTGTTCGTTGGGCTTGGAAGCTTGCTCTTCTTAACGCAGCCGTGTTTATTTATTTATTTATTTATTGAATTAGGTAGCTGCTCGTAGGATGAAAAATTCATGACGATCTATAATTTACAGAGTGGAAGATAAATAATGTACTAAAACCTGTCATCAAATTGGTTCTTTTTTATTCATCTCTAAATGTGCCCTGGACCAGTTCACAAACAATATTTAACACAAATTCCTTCCCCCCAGCAAGGGAAAAGCTATTTATATAATCCTTTTCTAGGTGCCATATTGAGTATTGGACACAAGTCATGTGCACTGCTTTTTTACCACAGTGTCTCATCTTATCCTTTCAACCTCAACCATTCAACCATCCAATTATGCTTAGAACAAGATTCCCAGTACCCATTTGAAAATAAATTGGCATCCTGTGCATGCTGAATGACAGTGCAGAGATATTCAAAATATCTCTTTAAGAATTATTGACCATTTGGTATAAATATTGAGGTTTTCGTGGTAAATCCAGTGGACACCGTAGGAGTTCTTTATTCCTCAATGAATAGGACAATTATATTTTCAAGCTAAGAACAGACAAGCCATCTATTGATTGCTCCCAAACCTAAGCCTGTCAGTTAATAAATACTGTATGTAGAATTTCCTATGAAACAGGAGATATCCAGTGTGAAATACCAATCTATGGTGATAAATATAAGTATTTTATATAATATATAGTTTATATTTAGCTAAATATTGGGTTTTCAAGTACAAGATTAATGGAGCACCAGATATCCGAAGAGACTATTGTGTTGTTACTTTAATTCTGTAATGTGAAGAAACAGAACAACGGTGACAACATGAGATACAGGAAATAGAAATCTATGGGATCACTCACAATTAATTATTCAGATAATTGCTATTCTTGTGAATAAAACAATATCTTGGTGAAATATTTCCTTAAATGTTTTCTTGTCTTTAAATAATGTTTTTATGTTTCTTTGTATTTTGATACAAGCTCTCTTCATAGCTTCCTCTTTCTTCACCTTACACAAGGTAATATACAAAACAGAATAAATTTAGCAAGATTGATTTAATCAATGCTAAGTATAAACCTCTCATTTCACGTCTATTGTAATACATTTAACAAAATGTACAAGGTTTGAAAACAAACTTCAGGAAATCTGTAATGTTTCATGAGCTTTTATACTTCACAGTCTTTGAAGATTAGATAATGCATCTTACGTTGTAAACAGTCTCTGAATTCAGACAGCGAACAAAGAGTTATCCGAAAGTTCAAATAGCCTGTGAGTATAAATACTACACAAGCGTTTGTGATGTAAAGAAAAATAATGAAAATAAAATCTGAAAATAAAATAAAAGTAACCATTGTAACATTTGGTATTGATTATTCAGTGAAACAAATGATTGTTAATCAGGGAAAGTAAAAGGATGAGAGTAATGATCAGGTTTTAGGTCTCCTGAGTTTCCAGCTCAACATTTTTACATATACAGTACATACATTTAAAACGATGCGCTTATCCAGAGCAACTTACAGTTTCCATTCAAGCAGGTTACATACCTGGATATTTACAGAGGCATGTTCAGGTTAAGTGCCTTGCTCAAGGATATAACGGCAGTTTGCTAACAATTATGCTATACTACGACCCATAATTTTACAGTGCATTCCAGATTCTAGCAGACACTTATCCAAGGCAACATTCACAAATTTCACATTGATGTAGTTATTGTTTTAATGTACAATGATCTTATACAGCTGGATAATTTTTCTGTAGTAATTTACGTTAAATACCTCTCTCAAGGGAACTGCAACACCCCACCCCGCCTACAGCCCAGTAACCCAGTGTCTTTATGCATGTGCTTATGCCTATGGCATTCATAAACAGCTTCACTCATCACAACATTAATTATTTTATCATCTGTCAAGTTTTCCTTCATTCCTGTGATGGCCATCCTGCTTAATAATTGATTCCTAGACACTCAATGCATACTGAGATGCATACGTTCAAACAAGTTTTTGCCGAAATGAAAATTAAAATGAAAGGACATTTGGTTTAGAAAAGTACGCATTTGGGTTCACCCTTTTCTCTTTTCCTTGTGAAGAAGAAAGAGCTTTGAAGTTGGTGTACCAGCTTCTTACAGTGTTGGGATCTTTATGAAGATTAGTGTGCGTTGTCTGTTCTCTGTTGTGTCGCAAGAAACCATGGCCGATTCTTGGCTCCTTTCTCAGAAGAAATTATGTAGATAATCTGTGGAGAGAAAAAAACCGGATAGAATTCAGAACTCAGTAATCATAAAAGGGAACAAATGGGAGCCAGAAAATAATGTATTACATGGTTTCAGCACACACATTGTACAATTAAAAAAGAAACGGTCTCATTTTCGTCCTCATATTTTTTTTTAAGTATTTGCACTTAGCCGCCATGCCTGCTGGCTCAAGCCATTTCTTGTTATTGCTTTCAGCTTATGGGGTTCATTAAGCAAAAGAGGACACCTTCATACTTCAAGCTTTGCATTACCTGCATTCTTTTATTGTTCCCCGGGGTTTATCATTTTATGATTTTGTTCTTTTAAAGGCAGGGCTTATATCAGCACGTGCCCTTTAAATTATATTCTGATAAATTATGCATGTGATGATAAGTATTTTGACTGTATAGGTGCATCTGATGATAATTGTATTTTGACTGCATAGGTGCATGTGATGATAATACATATCTAAACTGCATAGGTGCATGTGATGATAATACGTATCTAAACTGCATAGGTGCATGTGATGATAATACGTATCTAAACTGCATAGGTGCATGTGATGGTTCGGGGTACAGGCTTGGGCCCCAACATTCAGTGATATAAAAATGTGGCCTCTGCCCCATTTTTAAAAAGGTGATTACAAATGTGGAATGTTTTAGCTCATTAATTAAATTTTCAGTTCTGTATCAGTATTATTATCACCCAGCCTGTGTCCACCAAAATAATTTGATGTGACAACCGCAAGGTATTCAATACCCTAAATGCAACAGACATCAACCTCCAGACAGACAGAAAAAAATAGAGACCAACTGATCACATGTTAATTCTTGTAACTGTAGGCTACTGAAGTATATTGCCACCTTAATATACTTTTTTTCTTGTATGTTATTCTGAATTCCCACTAGATGTTGGAATAATGAACCAACAATGACAATTTAATCCTCATATTATGTAGAAATGTTATGATGCCTTTTATGTTTGAGGTCAATTTGACAAAAATAAAGACCACAAATTTCCAGCTTGATTTCCATCAGGGACTGTATAAATGACTCCATAGTGGTTTTGAATCATGCCAGATGCGAGGGTTGGTTTGTGGCAAGATGGCACTAATGGTTATTTTTGGGATTTGTGACCTGAATCTTAGGCCTGGTGTCACTTCGGCAACTGTCCTTTAGATGTGACCCATGTGTTATTGGCCTTATAGAGATTGCAGGTATGCCAACCGCCAAGTTACGGCTTGGCGGGGCATGCCACATACCTATACAGCACAAAGAGTTTGTCACTTTTCCGGGGTTCCTACAGAAATAACCACAATGATCACAGATTCTCAGCCCTTAAAAACATTAACTTCTGTATGTTCTGATGTCATGTGACCACAAAGAATTCAGGGACAACTTCACACATCCACGCAATAAAGCCCCAAACTTTAGTTATTTTTGCAATTTTTCTTTCTTTTTTCAGCCGATTTCATCATCAAAAATGCTCCATGCCCTCAAAGAATAATTCTCCCCATTGGTTAACAACATCTGATCTGCCAATGAGAACATCTGATCAAACTAGTCTCATCTGAATGTACACTATCGCTACATGTACATTTTACAGTTACATTTATTCTTGACAAAATTGATGTGCACGTTATGTTTTTCACATTTAGGGCTCTATTTTCCGGGAAGCGCTATTTTCGGACCAAAGGCGAGGAGCACACAGCTCACAGCAAGCTGCGCAGGTTGAAAATGGGCTGGGTTATGCTGAATATTTATCAGTGGGTATGCTTCAGCTGCACCATAGCTAATCAAATTACCTCTTTTCAGTCCTTATAAGAGCCGTGTGCATTAGTGAAAAACGACAGCAGAACACGCCCATTTGGTCGTGGTCAGGAGGCCTCCCACTTGCAGAACGAGAACGCTAAAGGCGATGAAAGTAAAATAGGTTACCTGGACTGTGAAAAATAAAAAGCTTTTAATAATTTCCTTAGCCTCCAATCAGTCAATAAAATAAATTTTTAAATAATTAATTTGACTCTCCCATTTATAATTTACTGGCTCTTGTTCATTTTGCAACGCCTCTCTTTTCCTATTTTCTAGGTCCTAAGCATGTTTTTAATAATTTATCTCTTTCCAATTTTCCCCATGCAACATATCCCATTTCCTTGCCACATTTATTAGCAACTTTTGTCGCCTTTAGGATTCTGTATTGGAAGACAATAGGCTATCTATTTTGCATTGATTTAATTGAATGTAATTGAGTTAAGATTAAGTTTTTATCGCTATACGTGCAATAAGAGTGAATGTATGCACCAAGTTTGTCATTATTTTCATTACAGACGGGTGTAAGAAAGAATACAGTACCCCTGGGAACACAGTACAGTATAATAACAGCCATAAACAATTGAAAACTGAAAGAAATACAATAATTAACATTATAAAAATCAAATCAAAAAAATCAAATTGGACTGCATATGATCCAAGAAAATGGTTGATTGGCTTTTGAATAGGTTATGATCATGCATGCATTGGGGAAAGCTCCGAAATTAGCAACTCGGCGTACACTGTGGTGCAATTTGTGCCGTTAACGTGGTCTCACCTGGCGGGCAGCGCGACCACGAATCACAGTGTAATTTAGCCCAAAATAGCATTCCGCTGCAGTAAAATTGAACTGGGCTGCTCCCTCTTGACAGACACACCCCCCCCCCCCCCAGCAGCGGCTTCCCTCCCACTTCAGCGCACGGCGAGTCCCCAAATTACCAAACGAGCTGAGGCGCGTGCAAATCCATGACGAAATTGCTACCTCGCCAGTGATGGCTCGCCACCGGCTGGGAAATAGAGCCCCAAATTTGCAGTTTCGCTGCTCGCTCTGGACTGACACACCTCCACCAGCGACTGTCCTCCCACTTCCGGCGTGTCAAACGCGCTCAGGAGCGTGAAAATACATGCCGAAAATGTCACTTCGCCAATGCGCTGGCTCGCCACCCGCCATGCGCCAGCCGGAAAATAGAGCCCTTAAGAATGTTCTTTTCACATGAAAGAACGTCTTTTTATTGCAACGTCTATTTACAGGCTAAGAATATTAACTGTTAACTGTTTACATTATACTTAAACAGAGGTCAGTAAACCGTAAATGGTCCGGTAACGCTAATATCTAATTCCACTCTATATTCACTCAATATTGTCTGACTTCAATCAGTATGTAGCTGCGTTATAGCCTAGTGGTGGACTCTGATGCTGGAGACTCATGTTTGAAACCTGCCTCGACAAATACATTTTTTTATTTTTATATTTGCAACAAAAATGATGTGCACGTTATGCTTTCCACAAATACGAATGTGAACATGAGAAAACCTTGGAAAGAATTTCTCACTTCAACTTACTCTTTAACCAAAACATGATGTAGCCTGCTAAGTAGCCACAATTTACATACAACTGGCTGGCTATACCTGCCTGGCATTTTCATTCAGCTCTGTTCAGTTAAAATTTTAAAAAAGTTGTACATTTTAATGTTACAGTGGAGGAAATAATTATTTGATCCCTTGCCGATTTTGTAAGTTTGCCCACTGTCAAAGAAATGAACGGTCTATAATTTTAATGGTAGGTTTATTTTAACAGGTTCATTCTGTGAGAGACAGAATATCAAAAAAAAAATCCAGAAAATCACATTATATAAAAGATATAAATTGATTTGCATTTGATTGTGTGAAATAAGTATTTGATCCCCTAGCAAAACATGACTTAATACTTGGTGGAGAAACCCTTGTTGGCAAGCACAGAGGTCAGACGCTTCTTGTAGTTGGTCACCAGGTTTGCGCACATCTCAGGAGGGATTTTGGTCCACTTCTCTTTGCAGATCCTCTCCAAATCCTTAAGGTTTCGAGGCTGTCGCTTGGCAACTCGAAGCTTCAGCTCCCTCCACAGATTGTCTATGGGATTAAGGTCCGGAGACTGGCTAGGCCACTCCATGACCTTAATGTGCTTCTTCTTGAGCCACTCTTTTGTTGCCTTGGCCGTATGTTTTTGGTCATTGTCGTGCTGGAAGACCCATCCACAACCCATTTTCAGTGTCCTGGCTGAGGGAAGGAGGTTGTCGCCCAAGATTTCACGGTACATGGCCCCGTCCATCCTCCCCTCGATGCGGTGAAGTCGTCCTGTCCCCTTAGCAGAGAAACACCCCCAAAGCATAATGTTTCCACCTCCATGCTTGACGGTGGGGATGGTGTTCTTGGGGTCATAGTCAGCATTTCTCTTCCTCCAAACACAGCGAGTCGAGTTGATGCCAAAGAGCTAGATTTTGGTCTCATCTGACCACATCACCTTCTCCCAAGCCTTCTCTGAATCATTCAGGTGTTCATTGGCAAACTTCAGACGGACCTGTACATGTGCCTTCTTGAGCAGGGGGACCTTGCGGGCGCTGCAGGATTTTAATCCATTATGGCGTAGTGTGTTACCAATGGTTTTCTTGGTGACTGTGGTCCCAGCTGCCTTGAGATCATTAACAAGCTCCTCCTGTGTAGTTCTGGGCTGATCCCTCACCTTTCTCATGATCATCGATACCCCACGAGGCGAGATCTTGCGTGGAGCCCCAGACCGAGGGCGATTGATGGTCATTTTGTGTTTCTTCCATTTTCGAATAATTGCACCAACAGTTGTCTCCTTCTCACCAAGCTGCTTGCCGATGGTCTTGTAGCCCATTCCAGCCTTGTGCAGGTATACAATCTTGTCCCTGACGTCCTTAGATAGCTCTTTGGTCTTGCCCATGGTGGAGAGGTTGGAATCTGATTGATTGATTCTGTGGACAGGTGTCTTTTATACAGGTAACAAGTTGAGACAAGTGTCTTTTATACAGGTAACAAATTGAGATTAGGAGTACTTTCTTAAAGTGAGAGGACTAATCTAACCGGTCTGGTGGAGCCAGAATTCTTGCTGGTTGGTAGGGGATCAAATACTTATTTTCAATCAATTTATATCTTTTATATAATGTGATTTTCTGGATTTTTTTTTTGTTGATATTCTGTCTCTCACAGAATAAACCTGTTAAAATAAACCTACCATTAAAATTATAGACCGTTCATTTCTTTGTCAGTGGGCAAACTTACAAAATCGGCAGGGGATCAAATAATTATTTCCTCCACTGTATATGCTGCCAGACAAATTTGTAGCAGCATCAAACATTTTAAAACCTGTACATTTTCTACAATAAACTTCACAACCAAGTATAAACATATTCTTTCTGAATTGTAATTATTTGTCAACTGTTTAAAACATTAATTGAAATGTGTTCTTCCATGAGGCAATTTTTGTTATTTAACATTTTAAGTTTGAGTTGGTGCTTATGTGAGGGTATACATGAATATTACCAACATAACTGGTAACTCAGTGTGAAGCCATTTATATTTATATATTCTACACATTCATTGGGGTCTCCATGTGAGGACTGTTAAGACGGACTCATTTTAATTATCTTTCCTCACCAGTACCAAATCTATACGTAAATGACACTAAGTTCAAACAAACAGAAAAACTACTTACTAATTTTGGAACAGGGCAGGTTTCTAAAATCATGCATATAATGACTTAGATTTTTTGTTATTGTTGGGTGAGTTAAGTGTGTTTATGCATGTGTTTACTACTGTATGACTGTAAGACCCTTGATGACTTACAGCCATTTAGCCAACCATGTGTTCCATAATATTCCCATGTAATTTACAGCTTCATCTAGTCCCACCCCCCAATTCCCACAGAGATCCATTCAAATGCAGAGAGGTTATAGTATCGCTTGTAAGAGTATACCTGAAAATAAGATATCAAGAGTCTTTTGATGTTGTTGGGTCACAGACATCAGGAAGGTCATGGAATGCAAAGGATATGCAACCAAATATTAAATATGATGACTTAATTTAAATTTATGTTAATTACTTTTGGTGCCCTAAAATAGGGGGACTATGTGTAAAAATGGCTACAATTGCTAAAGTAGAAATAGAATTAAATAGAAATAGTAGTTTGTAACATTATCAATGTCTTCACTGTATTTTCTGATACATTTAATGCTACCTTGGTGAATGAAAGTATCAATTTCTTTCAAAAACATAAAAATGTCTCACTGATTCCAAACTTTTGAATGCTAGTGTATATACAGTATATATGCACACACAGATGGTAGGGTCAGAATTTGGCGTGAACAACGGTGCCTTGTGTCAACGGTGCAGGCTGGTGGTGGTGGTGTAATGGTTTGGTTAATGTTTTCCTGGCACACATCGAGCATCATTTGAATGCCACAGCATACCTAGCAGTGTTGCTGACCATGTGTATCCCTTTATGGCCACAGTCTTCCCTATTTCAAATGGATACTTCCAGCAAAAAACCATGCATCATCTCAAGCTGGTTCCACAAACATGACAGTGACTTCAGTTTACTGCAATAGCCAGCACAGTCCCTAGATCTTGAGGCCGAAAAATCAGCAGGAAAAATCAGCAGGATGATGCATCGACCTCAGCATGGACCGAAATCCTTAAGAAATGTTTACAGCAGCTTGTTGAATACATGCCATGAAGAACGGGGTCCTACTCTATACTAGATAGGTGTACCTATATACAATACACATGTACATATACAGTATACAAGATTAAAAATAATAATAACTCACCAGTCTGATCTCATCTACTCTTGCAATTTTAATCTGAACTGGGATTCATACTAAATGCATGTACTGTATAAGATATGTACTGACCTGAAAAATATACATTTTTCTGTAATCTGGTATATGTTGTGCTTTGGGCTTAAGTGGCCAACTCTGGAGAAAATCCAAAAAAAAAAAAGGTTTGAATGAATGAATGCAGCAAGCATGGTTTGGAAAGCTCATGAGGCCAGAGCCACCTTTGGGCCACTGTGTTTTATTGCAGCAGTTTGTACAATGATATTTTTAGTTTTCTGTCTGCAAGTTGTCATTAAATAAAGAGAAAATGATAATACAGGAGAGGTTTATAAATAATACTTGAGATTGACTTGGCTACTCTTCCCCAGAACCTTAGTCTTTTGTCCCACAACACATGCAATGTAGAACCACATACCATAAGCTACATAGACAGCAGCCCAGGCCACAGATGAAACTGAGCAAGGTGTGTTTGGAGACATACAGTATTTCAAAGTGAATCATATGATGCCTTGGATCCTTGCATGATTTATTAACATTCTCTTGCTGATGGATTCTGTTGATGAGTTTTAGTTCAATTCTCCACAATGGCTTGTATGAAAGTTAAATGATTTGAACTATTGTCTGTATTACAAATCTAGCTAGCATGGTAGCTAATGAGAAGCATGGTAATAGACAAAAGAATAATTGTGACCACATCCTAATATGATGCACAGTGTGTCTGAAAGTTACAATGAGATGTAAGCCCAGGCTCCAATAATTCTACATTGCCCACTTGTAAGGTGTGTCATATACAGTACACTGCATACAAGAACTCTTGTGCTTTACAGAACTCATGAGTTTGTGCCAACCAACATTTGTCCTAATCTGTTAAACACTTGCTATTCAGCTAGCTTGCATACAAAATAGAGGACAAATGACAAATCCAGGCTACAGTATCAGAGTTCAAGGTAGGATAAAGAGGTCAGAGGCAAAAAAAGAAAAAAGAAACTATTTGTTTATTCCATTTTTTGTGGTTCTTATTGCTCAAAAGCAAGAATAATGTGAATTAGAGATGCTTTAATTGCATTAATTCTGTAACAAAAGTTTTTTTTAACACTTTTCTTCCTACTCAGATTACTACTTGCATTAACTGTAGGTAGGACAGACTCTTAATCAAACGAAACAGAAACACTTCCCAATGTAACATTTTAAAATACCCATTAATAAATTACAGCATGTTGCCATTGTATTAGGCACACTCATATACAGTATATATTCAGACATATTCATTGCTGATTCAGGTTTAACAGAAATGGTAAAGTGTTGGAAGAAACAATAGAAAGAGGTCTAGATAATTTAGAATATATATGATATATACAATATTCTCATATATAATATTTTACAATATATATATTTTGTATTCGGGCGGCACGGTGGTGCAGTGGTTAGCACTGTTGCCTCACAGCAAGAAGGTACCGAGTTTGAATCCCGGCCGAGGACCTTTCTGTGTGGAGTTTGCATGTTTCCTCCGGGTACTCCGGTTTCCTCCCACAGTCCAAAGACATGCAGGTTAGGCTAATTGGAGACTCTGAATTGCCCATAGGTATGAGTGTGTGAGAGAATGGTGTGTGTGCCCTGTGATGGATTGGCGGCCTGTCCGGGGTGTATTCCTGCCCCTTGCCCAATGCATGCTGGGATAGGCTCCAGCACCCACCGCGACCCTGTCCAGGAATAAGCGGGTTAGATGATGGATGGATGGATGGATGTTTTGTATTCACAAAACATGGCCTGAAACACTGAATTTAAGCTGGAATGCATACCGTATTGTAAAGGATTTTAGAAATTGGGATCTGTAGAAAATGTACACAGTAATAAAAATATTTTGAAGAACACTTATTTTAAGTCTTGATATCATTACTGATGTTAAAACGAAAATGTATAAAGAGTAAAATGGTAATAAGTTTATTTACAAAAACAGACCACATGTGTAAGTGTACATTGACACATTTTCTGGTGTGGATTTACAAATATATGGATGGTTTTATGCAGAACGTCAAATGGAACATCAATGTTAGGGCATTAAGGAGCATGATAAATTGATTACGATATGCTTTGTAGATTACAGGCGCATGTTACAGAGATGTTTTAGGGGATGCAAAAGATACAAAGTAACCACTATTCTGGGCGTAGAGTGTTTGCAGAGTCATCAGAATTGATCAGTTCAGGCCATTAGGTAAACCCCAGGAGAATAATAAGCATGCTGATGTCTAAACAGCCGTCTACAGTTATTCCTCTCTATTAATGATGAACCCTCCGTTTCCACTAATGGCTGTTTTTGTTTCTGAACAAAGCTAATATGTGGGTTCTGGCTGTGTCATATGACCACTGGAGAGCATAAACAATGGCAGGTCATTAAAATGAATTTATTACACTTTAAGTTGCCTTCCCATTGCATTTCACAGCTAGGTGCCCTCTGACAACCTAACACCTTGTCGCAGAAAAATTAAAATAACAGCAATTTTCTTGCTGTGACGGGGATCCAACGTCAGGGTACTGAAATAAAAATCCATGGTTTCCAACTGTAATGTATTTTGATGGACAGCAAGTCATAATTTCCATGACTCCATGTTCATTTTATGAATATTATCACTATACAGTAAAAAAAAACAAAAAAAACAATATGTTTAATATAATCTAGTATCTTTAATTTTATTTTAACAAAGCAAATATCAAATACAAATTCGTTCAATATCAAAATTAACACCTGTAATCAATATGAGGACTAACTGGGAAACCTCCTGGATTTGTACACGTGTGCATAGGTCTCGCACAGACAGACAAACAGACATGGACAAAAACACATTTTAATACTTTTATTTATGTCCACATACTAAAGTAACATTAAACCACATAAACAATGGGGAAGCACAGTACACAGCAATGCTATGGACACTTGCAGGTTCATTAAGGGTATAGGTAACAGCACCGCCTCCAGATATGGCAGCTACCTATAATTGCAAACACGCGCGCACACACACACACACACACACACACACACACACACACACACACACACACACACACACACACACACACACACACATACATACATACATACACATATATATATATATATATAGTGCCCTCCACTATTATTGGCACCCCTGGTAAAGATGACTAAAAAGGGTAAAAAAAAATTCACCGTTTGGTGAATTAGCTTAATCTCACACTGAAAAAATGAGAAAAATCCAACCTTTAATTGAAGTAAATTTATTCTGAGAAAAAAAAATCCCTCAAGAAATAATTATTTTTAAAAAAAACACGTGTGCCACAATTATTGGCACCCCTGCATTTATATATAGAATAAAGTAATAATTTTTAATATTTGGTCGCATATCCTTTGCACGCCATGACTTCCTGATGTCTGTGACCCAACAACGTCAAAAGACTCTTGATATCTGGTAATCAAGTAATGGTTAATGAAATGCAAGATAATGGCCCCACTTAAAAGTGGTTTAAGTTTTTGTATTATTAAAGTTTAAAATCAGAAGTGTACATACACTTTAGGTTGAAGTCATTAAAACTCATTTTTAACCACTCCACAGATTTCATGTTAGCAAACTATAGTGTTGGCAAGTCAGTTAGGACATCTAGTTTGTGCATGACACAATATACAATATATACAGTATACTGTATGTCACTATATCACAATTCTAGTGGGTCAGACGTTTACATACACTAAGTTGACTGTGCCTTTACATTTTTAATATTTGGTTGCATGTCCTTTGCATGCCATGACTTCCTGATGTCTGTGACCCAACAACATCAAAAGACTCTTGATATCTTATTTTCTGGTACTCTTACAAGCGATACTATAACGTCTCTGCATTTGAATGGATCTCTATGGGAATTGAGGGGGGGGGGGGGGCTAGATTTAGCTGTAAATTACACTGGAACAGTATGGAAACACATGGTTGGCTAAATGGCTCTAAGTCATCAAGGGTCTGACGTATCAAACAAGCCTTAAATCATCACTCTGCTGCCAGAAATACAGTAGATATGGATGGATAACTTGAAAGGTTTCTTCTCCTGACTTATTTTTACATAGAGTTCAATAGGAAAATATGTCAGGAGAAACAACCCTTAAAGTGATCCATCCATATCTACTGCATATCTGGCAGCAGAGTGATGTTTTGAGGCTTGTTTGATACCTCAGACCCTTGATGACTTAGAGCCATTTTGCCAACCATGTATTACATACAGTTCCAGCATAATTTACAGCTAAATCTATTCCCACCCCTCAATTCCCATACAGATCCATTGAAATGCAGAGAGGTTATAGTATCGCTAGGAGTACCAGAAAATAAGATATCAAGAGTCTTTTGATATTGTTGGGAAACGGACATCAGGAAGTCATGGCATGCAAAGCATATGCGACCAAATATTAAAAATGATTACTTCATTCTACATTATGCTCAACTGTCCAATATTTTTTGATGCTTGAAAATGGGGGGGGGGGGGGGACTATGTACAAAAGCTTCTATAATTTCTAAACAGTTCATCCAATATGGATGACAATACCCTCAAATTAAAGCTGACAGTCTGCACTTCAACCGTTGTATCCTTTCAAACTCAAAGTGCTAGAGTACAGAACCAAAATAACTAAAAAAATAAAAAATTATTAAAAAAATGTGTCACTGTACAATGAATTATGGTGCTCACTGTACAGATCCTTTCCAAAAAATTAGAATATCATGGAAAAGTTTTTTTTCTTTCTATAATTCCATTCAAAAAGTGAAACTTTCAGAGATTATAGATTCATTACACACAAAGTGAAATATTTCTAGCCTTTATTTGTTTCATTTTTCATAATTTTGGCTTACAGCTCCAGAAAACCCCCAAAACAGTATTTCAAGAAATAAGAATAGTGTGTCGAAAATCAGCATTTACTTCAGTTATTTCAGAGAATGAGTGGAGTGGCTTGACTCGAGGAATCCGACAGTTGTAGCCCATGTCCCGGATACGTCTGTACGTGGTGGTTTTTGAAGCACTGACTCCAGCATCAGTCCACTCCCTCTGCATTTCCGCCAAATTTTGGAATCGTCTTTGCTTGACAATCCGCTGAATCCTACGGTCATCTCTTTTGCTTGTGCACCTTCTCCTGCCACATTTTTCCCTTCCACTAAACTTTCTATTGATATGCTTGGACACTGCACTCTGTGAACAGCCAGCCTCCTTAGCGATGACCTTTTGTGGCTTACCCATCTTCTGGAGGGTGTCAATGATGGTCTTCTGGCCAATTGTCAAGTATGCAGTCTTCCCCATACTGAGATAAACTTTGCAGGTGTTTTGAGTAAATTAGATGATAGTGTGACACTCAGTCTAAAACATTCATTCTCTGAAATAACTGAAGTAAATGCAGATTTTCGACACACTATTCAAATTTCTTGAAATACTGTTTTGGGGGTTTTCTGGAGCTGTAAACCAAAATTATGAAAAATGAAACAAAGGCTAGAAATATTTCACGTTGTGTGTAATGAATCTATAATCTATGAAAGTTTCACTTTTCCATGATATTCAAATTTTTTGGAAAGGATCTGTATATATAGTAAAAATAGTATACAATAGTAAATAGTATAGCATAGTAAATTTTATATACAACCATTCTAGTCTTCAAAATCATTTCACAGGTAATTCAGCAGAAGTCATATTTTACTGATGCAGAAGAAATGGGTAATTGACATGTATACACATGGCAATTTTACACTTTGTGCCTGCAGGAGATTAAACATTAAGGAAACTGAGACTATTCAGAGGGAGAAACATGTTTTCTATTCATAAACACCAAGCAGTGCCCTGCAGGCACAATATGAAAACAGTCACTGAAAGGGTAGATGTGTCTGAGATGTGCCCCTGGGAAGCAGTGGTGTAAATCTAAATGTAATATGCCTAACAAAGGATCCACAAGGCAGGGGCCGGGAATCCATTTGTTTCGTTATGTTAAAATAACTCCATGCCAGCTTCTTCCACAACACCACCCCTTCTCCACCACTCATATCAAGTGTTTTCATTAAACCGATAAACAAATTATAGTTTAGAGCCTTGGTCGTCACAAACCCTCCTTTACTTTTCACTGAGAAGAAAAGGTCATTGCTAATAATGTGTTTGGGAGGAATGAAAAGTGGTTCAGGCACTTCATATTTATCACTGCTTGATTACTGTGAATCCCTGCCTACTGAGTGGCACGGATAACATTAGGGTTCCCAGTGGCTTCAAACGTCATTTTAATGAGCCGGTTTGGGTCCTGAAGTCAAAGGCTCAGAAATATAAGTAATTTCTGAATGAAATCATTTTGTGGATGGAAACTAATATATTTGCAAAGTCTATTCCGTGCAAAGTCAAATGTTCATATTATGAAGTCTACAGGGTTGTAGGTCGCAGCTGTCGTGATGCGTATGGGATCATACTGGCTTTCAGATAATGCAATTTTTATGAATCATTTCAGTCTCTCAGCGCAAAAAACAAATGTGGCATTCATTTTGCTTTTTTAAAATAATAAAAAGGAAGAGTACTCAACAACAGTTTCATTCATATTAAGTTGTATTTGGCAAATGGTTGATATACACAATAATAATCTTAAACATTAGGGTTTAATACCGGCATGGGTTCCCGACCAAACAATTTCCCGCTTCCCAGAAATATAATAAGGGGAAAACAGGAAAATATTTTCCATTAGGTTACTCCATTGCTGTTATTTTAGATTAGAAAATATATGCGGTTTAATTTTGTTAAAAGCACCCGCAACAGCTGAGCATAAGCTACCAGAATATGGCTTCCGTCTCGTCTTAGAAAAAGGCTAATTAACCTGCTTGTTTAACAAATTTAATTTGATTATACAATGAAGCATTATCAAACATAAGTTCCATGAGGCTGTTCTCACAGCAGACAGGTCACTAGCAATACATTTCGGCTAGCGAAGTTCAAGCTTCATCCAAAGTTCATATTACCTGCATTCTAATATTGATTAATAACAAAAATTATTTCCAACTTTCCCGGGATTCCAGGAAAGTGTTTTATTTTTGGAAGAAATATCAATCCCTATTTCACAATGTAATCTTAATATTTTTATGCATACTTGTGCACGCCCGCATGTAACAGACAGGTGGGTGTATGCGCATTGTGCACACGCCTACATATGTAGATGCACTTATATTGAACCGTTAAAATAACATCGAAACAACTGCGACATGACTTAAGACCAGGTTTGTGGCGGTTATAGCGCTGAATGCTGTTACCATGTGTAAGCTTAGGGTTGTGCCTCTTCTATGGCCCCTGATTCCCCACAGTATGTACAGTTACCCAGATATTGCTGGCTCATGGACATTTTACCTCCATCTCTGTCACTGAATTTTGTAGCCGTTTCAATCATTGCCTTTGGCCTAATGGTGGTTTCCCTAACCAATTTAGTCCTTGGCTAGCTTCTAGGTTTTGGGAAACAGACTAATATAGGCTGTCTCCAGGTGGAATGATACATCATCCCAATTACTGTACATCTTCCCATATTTTGTAACTTTGTTTTTGAATTGTGTCAAGTAAAATCATAAATTGATTGTATGTATTATGGGTATAGCTAGCTTGAAAATATGACTGTAGTTTGGCAGAAAAAGGCAGGATTTTCTCCATTATAGCCTATGGGGAAATTGAGAGTTGCGCTGCACTGGACGACATATTGGTTTCTTCGATAATAGAAGCAAGCGGTTAACCTATAGACGATAGCCTATAGTAGCCTATATATAACTGAATGTTGATTCAAAATTGTGACACCCCTACTAATTGTGTAACTAATTTAGGTTGCCACAACAAAAGGTCTGAACACCTCTGCAAACAAGCTTTCATAGAAATATACGTTTTTTTAAAAGCGTCATGTTTTCAGTCTCTGGAAACAGTCTGAATATTGTGAATACTGAATATATTGTGCAGGGAACTGTACATTCATACACTATATGAGAAGATGAGCTAGTACATAATCAGTGCTACTCACTAAAACTGGTACAATCATTTTGCATTACAAGAGTTTGTATTCTGTTTGAATTGCAGGCAACATAAAGATACAAATATGAGGAACTGTGTAATCAATAACATAAAATACAGGCATGAACAGAGGCAATGGTTACAAGGCTAATTTAGAAAAAAAGAAATGCTTTTGCTTTATATTTAAAAGTAACATTTTTCTTTGGTCCTTAAAAAGAGTTTGGTCAGTTTATTAACAACAAACATCAAAAACAGTCAGGATGTAGTGGAAGTTTCTAATGAATAATTTAATTTTGATTAATCATACAACTGTTACGTATAAGAACACTGGTATGGACCCAAATGCAGGACTCAGAGGTAAAAACTCTGCAAGGAGTATTTATTCAGGAAAAAATGGAACAGCAAAAGAACAAGGGAGGCTAGGGTGAAGGACGAGGCTAGGGTAGGGTCAAGTGGGGTTGGCGAAACAAAAGCTGGGCAGGTGACGGGGGAGGAGCGAACAGGAAGAGGAAGCAGGCTGGACGGGCTGGAGCAGGAACAGAGAACAAACAAACAAGCAGACAGACTGACCGGGGGGGGGTGTTGCCGATAACGATCAATCTTAGGGTTAAGTGCGATTTCAACGAGCGATTCTACGATGGCTCTTTAATTTGTAACACACGTTTCCTAAAACAGTTCTTAAAGCATGAACGCGCAGTCACCTCTTAAGTGCTACTTAACCAGAGGTGTAAAATCCTGGTTCAGAAAGTAGAAAGTCCTTCCCAGTATTTAGTTCCAATCACCTGGATTTGCTCATTTGCACAATTCTTCAGCCAGGAGGTAGAACTAATTAGTGAAATCAGCTGGCTGAGTTCATGGGTGGAAGAAACACATCGCAGGACTTTTCCTTTCTGATCCCTGGATTTTACATCTCTGTACTTCTGTCCGTGGTACTGCGGATACGGGAGGAGGAGGGGCGATAGATTGGGAGACGTGAACCCCACTACGTCAAATTTTCTTCTGAAATAAAATCTTTTTACCACTAATTTTACTTGTCTCAAACTTATTTATAGGGCTATTTAAGGAATGGCTTTTATGGGTAATTTCCAAATATATTTAAAAAAAAGTTAATTAAAAATAAATGTAAATATTGCTGCATCTAACATCACTATAAAAAAAACAATCAGTGGTTATGGTAACCATAAAATTAAATGAACACGAACACGAAAAATCAAAGTATGCAATTTATGGGCTTCTAAAACGCACTTAACCACCTACGACTGCTCTGGAATAATCGTTAATCTGCGAGTGTTTCTAAGAGCATCTTAAGTTAAGATGCTTTTGGGAAACACACCCAAAGTTTAAGAAGCTTCATACAAAGGGTTTTACGACGTCTTAGCCTTAACGATGCTTTTGGGAAGCACACCCGGGTGAAGTCTAGAACGAACTTAGACAATACAACAAACAAGCGACGAGATAGTGAAACAGGGGAACTTAAATAAGGAGGAGAAACAGGTGAATGGCTAATAGCAAATTAGAAAGTGTGTGCGGAATGTGAAGAGGGCTGATTGAATAACAGAAAATGCATGCAGAATGTGAGAGGGCTGATTGAATAACAGAAAATGCATGCGGAATGCGAGAGGGCTGATTGAATAATTGTGTGTGAGTGCGGAATGTGAGCAGAGGGAGCGAGTGATAGGGGAAGATACTAACGGGGTGAAAACAGGGAATTAAATGGGGAACCACGCCCAGCCTGCATGAACACAGAAACGAGACGAACAGGGTAAACGGAAAACACGACACGAAACATGAGGAATGGGAAAACAAGAGAAACAAAAGGAAAAGGTGGATATTACAACATCAAAGTTATCAAATAATGTTGGAACATGGTACACAGAGAGATAAACCTAGTTAAAGTTTTACATGTTTGATGCTGAACATTTGAGTTATTATTTTCTATTAAACTTCGCACTCTCTTCGAACATAATTTGGATGGCAGGTATGCCATCGACCAAGTTATGGCTCGGCCCATAACTATGAGTCAAACCACACAGTTTCAATGAGCGTGGCGGGCCTATTGTTGAATTTTATTGACATACCATTTTCAAATAGCATTTACTGTTTAAATAATAGAGATATCAATCTGAATGATTGCTAAAGTAAGCACTACGAACATATGGATAGCAAATGTGTAAGCAAAGCATGTATAGAAACCATTATACAAATGTTTTGTGGTATATCTTCAATGTTAGAAAATCACGTGGGAATATTTGTTCAGCCTCATAACTTTCACATTTTACAGATGTCTGTATACAGTTAATGTGTAGAATGTGTCATTACCCTTATGAAAATTTTACTTTTACTTTTCCATTTTATTAAATGTCCCATAATGCTTAATAATCAATATATGTTGTGGATTCATGAAATGGAAAACTTTACCTATTAGCGTTTAATAAAATGGTCAGACTTACCCATGGTGAGTGTAGCTAATTTGCAAACATGTACACGCATTAAGAAATGAGTACTCGAGTACTCGTTTCTAATTCCATGAAAGCACTCGAACAGGGAAATAAAGTCAAAAACAGTACAGTAGTTTCTCACTCACCAACTTATAGAAAAGGAATAGTGACCAAAGTAAGAAAAATGCATGACACTGCTTTGAATAAAAATTACAACCAATAAATTCATCATCTCTCTCAACTAGTGGGCCAAAATGACATTCACAGATCTTCTAGTTTTTCTGTGGTGAAAAATGTATTTCATTTTATTAATTAGGTGGGGAGTTTGGGCCCACGGAATGGGACCACAGACAGAATCAATACGGAGGTGGAACAGACGGTCTATCAAGTCAATTTAAAAATACAAACAACAAACTAGCATAAACACAATAATCGATTTTGATGCTCAGTATGCTAAGTGACATTTCAAAACGGGACACAATGATTCTGTCTGTGCCTTTTCTTTCTTTTAAAATGTTTTTTTAAAGGCTCCAGTTCTGAAAGGCGATTAGGACGCAGCTACGCTAACTTCACTCTTTCTTTGTCTCTTTCTCTCCGATCTAAGCAAGGCAACACAAGGGTTTGCGTTTGACTTTCTGTCAACCAACCAATGGCAGTTTGAAATGAGAAAACATGTAGGGAGGAAGACTATGATCTTTTTTTAATGCTTTTTTAAAAAGACTAAATACAAGAGTAACGACACTGTTTTGAAATACTCAAGAAATGTACTTACTGTTACGATCCTGATACGGGACGAACCCAAGTGCAACGACCAGGAGACAGATTACAGAAAGTGGAACTTTATTAAGCGTTGGGGTGGTCCCAAAGCTGTACACGGGAGCAAAACAGGTTAGTTAGTTAACACAGGATAGCGTCCAACTGAGGACTGCTCCAAGCCGGAGCTGGACTTGAAGAAACACGGAACTGTTCCAAGCCGGAACTGGACTTGAACGGAGGTGTCTAAAACACCGGAACTGGACTGGAACTGGACTGGAACTGGACTGGAAACTGGATCGGAACTGGACTGGAAACTGGACCGGAAGGTCCACTCAGGAAACGGGAACGGCACGGAACTTGTTCCAAGCCGGAACTGGACTTGAACGGAGGTGTATGGAACACCGGACCTGGACTGGAACTGGACTGGAAACTGGACCGGAAGGTCCACTCAGGAACACAGGGGACGGCACGGAACTTGTCCCAAGCCGGAACTGGACTTGAACGGAGGTGTCTAAAACACCGGAACTGGACTGGAACTGGACTGGAAACTGGACTGGAGCTGGACTGGAAACTGGATCGGAACTGGGCTGGAACAGGACTGGAAACTGGACCGGGTAGCTTGAGTAACCGGGCAGAAAGCAGAGGTTAAAGGCAGGGTGTTGTGACAGGACTGTAGCTGGTGAATGCACCGCCGAGTTGGAAGGTGCGGCGTAGCTCGGGCAATACTGGCGTAAGCCGGCTGGCATGCAGAGGTCCTGGTACCGCAACACGAGTACGGGAGGTACGTAACACGGGGAGGACAAACACAGCTGCGGGAAGACTGGAACTGCGGCGTCTGGAGGTTTTGAAGGGAAACAGGTAAATGCATGCAGCAGCGAAAGATTAGCAGAGATAGCTACCAGTCAGGAAACCAGGCGAACAGGTATGAACCCGCAGGCTCACAAACACTGGACCAGAAACGGGATACGAAACAAACACGGTAGGTTAGTCAACGAACTGGCGCTGAATAGCAGCCAGCCAGGGGTTTAAATGGTGCAGGAAGTGAAGGAGAAAACGAGAAACAGGTGTGATGTTAAATCAGGAGTGATTGCCGAAGCACAGCAGTGAGGAATGTGAGTAACGAGAGGGGCGAGTGATAGGCGGAAGCTAAAGTGGAAAATGAAACCAAAAGTACCCGAGGGAGACGCCCAGTCCACAGCCAGGAGGGAAACACGGACAAGGGATCCAACATGACACGGAAGGAAACAAGGAAAACATGGAAAACGGACAGGACGGGAACGGAACGTTACAGTACCCCCCCCTCAATGTACGCCACCTGGCGTACCCGGAGGCCTGGTCTTGTCAGGGAACTGTTCGTGGAAGTCTTGGATTACTGAATGATCCAAGATCAGGCTCTTGTGGAGCCACGACCTCTCCTCAGGACCGTACCCCTCCCAGTCGACGAGGTATTGGAAACCCCGGCCCCTGCGGCGGATATCAATAACACGGTTCACCGTGTAGGCCGGGGCGTTGTCAACAACTCGGACGGGAGGAGGCGGGATGGTAGGGGTACTGAGGGGGCTGGAGGAGACAGGCTTAACCTGGGACACATGAAACACAGGGTAAACTCTGAGGGAGGCGGGGAGGGAAAGTTTAACAGACACCGGGTTAACTAGACAAATGATGGGGAAGGGACCAATAAAACGGGGCTGAAGCTTTCTGGATGAAGAGGGAAGGGAGATGTTTGCAGTGGAGAGCCAGACCTGCTGACCGGCCCTATACTGTGGGGCTGCGGTCCTGTGAAGGTCCGCCAGACGTTGGGAGCGGGAATTGGCGTGAAGGAGTGCGGTGCGTGTGAGTCTCCAAATGTTTTTACAACGAAGGACATGGGCCCTAACAGAGGGGACAGCTATCTCGGCCTCCTGGGTCGACAGAAGAGGGGGTTGATAGCCTAAAGCACACTCAAACGGGGATAAGCCAGTAGAGGCACTCTTAAGGGAGTTATGTGCGTACTCGACCCAGGGGAGAAAACGGCTCCAAGAGGCAGGATTGCGCACTGTAACGCACCGCAGGGCGGCCCCCAGGTCCTGGTTCGCCCTCTCTGCCTGACCATTAGACTGGGGATGAAAACCCGAGGAAAGACTAGGAGAGGCACCCAGGGCTGCACAGAACGCCCTCCAAACTCGGGAGGAGAACTGGGGCCCACGGTCTGACACGATGTCAGAGGGGATCCCGTGCAGCCTGACCACGTGTAGCACCAAGAGCTCAGCGGTTTCAAGGGCGGACGGGAGCTTGGGGAGGGGAACAAAGTGAACCGCCTTGGAGAACCGGTCCACTATTGTCAGAATGACGGTGTTACCTTCTGACAACGGCAGACCGGTTACGAAGTCCACACCAATGTGACTCCAAGGACGGCCAGGGACGGGGAGGGAAAGGAGAAGACCGGAGGGAGGCTGGTGGGAAGCCTTGCTCCTGGCGCACACCGAGCAGGCCAGGACGAAGGCACGGGTATCCCCTTTAAGGGTAGGCCACCAGAAACTCCTCCTGACGAGGGCGATAGTTCTGGCGACACCTGGGTGACATGCCAGGCACGAGGCGTGAACCCATTCGAGGACCTGGGAGCGGACGGAATCGGGGACAAAAAGACAGGAGTTAGGGTTATTGCGGGGGTCCGGTTGGGAAGTCTGGGCGGCCTTCACAATGCCCTCAATCTCCCAGGAGACCGCAGCCACCACACAGGAGGCCGGCAAAATGGGCTCCGGATCAGCAGGACTGGAGGGAGGGGAAAAAATGCGGGACAGGGCATCTGCTTTAATATTACGGGAACCAGGGCGGAAAGAAACAGAGAAATTAAAGCGTGCAAAAAATAACGACCATCTAGCCTGACGAGAATTGAGCCTCTTGGCAGATCTTAAATAAATGAGGTTTTGATGGTCGGTAAAAACAAGAAAAGGGGTACCTGCCCCCTCCAGCCAGTGGCGCCACTCCTCAAGAGCCAGTTTTATCGCCAGCAGTTCCCGATCCCCGACATCGTAGTTCCTCTCGGCGGAGGACAGCCTCCGGGAGAAGAATGCGCAGGGATGGAGCTTGCTATCAGAGGCGGACCGTTGAGACAGAATGGCCCCCACGCCGGTGTCGGAGGCATCCACCTCAACGACAAACTGCCGAGAAGTGTCAGGGTGAAGGAGGATAGGTGCTGAGGAAAACCGAGCCTTGAGTAGCTCGAAAGCTCGCTGGGCATCGGAATTCCAACAGTAAGGCAGGGCAACGGAAGTGAGTTTAGTCAGGGGAGCAGCAATGGAACTGTAATTGCGAATAAAGCGGCGGTAGAAATTTGCAAACCCCAGGAACTGTTGAAGGTGCTTGCGGGAGGTGGGTTGGGGCCATTCTGTCACCGCCTTGATTTTCACAGGGTCCGCCCGGATACTGCCCTCCTCGATAATGAAGCCGAGGAACGGGACCGTGGAAGCGTGGAAGGAACATTTCTCAGCCTTAACAAATAGCTGATTCTCCAACAGCCGCTGGAGAACCTCTCGAACGTGACGGACATGCTCCTGCGGGGATTGAGAAAAAATTAAAATATCATCGATATAAACAAAAACGCTCCTCCCTAGGAGGTCCCGCAGGACGTCGTTCACCATGCTCTGGAAGACTGCTGGGGCGTTAGTAAGGCCGAAAGGGACCACCAGGTATTCGTAGTGGCCCAACGGGGTATTAAAAGCAGTCTTCCACTCGTCCCCCTCACGGATACGCACCAAGTGATACGCATTCCGGAGGTCGAGCTTGGTGAACGTCACAGCTGGAGAGAGGGCTTCAAAGGCGGTGTTAATGAGGGGAAGAGGGTATTTGTTACGGATGGTGACCTGGTTGAGGCCCCGGTAGTCGATGCAGGGTCGCAGGGAGCCATCCTTCTTCCCAACGAAGAAGAACCCTGCACCGGCTGGGGATGAAGAGGGACGGATAATACCCGAAGCGAGGGAGTCGTGGATGTATTCCTCCATGGCTAGTTTCTCCGGTCCAGACAGACTGTAGAGGCGTCCCGATGGCAGTTTAGCTCCAGCCAGTAGGTCAATGGCGCAGTCATACGGCCTGTGAGGAGGTAAGGACAGAGCACGTGATTTAGAAAATACTTGCGCGAGGTCGTGATACTCGCTGGGAACATTCGTTAAATCCGGTATAGGTTGCATGGAACAGGGTTTACTGGGCCCCGGAGGGGGTAGTGCAGAACGGAGACAGCTGGCTAGACAGTGGGCACTCCACGCCAGGATGCGACCGGCTTTCCAGTCAATATGGGGATTGTGGAGGCGAAGCCAGGTCTGACCTAAAACCAGAGCAGATTGTTGGGAGTTAATCAGTAATAGCTGAATGGACTCCCGATGATTGCCAGATAGAACTAATTGGATAGGAACGGTGGAGTGGGTAACTAACCCCAAACTCCTACCGTCCAGAGCTAGAGCTGAAATGGGTGAAGTGAGACGTTCCGTGGGAATGCCGGCCCTCCTGGCGAAGGTGATATCCATGAAGCTGGCGTCAGCTCCGGAGTCAATTAGGGCCGAAGAAGATAGGGTCTTGTCCCTCCAAAGGAGAGTAGCCTTGAACATGAGGCGGTCCTGGGCAGCATGGTTGGGGACGATGGGGCTCGTCAGTACGCCCAGTCTTACTGGCGAGCCCCTTCTTTTGGGCGAATGGGACAGGAGGCGATCTGATGGCCAGGCTTGCCGCAATAGAAACAGGATCTGGTGCGCTGACGGCGCTGACGCTCCTCGGGATTGACCGCAACTCTGCCCAGTTGCATGGGCTCTTCCTCGGACCCGCCCGTAGGCGCCCGAGATCCAGTGAAGGAGTGTGAATGAACATTAGAGACGACGGAGGGCGAATGACGCCCGGAACTTCCTCCCCGCTCCCGGGCCCGGATGCGGAGACGATTATCGATGGCTATAGCGAGGCTGATGAGGCTATTAAGGGAGTTGGATTCCTCCCGAGTGGCAAGCTGGTCCTTGAGTTCCTCGCTGAGAGCTTGGCGGAAAGCCCCCTGGAGGGAGGCGTCATTCCATCCTGACTCCGCGGCGAGGGTACGAAACTGAATGGCCATTTCTGCGACACTGCGGTTGCCTTGGCGAACTTGAAGCAGACGCTGGGTAGCGTCACGTCCACAGGTCGGGTGTTCAAACACACGTCGCATCTCTGCCGTAAAGGCTGCGAAGTTGCTGCATAACGGAGCCTGGCTGTCCCAGATGGATGTAGCCCACTCCAGGGCGCTCCCTCCCAGGCTGCTCATAATGAACGCGATCTTGCTGGAGTCAGAGGCGAAGGAGGAGGGCTGCATCCGAAACACTATGTCACATTTAAGTAGAAATTCACGACATCTCCCCAACCCCCCGCGATATAACTCGGGGTGTTGTACACGGGGCTCACGGCTGGAAGTGGGAGCCGGTGCCTCCGGATGGGGTTCGGGAGAGGAAGGAGTCGGGTTGGCTGGAATCCGTAGTAGCGGTTGGTGGAGCGAAAGTTGGGATACTTGCTCCGTGATGCCCCTAACTACTTCCAGCACATCATCCAGACGGCGACCCTGTTGGTCGCTGATCGCAGTTTGGCAGGAGAAGGCGTGGCGAATCTGTTCCAGATCGGCTGGGTCCATATTGTGGGCCAGTTCGTTCTGTTACGATCCTGATACGGGACGAACCCAAGTGCAACGACCAGGAGACAGATTACAGAAAGTGGAACTTTATTAAGCGTTGGGGTGGTCCCAAAGCTGTACACGGGAGCAAAACAGGTTAGTTAGTTAACACAGGATAGCGTCCAACTGAGGACTGCTCCAAGCCGGAGCTGGACTTGAAGAAACACGGAACTGTTCCAAGCCGGAACTGGACTTGAACGGAGGTGTCTAAAACACCGGAACTGGACTGGAACTGGACTGGAACTGGACTGGAAACTGGATCGGAACTGGACTGGAAACTGGACCGGAAGGTCCACTCAGGAAACGGGAACGGCACGGAACTTGTTCCAAGCCGGAACTGGACTTGAACGGAGGTGTATGGAACACCGGACCTGGACTGGAACTGGACTGGAAACTGGACCGGAAGGTCCACTCAGGAACACAGGGGACGGCACGGAACTTGTCCCAAGCCGGAACTGGACTTGAACGGAGGTGTCTAAAACACCGGAACTGGACTGGAACTGGACTGGAAACTGGACTGGAGCTGGACTGGAAACTGGATCGGAACTGGGCTGGAACAGGACTGGAAACTGGACCGGGTAGCTTGAGTAACCGGGCAGAAAGCAGAGGTTAAAGGCAGGGTGTTGTGACAGGACTGTAGCTGGTGAATGCACCGCCGAGTTGGAAGGTGCGGCGTAGCTCGGGCAATACTGGCGTAAGCCGGCTGGCATGCAGAGGTCCTGGTACCGCAACACGAGTACGGGAGGTACGTAACACGGGGAGGACAAACACAGCTGCGGGAAGACTGGAACTGCGGCGTCTGGAGGTTTTGAAGGGAAACAGGTAAATGCATGCAGCAGCGAAAGATTAGCAGAGATAGCTACCAGTCAGGAAACCAGGCGAACAGGTATGAACCCGCAGGCTCACAAACACTGGACCAGAAACGGGATACGAAACAAACACGGTAGGTTAGTCAACGAACTGGCGCTGAATAGCAGCCAGCCAGGGGTTTAAATGGTGCAGGAAGTGAAGGAGAAAACGAGAAACAGGTGTGATGTTAAATCAGGAGTGATTGCCGAAGCACAGCAGTGAGGAATGTGAGTAACGAGAGGGGCGAGTGATAGGCGGAAGCTAAAGTGGAAAATGAAACCAAAAGTACCCGAGGGAGACGCCCAGTCCACAGCCAGGAGGGAAACACGGACAAGGGATCCAACATGACACGGAAGGAAACAAGGAAAACATGGAAAACGGACAGGACGGGAACGGAACGTTACACTTACCACAGTAACAAAATAGTTGTACGTTGTAACTTTCCACCTCTGTACATTATCAATATTATTTTGGAAGGATAATATTTGATGTCAGAGCAAAATCATCCAATGACCATATACAAGCAACCATATATCCGCCATTTTCCTCCAAATCAAGGGATTAAGATGGCATTAAGTCATATTTTAAGGCATTTGTGAAGTGATTTCTCCCCTTTGGTGCGCTAGCTGAACTAATTGTTTGTCTTCGGTCATTCCTCAGTGAAGGCTGACTTTCTCTCCCCATGCAATTAAAAAGAGATCAATATATCCTGACAAAGGATATGCACTGTGGTGCTGGCTAGTTCCTCAGCCCCAGTTATTCAGCAGAGTCGAGCATCAAAAGCATAGAACCAATAGAGCCCACATCCTATACCTCAAATACAGTTAAATGTAAAAGTATTGGGACAGTGACACAAGTTTTGTTGTTTCACATTGAAATAGAAACAATGAATATGAGGTTAAAGTTATGATTGTCAGCTTTAATTTTAGGGTTTTGGGTTAGTCTGAAGTTGATTCTAGGTGTGGAATTTGCATTTGGAGTGCTGTTGTCTCCCAACATGCAGACAAAATAAGTGTCACTGCCAGTAAAGCAGGCCGTCATGAGGCTGAAAAATCTGAATAAATCGATCAGAGACATAACCAAAACACTGGGTGTGTGAAAATAAACAGCCTGATACATTGTTAGGAAGCAAGAATGCACTGGTGAGCTCAGCAATAGCAAAGGACCTGGTAGGCCACGGAAGACCACTCTAGTGCAAGACCAAAGAATACTTTTTAATTATGAAGAAAAAAACAGTCAAACAGATCAAGAACACAGGATGCAGCAAACAAGTACTAACCAAGTACTAAATGTGATGATTTTATTTCAGAATAGGTTAATTTGTTGACGAGTCAACTGAATGATTACTGTTACGAGACTGTCATACATAACAGGGAAAATAAACAGTACAATTTAAAATCCCTGTGATACCTGTTTAGATCAAATAATCAAATAATTTAATTAATATTTATAAACTTCAAAAACACACAAACTGAAAATTATTTTGAGTGCTAAAATGTACATATTGTACAAGTAGGACTTAATAAAGCACTATAGACATTCCTGGTAGCCTTTACGCAGGTGAAAAAGTAGTATACTTTAGTGTAATAAAAATATAATTTGCATATACAAAGGTTATTACAAGTATACTTTTCCTTTTTCTACTTAATTTGAAGTATGTTTAAAATGTACTTTTAAAAAGTACACTTCAAGTACTGTCTCAAGCACACCATAATACTTTTAAAGTTTGTTTTAAACGCACTGGTGACATAATGAAATTGTACCGCAAGTGTATTTAAGAAAACAAAGAAATCATACTTTTTGTTAGTGCACTTAAATATACTTAAGTACACTAAAAATAGTCCCATTTTAACATACACACTGCACTTGAAGTACACTTAAGTATGACTTCAGTTCTACTTTTGAACAATTTTAGTGCACTTAGTATACTTAAAGCACTGCCACTTTAGCACAAAGTACATAATTAGTACAAAAACTACTAAAAGTATACTTTGAAAAAGTATATTTCAATTATAATCTTTTTTCACCTGGGAATTCTTAGTTGGTGAACTAAAATTAGGCTAAAACTCTCCCTCCTAATACAATCCCCTCAAGAGGGGATTTCAGTTTAGATTAATCTAACAAGATCTTTTTTCCCGGCCATACTCAGGTGGAGTAATTGCCTTGGTTGAAAGTATTGTCATTCATGTCTTTCAATCTCAGTTAGATAATAACCAGCTTAAATGAACTGTCTAGAGAAAAATTGATTAATAGGTTTGTTGAACACATGGTTGCTGAAGATTAGATGAAGTCTAAGAAGATGAAGTTATGGTGGGCATAAATACAATAATATAAAAGTATAGAAATAAAGCTGCAAGCAGCCATTGTAGGTCCAAGCAATCTTAGCTAGAGTGGAGACAATTATATTGCCAGTCTATAGGGCGTCAATGTTAAAAATCTGTTCCAAATTTTAGTTGATGATGGATATCATACAAAGTTTGGTATAAAAAAAATTAGGTTTTACAAAGGTTCCAGACTTTTATCTTATAATGCTCTGATGAGTCAACTCATGTTTAGATGTAGGTAGGTATAGATGTACCATTACATCTAAAATGTAGTGGTCATAGGTCAATGTGTTAGGGATTCTTTAAAATTCAGAGCAATACTACGTTTTTATTGGCTTCCTGTGGCTAATGCATAATAGCTGAAACCTTTGGGTCACATGTACATATTTCTAGGTACACCACTATCTACACCATGGGCTCTATCTTGGCGATCTAAGGGCTTTGTCTAAACCCATGGCGTAAAGTGCATTTAGGGTGTGTCCAAGTCCACTTTTGCTAATTTGACGGCATGTTTCTTGAGCGCTAAGCACGGCGCAACGTGCAAATGGGCTGAACCCAGTCTCTTCAATAATTATAGGTGTGTCTTGGGCGTGACATGCAATAAACCAATCAAAATGTCATATCCCATTCCCTTTAAAAGCCTGCTTTTCCACCTTGGCGGATTGCTTATATGATGGCGAAACAGACATGCTCGTGCGTGTTTAGTGCAATCAAGGAATAAGCTATATGGATCAATAGTAGGCTATATGATCAATATTATTCAGACTAACCATTATGACTTCCTGGTAATTGCCGACAGTGCTGTTATTTTAATAAGCACCTGCAACAGCTGAGAATAAGCTACCAATGGCTTCCATCTCACCTTAGAAAACGCCAAATTAGCCTGCTTGTTTAACGAATTTTGTTTGATTATGCAATAAAACATTGTCAAACATCAATTCCATGAGGCTGTTCTCATGCAGTTCTCATGCAGTTCTCAAGCTTCATCCAAAGTTCATTACTTGCATTCTAATGTTGATTAATAACACAAACACCGTTATGTTGCCTTCCTGATGACACTAAATACAATAAAGCTGTCAGGTTGGCAACGCAGAGGTCCACGCATATTCTCCCTTGTTTTATAATGTCCTTATTATAAAACAATATATGGAAATGTCACCAATGCATTTTACTAGCAGCTAATGCTTTAAAAACAAGTCCACTTTCCCGGGAAGACCTTGAAAAGTGCAATTTAAAGCAGGTGAAACATACCTGCTCCTCTATGAAGTTAAAGCGCACATGCAGATAATGGCATTACAATTGTTTTCTTTAAAATCGTTTTTGTTTAGTTATGGTATAACAGGTGAAATCAGCGGGGTTTTAATAAGCTGAGAGTATGGAAGCCTGGTCACTGTAATTAAAAAAATATGAATATGGTTTTTTAACCGTAGGCTATCGAAAAAACCTTATGCACAGCGAATCCCGGGGACTGTAGCCTAGACTATTTGAAAAGCAATAAATGCAATATTCACTGGACAAGGTTTTGAACTTTATTCAGTCAAAACCATTCTATTTACTTACAGGCTATAGGCCTAGATGAACAGAGCTGTATTGTAATGCCACCTGAAGCGCATTTTCAGAACTCAAATGTCCGTCTATGCAGTGCACTAGTTTTCCATTGAATGACAATTCGCGCATTAGGCTTGATATAGGTGTTATCAGCTCCTTTTTAATGGATAGCCATTGTCCCGTAACAGAAGATTGTCCCCCCAGAAGATTACAGAAATTATTGGCAGATATAGGCTAAGTCATAGCTTGATCCAGGATAATTACGAATAGTCTATACATGTAACCTCACCATCGCACATCGCCTGGATGTTGATGGAGTGCACTGAAAGCAATTTAATGTAGCATTCCCCTTCGCCGAGGGATAGGTAGGCTATGTGGTCTTTGACCTATGGACCCTTTTATTAGTATGCATTTTTTGATATAGCCTACACAATAATAGTATTTCACATTGTAATCTTGATATGTTTAGTTATGCTTGTGCACGCCCCTGGGTGTAACAGACAGGAGGGTGTACTTGCGTTGTGCACACACCTATGTAGACGCACTTACATGCGCCGTTAAAATAACATGTAAACAACTGCAACATGACTTTAGACCAGGTTTGTGGTGGTTTTAGCGCAAGCGCTTTCTGCTGGCTCAAGATAGCAATACGCCAAAAATGATCCTGGCCACTCCTCATCTTAAAACCAACACGCCCAGTTCACTTGCAATGGGCACAAGATGACTTGGTACTTAAACGACGTGAGCGCTACGCACTATAATGAACCCTGCGTTGGGTATAAGATAGCAAAGACACTTGCGTTTGGGTTAGCGCCGCTTAGCGCCGGGTGTACGATAGGGCCCCATGTTAGCGTCCTGCCTTATACATTTAAGTGATACTCCTTTTCAGTGATCTGCAGTCTGGCTTTTTTGCAAAAATGTTTTAATTTTGTCCTTGCCCTTCTTTATGTCAAATATTTTGGATTTTCCCACATTATATTCTTTAACAACAATGCTAACATACGTATGACCCTAGTTGTGCTAGGATTTCAAGTTTTCTATCAATGGACATTGTAACCAGTTTAAATTTAAGTTTAATGCTAGTCTTTTTACATCAGCTGTAATAAAGTACTTTATATTAATAAAGTGTAATTGCATATGCTGCATTCGGCTTCACACCACATTTGGTTGACCAATCAGTCTGTAACCAATGGTGATATAATGCTTAGTTTAAAACACCCACCAAACGGGGGCTTTCAGGACAAAAAGAAACTCACCAGTTAATATATAATCTCCAAAAATGCTAATACAGAGCATTTTTAGATTCAAATCAAATTATTACATTAGACGTATTATACATTAGAAGCAGAAAAGAGAGATGACAGAAAGAGACACAGAACAGTTCAGGGGAAGATAACAAATAGGGTGTGGAAGAGAACGAGAGTAAAAAAGAGAACCTATACAGAACGCTAAGTCACACCTCAGTAACAATAATCTGAAGTGTCATGCACCCCACACACTACTGCAAATGCTGTGAGGTTATATTGTGTGTGTGTGTGTGTGTGTGTGTCACGTATTATAGGTTGCCGTTCTCTCTTTTGCAGAAACTCCCTTGTAGCTTCGGAATGGAGTCCGTGCTTTTTCCGCCGCTTTGGCACTTATTTTTTTCACCTGTTCAGGTGTTCTGCCGGCTTCTTAAGCGCTGTGTCTTCCGGTCTCTGTGCTTTCATGTCATTATTGCCACTGAACAAAGCTGGTAAAGGTTTAGCTTATACAGGAGATTGCTTTCCTTGTGTCTTCAAGCAAAGCAGTATAATTCCTACCTGATTTGAGTGAGGGTTAGATCTTAGGATCTTTCTTTTTCCCTTTACTCTCTTTTTGGTATTCTACCTTCTACGCCTTCCTCTCTGAGGTTTGCCTTTGTTTTCTTTCAGTTCGGTTGCCTCGTTGTTGTTAGCTCGCTTAAATAATTTTTCGAGCTAGAGGCTTCCCGTTCTTTTGTTTTTTCTACTGCTCCGGTCTGCGAGCGTTTCACCCATATCTCTGGGTTGTTTTTCTTTCCTTCGTTGCTACTCTCTTCCAGGCTGTGTGACTGTTCGCCCACTTCTCTCTGGGTTGATTTACGTTGGCTTTCACGCCGGGAGTATTCTCATTTTTTCATTTGTGTTTTGTCATTTCCCTCTTGTGGTTATTTCCGTGCTCTGGAAATAACTTATTGAACCCCCCCTCTCGGTCGCATCTGGTCCTCCGCTCCAGCTCCCTGATAGTGTGTGTGTGTGTGTGTGTGTGTGTGTGTGTGTGTGTGTGTGTGTGTGTGTGTGTGTGCGTGTGCGTGTGTATGTTTGTGTTATATACAGTTGAATTCAAAAGTATTAGGACAGTGACAATTTGTATTAGGGGAGCAAAATGAATTGGATAACTTAACATAATCTGATATAAAGTCATCATATTTAGGACTTGGTTGCAGATCCTTTGCATTTGATGACTGCCTGAAGTCTGCAACCCATACACATCACCAGATGCTGGGTATCATCCCAGTACTGCAGCCATCTTCAGTTCTTTTTTGTTTCAGGCGTTTTTCACCTTCAGTCCTCAGTCTTCAGTAAGTGAAACATATGGTCAATTTAATTCAGGTCAGGAGATTGACTTGACCAGCCAAGAATATTCCACTTTTTGGTCTGGAAAAACTCTGATTGCATTAGCAGTATGTTTGAGGTCCTGCTGCAAGGTGAAGCGTTGTTGTCCAATGAGTTTTGAGGCATTTGGTTGGATCTGAGCAGATAAGATGTTTCTGTACACTTCAGAATTCATTCTGCTGCTGCCATCAGCAGTCACATAATCAATACAGACAAGTGAGCCAGTTCCAGTGCCAGCCATTACATGCCAAAGCCATAATACTACCACCACCATTTTTCACAGAGAGGTGGTATGCTTTGGATCACACGCAGTTCCTTTCTTTTCTCCACACTTTCCATCACCTTGGCACAGGTTAATATTAGTCTCTATCCATAAGACTTTGTTCTAGCACAACAGTTTATATGCTTTTTAGCAAACTCAAACCTAGCGGTTTTGATCTTGAGGATTTCCAGTGGTTTGCATCTTGCAGTGAACCCCCTGAGGTTATACTGGTGTAGACGTCTTTTCAGGGTAGTCTTTGAAACAGCTATGCCTACTTCCTAAAGCCTGTTCTTGATGTTTTTGACGGTTGAGAAGAAGTTTTTCTTCACAATTGAAAGTATCTTCGGTCATCCAGTACAGTGGTCTTCCGTGGGCTACCAGGTCCTTTCCTATCGCTGAGCTCAGCAATGCGTTCTTGCCTCTTAACAATGTACCAAACAGTTGATTTTGACACACACACACACACACACCCAATGTTTTGGCAATGTCTCTGATTGATTTTTTCTTTTTATTTATTTTCTTTTTTCTTTTTTTTTTTATACAGGGAAAAAAGATAATAGTACATAAAAGTCCTAAAACTTTGGGCCCTACTTAGTACATTACTGGTTTACAGAGGGTTCCCTGTCCTACAGCATAGGAAAAAAGAAAAAAAAAGATGAACAGAAAATGAGAAAAAATAAAAAAAAGACAAGAGTAAAAAATATATAGATGTAGAGTAATTAAAATGTGAGAAATTTCAGAAAGAAATATGTAGAAACAATGAAAAAAAAAATGAAAAAAAGTGAGTGTTTAGTAAGTTGTTAAAATGTATATTTGTCCTTATATTTAATGGTAAATTATTCCATGATTCTGTGTTTCTATTGAAAAACGATTTTTGACCAAAATTGTTTTTGTATCTTTGAAGTGGATTTAATGCGTTTGTAATGGAACGGCTTTGTCTTTGTTGTCGGTTATTGGAATGATGTGGCAATCGGTTGTTAATGATCTGAGTATTGTTTTGTATTTTATGGTAAAGTTTTAAGTTCAGTAATATTTGGTAATTTTCAAAAGTGAGTGGGTTTACTTGTTGCAAGGCAGTGCAATGATGTGTGCGAGATGGTAATTTTGCGTGAATTTTGTATGATCTATTATAAAGACGAATGATTGGGTCTAATGTGCATTTTGTAGCAGATGACCAAATTGGTAAACAATATGATAATGTGGATAGAATTATGGACGTTACAGACAAGGGTTCATTTTTTAGTTGTATCGGGGGCGGAGTCGAAAATGTTTTTTGAGAGGATCGAAAATACATACATTGTGTTTTTTTTATATTTAATGTTAAATGATTTCTGTGAAGCCAGTGGTGAAGAGCTTGTAGGTCCAATGAAAGTTTGGAATAAATGTCATCTATTTTATGCACAGAGGTAAAGATAATGGTGTCGTCCGCGTATAGAAGCACTTGAGTTGATGAGCATACTGAGGGCAGATCATTAATATATCATATGAACAATAGCGGTCCTAGAATAGATCCTTGTGGTACACCGATATTGCTTGTCGTAGAAGTGGATTTAAGTTGATCTATTTGGACCAGTTGTGTTCTTTCTAATAGATATGATGAAAGCATGTTTATTGCAGTTGATGATAAATTGAACTTCGTTAACATATTGAGAAGTATTGAATGATTAACGGTATCAAATGCTTTTGAAAAATCAATAAATATTGCACCGGTTATATTCCCTACATTTAATGATTGTCGAATTGATTCCGTGAGATATAATACTGCGGACGTGGTTGATCTGTTTGTTCGAAAACCAAACTGAAATTAATTTCTAAGTAGTCGGTGAGCTGAGTGGCTAGCACCTTTTCCAGGACCTTTGACATTATAGGAAGAATAGATATCGGTATATAATTTGATATGACTGTTGGATCACCTGCTTTGTAAACGGGAATGATTTTAGATGTTTTCCATGCGGAAGGAAAAACAGACTTTGTAATACATAAGTTTATGAGATGATGGGTGACTGTTAATAAAGAATCCAAATGTGACAGAAAGAAGTCTGAGTTCATGTCGTGTGTATCCTTTGTTTTGGTCTTCTTTAGAGAATGTGTGATGTTTATTAAACACTCTTGAGATATTTCTGTGAAGGAGAAAGGTTGTGATTGTAAGGAAGACAATTCCAATTGTTGCACAGATGGATCAAAGCGGGCTGCTTTGAGGCTCTGTTAGCAATAATCCATGTGAGAAAACGCTTATCTTGCCTTGGTTATTTTTTGTCCTTCCTCCAGTTATGGTGTTCAGTGCATCCCACAGCTTTTTGGGGTGCAAAGAGGCTTCATTTATGAGTTTCTGATAATAATTCGTTTTTGCTTTCTGTAACTCGATGATACATTTATTTCTAATTGTCGCAAAAGCTTGATTATCTATTAATAATTTAGTACGGTAGTAGTTTTTCATAAGTTTTGTTTTTTGTTTGAGCAGACGTAATATATTCGGTGTAATCCAAGGTAAAGATAATTGTTGAGACTTTAGTTTAGAACTTTTTGTGTATTTTTTAGTTATAGTCTTTATTTTTTCATGCATTCTCGTGAGTATTTGCTCTGGGTTTTTCATCTTATTCTCCTCTTCCCAGTTAATGTTATTAATCTTGTTTTGGTACGTCTGTTTTTTGGAGCCTGGTATCGTTTTTATAACATTCAATTTGTGTCCCTTGTGTTCTATAATTTTTTTTCTAATAGCAAAGGTAAGAAAATGGTCCGATAATGTTTGAAATCACCAAGTAGTATGTATTCTTTTGTTTTTACCAACTCAAGAATAGTTGTTAGGGATGATACATAATCTATTGGTGACGTGTTAGGAGGTTTATATGAAACTAAAATATCTATAGCATGCTGAGACGTTAAATAAAAGGTGATTTGTAACGTTTTGGATGCCGTGTCTGTTAGATTATTTGTTGATGAGTACTTATTTGATACATATATTGCTACTCCTCCTCCACGTTTCCCAACCGGGTCTTTACAAAATAAATGGTAATTCTCAATATAAAGAAAGGAATCCGGAATTGTTGGTGTAAGCCAAGTTTCCGAGACAGCAAGAATATCTATGCTACTTTGTGTCATCAGCATTTTAATTTGATCAAGTTTCGATACTAAGCTACAGACATTAAGATGACATATTTTTAGTCCTTTAGCATTTCCAAGATGACTCACTGTTTTGGGGGTCTTCCAGTTTTTGTTTATTTCTCGTTTCTATTTCTCAATGCATTGACAGCGCTGGAACCCCCGGCTCTAAGAACGTCACCAACAGGGGGGACAGTAGGTCGAGGCAACACAAACGGAAGAGGAATGATTTCCGGTGAGGGGGTGTTGGATGTAAACAGTCAGTCCCATGGATAGTTCTGAACAGCGTGCTGCAAATTAGCAGCTAGCATTCAGCTACCCAACCTGTTGGGGTGGACTCCATCATATCTAAAAAAGGCAAAATTTATTCAGATTTTATTATTGATTTATGATTTATTTATTTTCAGCCTCATGATTGCCTGCTTTACTGGCATTGACACTTTGGTCCTCATGTTGATATACGACAGCAACAAATCCAAATGCAATTTTAATTTTTTTTAGTTTGCAATGAAATACAGAGCTACATAATGTGAAACAAGTAAATATATACATTTTCTGGATCAAAAACTTGGTGACTGCAAGTGTGCAATATCTGAGGATGATATGCAACTACTAAAGATCTATGATGCAAAATATAGGCAGTGTACCCTGTTGTCCATTAGTGTCTTCAAATCTATCCAAATAATTAATTCTGCCCTGCTCTAAATCATAAAATAATTATATATTATACATATAATATATAAAACTTGTAAAACATGAAACTCACTTTTGCATCATTTTCAATTGGGAATTACTATCTTTTCACCAGTATAGGGGGATAGATATCTATGGGTCCAAAACCCTATCCAATACATGTCAAAAAATGAATAAAATTTGTTTTGCCCATTGTAAAGCATATACATACATTTGCCCCTTCTGATGGTTTAAGATGAAAACATTGATATCACACTGTTAAACAAACCTAAATATGAAGACTTCAGATGCAAAAAGTCCCCCTGACATCTTTTGTTTTAAATAAGCGATTTTCATTAGGTTTCTATGTTCAGGTTCACAAATTTCACTTTAATTGCAATGAAAAGGTTATTCATCACTGAATAAAATGTCATATTTTCCAAAAATGTAACTTTATTCAATTAATTATTTTTTTCATGTTATGTCCACTTTAAATGATTGCCATTTGACACTTTTACGTGACACATGAAGTTAGAATGACCACGTTCCCTTCAGATGGTAAGATGAAAAAGCACAGGGCTAAGTTACATGAAATAATTTAGGAAACATTGGGTAGGCTAGCATTTGACCTCATTTTGATATCAATGCTTTTAATGGCAGGCCTAGATTTCACTAGTTTTATTATAGACTGCTTCGTATGCGTGCTTCGTAACTTGCCATTTTTGTATGTTGAAAACATGTTTTGTTGAGATATCATATATTTTTGGATGGCGTTTGTTATAAGTAACTGATAATGATAATGCATATAAATTTATGAACTATAAGATCATTAAATCTAGAGCAGGGATCTCAAACTCAAATCCTGGAGGGCCGCTGTGTCTGCTGGTTTTCGATGTGTTCCTGCACTTAAGTGTTTAATTTAAGTCATTGATTGGCTAAAGAGTCTGCACACCTTGTTTCCAAGGCCTAAACTGGCTTCTGATTGAAAGGAAATCACAAAAACCAGCAGGACACAGCGGCCCTCCAGGACTGGAGTTTGAGATCCCTGATCTAGAGAGAGTCATCCATACATAGACGCAAACACACATACATTCTAGCTCAAAGAAACACATAAGGCCTGGATTCAGTCATTTTCCCAAATGACTCAATTACAAATAAATTAAAGAGTTAATCATATTTCTAAATGGATTACGGTAAGTGTTTTTAGTGGGATATTTTTAACGGTATTGTACAATGGT
The DNA here is from genome assembly GCA_029718625.1 of Synaphobranchus kaupii. Classification (NCBI taxonomy): domain Eukaryota; kingdom Metazoa; phylum Chordata; class Actinopteri; order Anguilliformes; family Synaphobranchidae; genus Synaphobranchus; species Synaphobranchus kaupii. The sequence continues at coordinate 34,005,154 of CM056379.1, forward strand.
TTGTATGCCATTAGATGATCTATAGGCCTAGCTAAAATTAAATTTTAAAAACTTGGTGTTTGAAAGGTAGTTACAGTACCGTAGTTAAAGTGTTTAATACAAGGAATGCAACAGCGGCCAATTTTACCATTTTCACTGTTTGTGCTAATGATGTGCACAGGTAAGTGCCATAATAGCCCAGCAGGTGACAGACAAACTAAGGTTCAAAATAATGGGTTCTACTGGGCTCTACTGGGTTTAGGCTGGGTATTGGCAAATACTTCCTGGTTTTCTGCAAATCATCTTTGTGACATTGTAAATAGCGCCATAAAAATAAAATTTAATTGAATATAGTGTATGTGTGCTTGTGTGTGGTAACATATAAAATAACAACATTCTTTATTTTTTCCTCCTTACTTACTGACATTTATCTCTTTTCAAAGCTGAGGATGCATGATATCAACCTGACACCATCTGGAGAAAACCAGGAACAATGATGAAATTCCCAAGGCAGTTATGAGAGTGAATGCTGACACTGCTAATGCATTTTATGTTTTTTTATTTTATTTTGTATTATTATTTCTCCCCATATTGTTTTTCTGTTCTCCTAATGATTCATAAATTGCCATTTATAATTAAATACAATTTTTCAGATTTAATCTTGCTTCTGTCTCTACTGGCTTTCTAGCCGATATGCTGAAACACTTAAGCATACCACGAATTAACACAGGATATAGGGATAACATAAAAATGTCAATATGAGGGTGCCCAGAAATGGAAATAATTTCAACAGCCATTAGAAGATTTTAAAAAATAATTTGATTATTCAGTGATAGTGTGGCGTGTTCAGGCAAGTACTCATGAGTGATAGCTTCTGTAGTCTGCAGTCAAAGCATTATTTCCTTAGGGCTCTTTATATACTTTCAGGCACATATCTTATTCTAATGTCATTTTTGTTTTCTGTTTACTGTACAATCAAACTATTTATACAGGGGTATAATGTTTCTGCTTATTGTTCAATTGAGTATCAAGGTAAAATAGGAGCTTGCGATGGCTTGAGCTTTACTGCATAACCTTAATTGAGATTTATATATGTTTAAGGGTTTATCTTTAATGCTGAGTTGTTCGTCAGGTAGCAAATCCACTACCTTTATTATTCTTTTAAAAAACACTTCTCCTTTGCCGTATCCTTTCTGCATATGCTTTGAAACCAACGGCACACACTTTTGAAATCACATTTCATGTTTGGCTTTTGAGTGCTTCTTACAATTATAGGTCATTTTGATATACAGTAGGTGACAGCAGTAAAATTCAGAGGCATTTCTAGTACATTTTGCAGGTGTCTTCTCTTAATTTATCCTGCATAGATAAACCTAGTATGTGCTAGAGAATGTACAAAGCGCAGCGCAAAATTGTAGGAATTGTGGATGGCTGTGTATTGAGGTATTTTCTTTGTAAAAAATGAAATGTAAAGGAATCCAAAGAAAAAGCAGTTGCGTATCCTCCTGTCTCCATGCCACAAGGTTTGTAACTTCAAAAGGCCATTTTAGACTACCGGATCCCTCTTTGTATGCTGCTTCTTTAGCGCCCTCTATTGAAAGACAGCAAGAGCTGTTCTGAGAAATGCCTTCCCATCAACCTTGTCTTTGCATGCTTTCTACACTTGCACTGTTAAAGTCCCTTGAAATAAAATTGATAATGTGAAATCTTTTGTATCATGATAAACAACAATGAGAACAGCTGCCTGATGAAAAACTCAACTGAATTATATTTTGCTTGTTAAAAATATAAATCTCCCTGTTGAATTTTTTTTAATAAAAAAAACAATTGGCTGTAAAATATGAGACAGTAAGTTATATTTACTAAGAATCTATAAATTGGTATCGAAGAAACATTTGAATCTGTTCCCGTTTCTCCCTTATTTAAATGGCTTTACAGCACAGCTGTAAGGGATGGAGGTGCTCCTATTAAAAATATTTACAGGACGCAATAAAACGTCAATGGCACTTTGTAACAATGATGGTCTATGAAAGTGGTATTGCCACTTCAGATTCTTTTAAAAATAAATTTTTAAAAAATTAAACGAAAAGGAGTCCTTCCTTCATCTGATCTCACTCTGCCTTGTGATTTTGCACAATTTTGCAATACCTTGCTGATGAGATTGTAGAGCATTTCCAGGACTGGACAAAATGAGACTGCAGTTTGTCATACTGTAGATTCTCAAATTTTGGCATGAACATGAACAGCACCCTCATTTAGCATTGGGAGACTGAATGATTTGTATTATGCAATGCATAATGAACATCAATATTGGCTACCCGGTCATTATCATGACAGATTCATGTGATGACTTTAATCAGTATCATTTAAAATAAATGTATTTTTGTCCAAGAAAACCAATTACACGTAACGCTCACCCAAATCTGCAACACGTTCTGGGACAGACAACAACAAAAATAGCCATGAATCATTGGCGGTACTTCTAATTGCATTGAAAATGTATAATGTATGCATATTAGGTCAGTTGAGAGTAACTACATCTGATGATAAATTGAACATTGCTATATGATTAGAAATTCGTGAATAAAAATGTGTCTATTGTTTATCCGTTTGTTCTTCAGAAACTACAATGGCTGTTTCATGTTAAGTAAATCAACAGCTTATTGTCACAACAGAAATATTATGTAAAGGACAATATCTCATTCTGCAGGGTTGGAAACAGTAAATTGAAACAGTAATCATTTTTCTCCTTTGGCTTTGTTCAGTATATACAGTAGATTTCAGGTTTTTTTGCCAATGTAAAATAGAATGTTAATCAATTCTCCCTTGGTGGTTTTTCATTTTATTAAAACATGAGTTGGAATATAATTAGTACTTTGATGACACCATTCTTTGAACAAACAATCTTTCATTCAAACAAGAAAGTTAATCCATGAAAACTATCTGGTTGCACTGTTTCTTGCTTAATGAATGTATGCTTAATTTCTGCGCATCTATAGTTTGGTGGCAAACCTTTAAAATTCTGCAGGCTGATGGTTAAAAAAGTTCCCTGTTTATGCTCAATTTGGAACAGTGCCTGTTGGGTTACCACTGTACCACCCACACCTGTTCAAAGAGTACTGCATCTCAAGCAGTACACTCCCATGCACTTGTCCAGTAACCACTTTTCATGCTAGAGGCCATAAAGTCACACAGTTAATCCCTGTGGTTGGAGGATAAGCCTGCTGTACTTCTCAATGACTATAGCTGCTACCTGTGTGTGCTACGCTTTTGTTGGGGGTATTTCTGCAGCGCTGACCAGAGGAACCAAGACTGACATAAGCATCTTTCAAGACCAGCTGGGTCCCGCCACAGTATACCTGTGGCTGTTGGGCCTGGCCAATATTTCTGATACTCTGATTTGCCAAAATGTTTAAACGATGGCAATTATGAACCTAATGAGAGATGGGGCATTTCTGATGTGTGGTTACATTATTTGGCGTCAAAGTTTTAAACAAAAAGCAGGTTGTTGAGGCATTGGTAAGTGAAGGCAGGGTTCTTTTATTTATGCTCATTCACCATGTGTTGACTATGCACTCAACAGCTTCTGTTTGGCTTGTCAGTTTTAAAATTTACAATATCATTACGATTAGTGCTAACCTGTTATCGGTAGAAGATGCTTTAATGTTGGGAGCCGACATTTTTAATATAAGGTATGTGGAGTTTTGTATTTTCTATAGAGAATTTTCGTGTATTTTTTTGGTTTTAAAGCTTTATTGTTCTTGTGGGTGCTATGAGATGTGGGCTGAATTAATGAATCCAATTATTGACTGACAGTAAGATCATAAGGAAGCTTGTTTTGCATTATGGCGGCGTATTATGGACATGTTGCTTATATTTTAAGGATTTTATAAATATTTATATTTATACTTAGGCATATTTAAATCCTTTAAATATAGGCCTATGTCAAATAATGGCCAATTACACGTTCCTCCTGGTAACAGAATACATGCCTACTTCTGTGGTCTATAGAAAACTTGAACAGAAGAAACTTGAACACTGTACTATAATTGTGAAAGAAAATTGATTATGATGATATTCTCATGATCACAATCACAGGTTATTTAGTAGTTATTTTGGTATATTAGTAGTGGCCAAGCTCTTGGGTAAATGAGGGGTACAAAGTATATTGAGAGAAGGTGCTTCCACATCAGTGTTGTTTCCAATTTAATGAAACAATTATTTAATCAGCATATCAGCTAATTAATTCATATTCCAGCATGCTTGAGGTTGTAATGCAGAAAACACTGGGCAGGGCTGGTTATTTATAATTATGGCTAATATGGCTAAAAGACCTCAGTAACTTTGAAACAGGGCTGATTGTTGGCGTACGTTTGGCAGGAGCTTAATGCTGAAGTCAGCTCCACTTGCTGCTGTTTCATGAGAAACCATGTCTAAGGTAATGTTGGTATGTAGCTCAGACGGAAATACATCATCAACAAGACTGTAGTCAGAAGTACACACTCCTGGATCGTGATATCTCTGTGTTAGTCAGGTGCAGTGCTAAACAGGCGAGCAACACTAATTCAATTGACAGCGAAATTCAATCTAGGGTGTGGGCAGGCAGTTTAATCAAGAATGGTCCACGGAGAGCTCTACAGAGCAGGATACCATAGTTGGGTTGCACTGTGCAAACACCTGCCAAAGCGCGTTTTTGAGTACAGTGGTAGAAAGAGCACAGACATATCTGATAAGATGAGTCCTTCACCATGTTCCCCATAAATGGAAGAGTGCACACACTGGCGTAGCGCAGCTTCTCTGAACCCCCCCCCCCAAAGGTTCACTATTTATTTATTCTGAGTTATCACTTTCATTCTATGTTACAGCATTTATGTCCTATTGAGACGGCTGACAATGGCCCCAATCCACAGAGCATTCACGGTCACCTATTGGTTTGATGAGCATGACAATGATGTTATCCTTATGCTAAAGACCTTCTCCGTCACCAGATCTAAGTCTAAGCCCAATCAACGCATTTATGGGATATTCTGGAAATGATGTCCTGAGACAGTATTTTCCACCTCCATCAAACAAGGCATGAGTTTTTTTAATTGCGTGTAGAAGAATGGTGCCACATTCCCTCCTGCACACACACACAAACAGCATGATGATGGCTTAAATATTTCATTATTATAGCCAGTTCTGTGCAAAGCCAAAGAGGATGTCCTAAAAAGCTTGAAGTGAGAATTTTATAAAAAATAAAGTAAGGTATTTACATCTACCATGGGATTCAGCTTTTATGGAATTACATTTTGCAATAGCTTTTGTTCATCAATTTGCCATATTTTGAGTTTGGATGTTGATGCTAAACATGTACAGTGCTTTCCTGAGACATAATCTAATTACAAATGTGTTGTTGGTAGTAAAGCTGGGAGAAAAAGCCAGATGTGCAATGTCGGTCTGCTGAGAAGACATTTATATTGTCTTGTAATTTTTTTCAACTCTATAGATTTGCCAATATTTTCTTTTCATTTTGGATTACATGCCCACTTATCCCACAAATAACTTGTTGGCAGTGGAAAAATTACTGTAGGATATGATTTTCTAAACTTAAATATACTACACACAAAATAAACCCTATCACAATACATTACTTAATTTACAATGTGAAACAGCAAAACAAAGTATCTTTTCAAATGGGTTTATGGAAAGATGATACCAAAGTATAAAAAATTCTGACTATAGGGATTTATTGGTGTACACCAAATTCATGCTCTCCAACTCAGATTATAGCGAGGCTTTAACCTACACTGTGGCATTCAACAGAAAGCCCTCAATCATTTGCATTAAGGATGCCTCTGCCATACATTAGATATCCCACAAGCCCCTGCATTAGCATGTCTGGAGTAGATATTAGACCATTTCTGCAGTCATTTCTCTTTCTGCTGAGCACTTTTGGTGGCAGAGGAATAGGCACCATGAGAACATTCAGGGTGGAAATCATTTTAATGTGGACTCATTCTTTTGAGTTTATTGGACTAAAACAATGGTGCAGAGAGAAGACGTTCCACCTCCCATTGGCAATATATTTTAATAATTCTACAGCCAGAAAAACAGTCCTGATCCAATCAGGAAGTGGCTTAAGGCCAGCCATCTCGTATATGACATCTGTTGTGGATTGGTACTGAGAAACAAAAATGCAATTTAAAAATTTGGTTATGCGAATGAACAACAATAACAAATTCGGCACATAATGATAGCCTTTATACTATGGAATAAGTTCGGCAAGTCACTTAGCTCCGAGACTTTTAGCAACGGAGATGAACGGGCAAGTCCACATGATTCCTTCACTGACTGTAATGCAGAAATAGACATTTGCTGTGTTTTAGATACCTTAACTAGCAGTAATAACATGTTCTATGTAATTGGCTAGCTAAATGTTGTTGCTAGAGATTAACTGTGACAAAATTATAATTCAATTGAAAGCTTGAATTATAAGTGACATTCAATGAAAAATATAGCCACAACTCAAAATGGGCAGTGCTAAAAAAGGTTAGGGACAGCTATGTATCCTACATGTGATTCTAATAGCCAGAGTTCCATCAGATTTTGTGACTAGCCCATTTACACACATCTGAATTATCCTTTTTACTTCACATTAGTGAAACAGCTGCTACATCAACAGTCACAACTGCTGATACAAGAGGGAGAGGGTTTCACAGAAGATGCCATACTCATCATGTGGTTTGATTTCATCAAGTTTCACAAGCTTGGACTTGACATCTCTATAAAAATAAAATAACAGTACTGGAGGGACCTTCGTTATGCAAGCAAACTTTAAAATGAGTGCCACGAACAAAGTGTGCATAGCAAGTTGTGGGTATTGCAGCCATTTAAAAAACCCACCATCTTCATAGCCTATTTGCTTGGCTATACTTTTCCTCAAATTGTTCTTCAAAATCGTTGTCATTTTAATGTTCACGTCTTTTATCAAAGAGTATATTATGCTGGGGGAAAAAACAATCAGTTGGTCCACCATGGATGTTTAGTTTGTGACAGTGTGTGGCGCTTCTACTGAGGACTTAATTAGGACAGATACATAATGTTGCCACCAAAAAAATAACTGCCGCCTTTTTGAAAAATTGTATTTATTTTTTAAATCGCATTTGATGTGCAAGATTTAGGAACAATTAAGGAGTTGGGAAACATTCAAGAAGGAGAGTCAACCTAGGATTTGCTATCCAGCCACGTTGGTGGCTGAAGTTGGGTACCTTTTGAATTAAATTAATATATGTATTATTACATTGTACTTGAGAAAATAAATAATATTTGTATACATACAGATCCTTTCCAAAAAATGTGAATATCATGGAAAAGTTGTTTTTTTTCCATAATTCCATTCAAAAAGTGAAACTTTCATAGATTATAGATTCATTACACAGAAAGTGAAATATTTCTAGCCTTTATTTGTTTCATTTTTCATAATTTTGGCTTACAGCTCCAGAAAACCCCCAAAACAGTATTTCAAGAAATTAGAATAGTGTGTCGAAAATCAGCATTACTTCAGTTATTTCAGAGAATGAGTGGAGTGGCTTGACTCGAGGAATCTGACAGTTGTAGCCCATGTCCCGGATACGTCTGTTACGTGGTGGTTTTTGAAGCACTGACTCCAGCCTCAGTCCCACTCCCTCTGCATCTCTGCCAAATTTTGGAATCGTCTTTGCTTGACAATCCGCTGAAGCCTACGGTCATCTCTTTTGCTTGTGCACCTTCTCCTGCCACATTTTTTCCCTTCCACTAAACTTTCTATTGATATGCTTGGACACTGCACTCTGTGAACAGCCAGCCTCCTTAGTTTTGTGGCTTACCCATCTTCTGGGGGTGTCAATGATGGTCTTCTGGCCAATGTCAAGTCTGCAGTCTTCCCCATACTGAACCAAACTGAGATAAACTTTGCAGGTGTTTTGAGTAAATGAGATGATAGTCTAATACATTCATTTTCTGAAATAACTGAAGTAAATGCTGATTTTCGACACACTATTCTAATTTCTTGAAATACTGTTTTGGGGGTTTTCTGGAGCTGTAAGCCAAAATTATGAAAAATGAAACAAATAAAGGCTAGACATATTTCACTTTGTGTGTAATGAATCTATAATCTATGAAAGTTTCACTTTTTTGAATGGAATTATGGAAAAAAAAAACTTTTCCATGATATTCACATTTTTCGGATATCTGTATACATGAAAAAGTAATGGTAACACTTCATTTGAGGGGTATACATAAGGCATACATGACACCTACATAAGCACTGCATGACACCTGACATAAACATACATAACCATTCATAAATGTATGTTCCACCTGGTGTCAACTGTCATAAAGGGTTATTATGTCACTTTCAATGTCAAATTGACATCAACATCTATGTCAAGTGACATAGTTGTCAGTTGACATATACTGTCATACTGATATGTTATGACACTTTCAGCATCAAAATGACATAGTACCTTATGACAATTGACATTGTCGTTCTGTGTGTTCCTCATTAAGTCAAAATGACATAACCCATTTAAATGAAGTGACATAGCTGGCCAACCTAGACAGGTTGGAAAATGTCATATTTAAGAACAAAGGGCAGTATTGTAGGAGTTACAAAACCTGGCTCAAAGTGGTATCAATTGTTCTATTCATAAGATTGATATAAAAACTATGACAATGTCATACACCGAATAGTTTTGACATTGGCTGTCATGACACCAACATGACACTGCTATGTAAGATTTCTAGGAGCCTCAAGTGAAGTGATATGTATTTCTCTATTCATAAGATTGATATGAAAAACTATGTCAATTGTCATAAGGTACTATTTCATTTTGATGCTGAAAGTGTCATAACATATCAGTATGACAGTATATGTCAACTGACAACTATGTCACTTGACATAGATGTTGATGTCAATTTGACATTGAAAGTGACATAATAACCCTTTATGACAGTTGACACCAGGTGGAACATACATTTATGAATGGTTATGTATGTTTATGTCAGGTGTCCATGCAGTGCTTATGTAGGTGTCATGTATGCCTTATGTATACCACCTTCAAATGAAGTGTTACCCAAAGTAATTTACTTTACAAGGGTATTAGCTTGCTATGATAGACAAGATATGGGTCTGCTAATGTCACTTACACTTTTGTGTAAAGATAGTTATATCACGTGTTGACTCTGGAAAAGATGATAAGTCAAAACGTCAGTCATATTTAACCCCTAGTTTTAATGCCTAGTAGCCATGGCGCCGGAGGCAAGATTTTGCTCAACTGAGACATTTGTTGCTCCTGCAGCCAAACTATGAGTGGAAACCAAAAACTCTGTGTTTTATCTTTATTGGTACACAATTTGTGACCACTCACAAATCGTGTAAAAACTGAGTTTCTAAATGTCACTATTTTCCCGTGGCAAGTCCATTTAACAAGCAACCCCCCACCCAGTCTCGCCTGCAACTATACCTACCCATGTGTGACATAGTGGACAATAGCGTCTATGTGTGTAGGCTTTGTATCTTCCTGGGCTATACTTGTCACTTAAGGCATGGAAAAATACTCATTCCAACTTACTGTGTGCTGATATGTGCTAGATTAATGTAAGATTTTCAGACATTATTAATGGGGACATTTTTTTTAAAACTACAGAAAAATACGATCGCAGGGCAAAAGAATACATACTGTAGAGTATAGGAAAAAGTGATGTTTTATTGAGGTACACAAGTGAATGATTAGGCTACAAAATTAGGTGTGTGTAACAGTGTGATATCACTGTTTTCATCTTAAACCATCAGAAGGAGCAAATGTATATGCTTTATAATGGACAAAACAAATTTTATGACATGTATTGGATAAGGTTTTGGACACATAGGTATCTACCCCCCCCCCCCCCCCCCCCCCCCCCCTATATTGATCACTTAAAAACTATGCAAACGTGAGTTTTATTGATCCAAGACAGTTGATTTGTAGTTAAATATATCATTATTTTATGATTTAGAGCAGTGCACAATTTACCCATTTGCATAGATTTGGAGATGCTAATGGGTAACAGGGGTACACTGGCCTATATTTTGCATCATATATCTTTAGTAGTTCTGCCTATCATCCTCAGATTTTGCACACTTGTGGACACAGAGTTTATGATCCAGGAAATGTATAGAATTACCTGTCTCACATATGTAGCTCTCAGTATTTCATTGCAAACTAAAGAAAAAAATCTTTTTCCAAAGTTAGTATTGTAATTGGTACAACTGTCTTGTTTCCTTTAAGCCATTTGCCAGTTTAAAGCCTGAAGATATAAATCCTTAAACAGAGCACCCACTAAATAGGTGAGAATTGACCAAAGTTGCCATCTGCGCAAAGGGGTTAATAAACGTGTTTCATTCTATTACGAGTGCACCAGCGTTTACTCCAGGCAGTCTGTTTGATGAGCCTGGGTACATTTTTACTTATATGCACTTTCCTATTATACTGAGAGCACCTTTTCTCTCTTATAAGCTTTGACTGAAGCATGCAGGATAACTTTTATTTAATCATTATAACACTGCCTAATTACTGTTGCCATCCATATAGAACAATGCATGTTACTAAAATGTTATTTTCATTTTATCTTCATTTACATTTTGCTTCTGTGTTCAAGCATGTTTCATGTCCTCAACAGAAGTCAGTTGGCAGGGTTTAAGATGGAGGAGGAGACTTCTTTGATTGTAAACACAGGACCAGAGCAAGGCTAAAAATCCTGCGTAGTGCACCTTTAACATTAGCCTACTCATTTCAAACTGTTTTAATCCCCCTCACTGGCTCCGCCTACATGCCTATGACTCATTACCGAATGGATCACTATTTATGTGTGAGTTCATAAATATATTTATTCATCATACAAAATTAGAATTGTCATAGCAACAAGATAAACCCAACAATAGCTTGATCGTATGCCAAAAAAGCAGTGAAAAGCCCCGCTCACTCAAATGCAAAATAAACATGTGAAATTATTGTGCCGTCATATTGTGGCGGCAGTGTAGTATAATGGTTAAGGACTGGCCTTGTAGCCGAAAGGTTGCAGGTTCAATTCCCAGGTAGGACACTGCGTTGTATCTTTGAGCAAGGTACTTAACCTGAATTGCTTCAGTATATATCCAGCTGTATAAATGGATAATATGTAAAAAAAAAAAAATGCTAAAAAGTTGTGTAAGTCGCTCTGGATAAGAGCATCTGCTAAATGCCTGTAATGTAATGTAATGTAATGTAATGTCATACCACGTCATTCCACTATCACTATCTGCTACTAATATGAAATAAATATACAATCCTAGCATTGGTTTTACACATAGAGATTTTTCTAAATTCAGTGGTCATTTATTGTCTTGGACAATCTGTTTGTGAAATACACACCGGTTTAGCACGTTATAACACTATTTCAAATGCCTGCGTGCAGAACCCACATATGCCCTACCTGCAGCTCTGAAGTATTGCTCGTCATTCCGGTTTTATTCACAACTGTTTTTATCAAATAGACGGCAATATGTCCTTTTCAATGTGTTTACAATTTTTTCAGGGATGCATTAAACAATAATTTACAGCCCAGTGTAACATAATTTTTAATCTAGTCAATGTACGATGACGCAAACAGCTACAGAAAACACATTCGCTGGCGGGAGTTTTTCGTCATCGATATGAAAAAAGGTTCTGCTTGTAATATGCATTTTTTCTCACTGGCTACATATGTACGTTACTTTTTCCACTCGATCACTGTCTTGTCCAGTAGGGGGTTCACTGTCTTGTCCCAATAACGAAAGATGGTTATTTTTGCATTTTCAGTGCATTTCACACACTGTAGTGTGAGCATTCATTGCTCAGTCATGTTTTCTGTTTGATGTACTGACTTCCATTGAAGCTAGAACATTTGGCAGCATTTTCCTGTTGGTGGAATATTATTTTATTGTAATGTTAATCGTACATAATATAGGCTTTAGGCTTTGTATCTTCCTGGGCTATACTTGTCACTTAAGGCATGGAAAATACACATTCCAATTTACTGTGTGCTGATATGTGCTAGATTAATGTAAGATTTTCAGTCATTATGAATGGGAACATTTAAAAGAAAAAACTAAAGAAAAAATGCAATCGCAGGGCAAACAAATACATAATGTAGAGTACAGGAAAAAGTGATGTTTTATTGAGGTACACAAGTGAATGATTAGGCTACACAATTAGGTGTGTGTAACAGTGTGATATCACTGTTTTCATCTTAAACCATCAGAAGGGGCAAATGTATATGCTTTATAATGGACAAAACTCATTTTATGACATGTATTGGATAGGGTTTTGGACCCATAGATATCTACCCCCCCCCCCCCCCCCCCCTATATTGATCACTTAAACATTATACAAAAGTGAGTTTTATGATCCAAGACAGTTGATTTGTAGTTAAATATATCATTATGTTATGATTTAGAGCAGTGCACAATTTATCCATTTGCATAGATTTGGAGATGCTAATGGACAACAGGGTACACTGCCTATATTTTGCATCATAGATCTTTAGTAGTTCTGCATATTATCCTCAGATTTTGCACACTTGTGGACACTGAGTTTATGATCCAGGAAATGTATAGAATTACCTGTCTCACATATGTAGCTCTCAGTATTTCATTGCAAACTAAAGAAAAACATTTTTTTCCAAAGTTAGTATTGTAAATGGTACAACTGTCTTGTTTCCTTTAAGCCATTTGCCGAGTTTAAAGCCTGAAGATATACATCCTTAAACAGAGCACCCACTAAATAGGTGAGAATTGACCAAAGTTGCCATCTGCGCAAAGGGGTTAATAAACGTGTTTCATTCTATTACAAGTGCACCAGCGTTTACTCCAGGCAGTCTGTTTGATGAGCCTGGGTACATTTTTACTTATATGTACTTTCCTATTATACTGAGAGCACCTTTTCTCTCTTATAATCTTTTACTGAAGCATGCAGGATAACCTTTATTTCATCATTATAACACTGCCTAATTACTGTTGCCATCCATATAGAACAATGCATGTTACTAAAAATGTTATTTTCATTTTATCTTCATTTACATTTTGCTTCTGTGTTCAAGCATGTTTCATGCCCTCAACAGAAGTCAGTTGGCAGGGTTTAAGATGGAGGAGGAGACTTCTTTGATTGTAAACACAGGACCAGAGCAAGGCTAAAAATCCTGCGTAGTGCACCTTTAACATTAGCCTACTCATTTCAAACTGTTTTAATCCCCCTCACTGGCTCCGCCTACGTGCCTATGACTCATTACCGAATGGATCTATCGCCCCACCCCCCCAAATGTAACTTCTCCCCCCTCCCATCTCCCACTCCCCTCCCGTCTGTGCTCTCACACTCAATCCCAATTCACATCTTCTGAAATTGTGAAGTGGGGTGGGAGACATGACAAAAGCTGGTGTTGCTGTACACTTTATCATTGCATTGAATACACACCCTTTTGTCTTCAGCGTGTGCTTCAACAATTGAGAACTCACGTAACTCAAATTTTGGAAAGAGAGTTTTTATAACAGAAAACTGTTGTTCAATCTGACTCAAAATAAGAAAACAATCTTTAAAAAGCACTGGATTAGTTTTGTTTACCCTAAATTGATTGTGCAAGTCTATTTCATGTTGGTCCATTCAACATGCAATGATTGTCTTTATGTTCATTCAGGCTTTTAATAAGGAATTGCTTTTAGGAGCTTTCACAGAATTGCAAAAGACTATGAATTACCCTCCCCCAATGTACTTATGCACAAGTTATTTCTGTCTGGATAGTGAGAGAAGGTGGGAGAGGGACAGAAACAATGTTCCTCTTTAGAAAAAGCCAAGACAATATTGGATTGGAACTTTTTGAATTTCACACATCAGCAGTCTTGCTGTGCTATACATTCCAGAGTGCTTCATTGGCTATCCTGACAAAGCTGATCAATCTAATCTATAGCTCCATCATGATGACTTGGATCATTCTCTCCCTGTTCGATACCTGCCAATTAAGATATCCTTGTATTAACATCTATGCCCGTGTAGCCGGAGGTGTGCAGCTCTAAGAATGTATGGCATTCCTCACCAAGTATACAGTGGGTTGAAGTATTCAGCCCCCTCAGACTTTTTCATATTTTGCTGTGTACGAACAGTTGATTTAATCAGGCTTTTTTTTGCTGGTATTCAACACAAACAACTCTATTTATGGGAAAATGCGAAGGTGCAAATTCAGGAACTTTTTCCTGTCTGGTTTCACTATGGAAGACAATGGAGAAATCTGAAGGGAGAAAGTCGTAGCGCATGGTTTAAAGCCCATGGCATAAGTGCATTTATGATATTGTCCAAATCCACTTATGCCAGTTAAATGGTGGATAATTTGAGCGCACAGTAAGGTGCAAGGATCAAATGCACTGAACTCTCTTAATTCGCCTCTACCTTGTCTAAGCTTGACCCCTTGTATCATTCAGCTTTGAGATACATTACGAATTCCAAATATAGGACCCATCACTGTATGTTGTATAGTCTGGTTGGTTGGAAATTCCTTGCAAGACGCAACACTGGTACATTTTATCTATAAAGCTATCCTTGGCAAACTTCCCATGTATATTAACTCAAGTTTTTTTACTTTAAGTTACTTATTCCTACCAGTCATTCCTACCAAAGCAAATTAAAATACGACGACAGTCTATCGGGGTTATTTTCAGTGATTATACCATCATTTTTGAAGTCAAACTATCATTGAATCCTTTACTTTGTGCTGACCTATATTCTCTGTGGAAGTACGGCGGCGGAGCGATACTTTACGTTACCTATGAATGTAGTGCCGGCACTGGTCGACTACAACAACAAAGAAGACCAACAAGTTGCAATGGCCACGTTCCGCTCCGCCTCCATACTTCCACAGAGAATATAGGTCAGCACAAAGTAAAGGATTCAATGATAGTTTGACTTCAAAAATGATGGTATAAACACTCAAAATAACCCAGATAGACTGTCGTCGTATTTTATTTGCTTTGGGTGCACTGTGGAGTGTTTAAGTGCGTTTGGTAGTGGATGCTAGCAGTTACCTTAGAGTTCCGCTAGCATTAGCAATGTGTGTATGTCCAAAAGAAGGGACAGCATGGAATTATCTGAAAATGGTTTCCATCAATCAACTACATCATGGGTAAGTCATAATTGAGACATTATGTCCAAATTCCAAACTAGCTTTAAGGCGAAAAGTAACTCCTCACTTGCCGATTTAGGAGAAACTCTTTAAAATAATGGGTTTGTCCTAACTTTAGGACTCTTATGTTTTTGGTATGAGAGTACTTCATAAAGCATTTTAGCTCTAAAACCTAAATCTGCAACACGTTAGGGGTAGTCAAGGGTCTCCTAAGTCACTAAGACCAAATCACAAACAGTCCTATAGCTGCTGCTGGTATCGAGTCAATGTTTTAGAAACATTGAATAACATTGCGCTTTTAAAAAGCTAATAAATCGAAAGGGTATATGTACTATAGTGGAGCTAGTCAAGGATGCAGTCACTTCACCAAGAAAAAAAAACAATGCAATGAGATCAAGGTTTTGCCAAATCTATGCTACTTGGCCACAGGTATAATCCAGCAATGCAGCGTAGACAAACTGGGAATATCTCAGTTATATATCATTAAAATATTACACCAAACAGTAAATGCCCTCTGCAGACCTCACATCATCCTACAATTCATACGGTTTCCTGTTGATGTTCGCCAACTACAAAGAAATTAAGCCGACTTCAGCCTTATTTTAGGCCTAAGTAAGTCAGGGACACTTAAATTTTATTTTAAAATCTTTCTTTGAATATGGCAACATGATTTGCCATACTGTCTCACTGTCTCCAAACATTGCGTACACATGGTGTCCAGCATGTGCAGAGGTATGCAGGTTCTCTTATGTTATTCTGAATTTCTGCGTGGAAACTCGCTTACGCAGCTTTCTGAGGGCATTTTTCTGCTCAGCGTTGTTTTACATATGGCCCCAGGTTTTTGTTGGTCTTAGGGCAAATGCTTTCAGCTTCATCAAAATAGTAATATACCAGCACTGCGCCTGACCACACCTCATTTTAAGACCAACCAGCCCAGATGGACTCAAGTTAATTTTCTTTTTAAACGACGTAGGCACTGAATGGGAAAATGACAACGGCATTGGTCCCAAACTAGCAAAGACACTTGAATTTCAGGTTACCGCTGCTTAGCATCATCTGTTGGTGCATCAATGGAGTATACATGCCTCAATAACACATAGGGCTCTATTTTAATAAACCAAACGCAATGGTGAACGCAAGAGTAATCGCTTGGCGGTATCGCTCTGAGGGCGTGTCGGCGAGAAATTTGGTAATTTCATGACGGCAATCTTGGCGCACCTTATGGCGGTATTGCTAAAAGGCTGGGTTTAAACGTCCAAGGTGTGTCTCTATGGTAGCCAATCAAATTGTTGTTCTCATGCTTTAAAACGCAATCGCGTTGGAACGCAATCGCTCCATGCAATTTCATAATGAGCAACTCAAACGCACTGGACCGTCAACGACAAGATTTTCTGCACAGGAATCAGACATACTTGCAACAGAAGTACAGGCTAGGACTAGTAATTTATGGATCACAATCCACACCATCTCGTCTCCCAGAAGTTCGGAAGGCACGGGAGGAGGTAGCGAATGCATGAATTAGCCTACATTAGGTGATGTAGGCATAATTATGATTCAAATGGTAGGCTTATGATTCAACTGTGTCAATGTGTAATTTATATATTATAGGCTAGTGGCCTACATGATCGCAAGTTTCTTGTAAGCTGTCCTGTTTTATTCTAGTAGTTTAAATTAAAATTAATTAATTCATAATAATTATAGGCTATTTGTTCATTAAATGGAAGTGTAATGTTGGCATCACCTATAGACACTACACAGAACTACATGACGAATAAGTTGGCAAATTGCCAGAGTCTATTGCGTTCCCGCTAAGAGGTGGTTCCAGCTGATCATAACGCAATGGGTTTTCGTTGGTTCAAATTGTCACTGAGCCGAAAGTATTTTAGAACACGCCCCAGACAGCGCCACCCATCCCACTGCAGCGCAAGCGAAAGGATGTTATGTTGAGAATTTGTTGATCCTAGCGGTATTGCTGAGAAACGCCATAGCGCCAGTTTTAGACGTTGATGCTGTCAACAAGCTTGCGTTTGACTATACCGTCCCCTTGCGCTGGTTTGAAAATAGAGCCCATAAAGTCCGTCATATTGGATTTTCTGCCATTTTGAATTCTTGGGGGAAACAGCTTAAAAGTATACTCCTACAGAACTAATTCACAGAATATTTAGCATAAAGCATGTTTTGACAAGCAATACTTTTATACTAGCTTTATACAAGCATTGCTTTTATGTTGCTTTTATATTTATTTTTGTTATATCAAAATATGGCCAAATTATGGTTTTATAAATTTTATGTACCAAAAAGTCTGATTGATGCAGTGTTATGCATTATAATACATAGGACTTACACACACACAAAAAAATTATATTGTGTTTGAAATTAAATAAATTCATGGCTGATTGCAATTTATTCTTTTTACAGTTTATTAAATTTAGACTGAATTCTCTAAATTAAAAAATCAGCCTACATTGGCATCCATCTAATTAGTCATGTCTGAATATTAGAACATAAAATCATTACCAGTAGCTAAGTTATCATAGTTAATGTATATAGTACACATTGTCAGTTACATTAATTTTAATCATATGCCTCAAGTTTTATCTTCATCCAAGTAATTTTAATCATTCTGCTTATTCATAAACATCTATGATGGTGTTAATGCACCATCAAAATGTAAAGATCTGGGGCAGATCCAAAATTTGTTGAGGGTGAGTTCATTCAAACCAAGCCCATCCCACAGTCCTACAGTAATTATTTTTATCCTCAATGATGGCTTATTTAGCTTTATTAAATATGTTACATTAAGAACCCATACTCTCAGTCTCAACCATTAGTACTGTTGAAATTTTAACAAATATGTTTGTCTGAGGTATACCTTTTGAATACCCAGTTGGATCAGCAACAGCTAATGTGTAGTACATTATAATGAATTTTCAGAGCAATTAACTTGTGGAAATAGCACCACTGCACAGTATGTGCTACATAACTGATTCTGTCTTTCAAACAGATATGTAAAACAAGTCTGAAAACATCTCTTGGTATGAGTCTCTCTATTATTCCTCACCTTAATATGTTTTGTTCCTCCCATGAGCTAAGGGTACAAAGACAAAACAAAGAAAATAATAAGTTCCCTTCTGCTGGAAAAAAAGCAGCTCTGTATGGCATATGCTCCAACCAGACAGTTCTACAGTTCTGCAGCAAAGGAAATGTTATTAAGAGTAATAGTCTAATATTTCTTGTTACCCTTATATGTGTAGTTTGTCCTATACTGCCACTGCAGACCCTCTAGCACAAGAAGAAAAGAAAAAATACCATGATCAACCAGGCATTTTTTGTTTGTTTGGTTGGTTTTATCACATGAAAGGATTTGGTATTATGAACTATTATTTGCTTCGGTTATGTGGTCAGGGTCTGCTGTGGCCTGCAGTTGAGGCAGAGGGAAACTCATAAATGCATTCAGAATTGCACTTTAATAGGGTTTAAGAGTGTTTTGGCTCAGCCTCTGGAAGCTGAGGTGAAGCTCGTCCCTGGTGGGAAGATCGCTGACCCTTTCAGAATATGCCTACCTACATTTATGATTTTAATGTACTAAAAGCCCATCTTGACCTAACCTGCAGGGCTGGAAATAATGAGGGAGCTGAATACAATGCTCCCTGGGCAACAGCTTAAGCTGATAAATATTCAAGTGTGGCCCAGTTCTAATTCAGTTGCTCATGTACTTCACACAAAATGTCAGAAATGCCACACTTCATAAAAGGGGGGCATAAAACTTTTATTGAATACTTCCCATGTTTCAAGTAAATAACAAAAAAAGGTTAGATTTGACAAATGTCATTATGTGACACTATAGCACAATATGAAAAAAATGAAAGCATTAAATATGTCAGGCAAATGGCTTACAAACCATCATATCAGTTGCTATGTAAATGGCTTCATCTCTCATTATGGAGATGTCTGTCAGCCTTGGGTTCGAATCCTTATTTTCCAGGATTGATATTTTAACAAATTGTAATGGTGGCGTGACGTGTGAGATAGGAGGAGCCAAACGCAGCAAGTGGATTCATTA
This sequence comes from Synaphobranchus kaupii, assembly GCA_029718625.1. NCBI lineage: Eukaryota > Metazoa > Chordata > Actinopteri > Anguilliformes > Synaphobranchidae > Synaphobranchus > Synaphobranchus kaupii. The sequence goes on from CM056379.1 coordinate 34,024,379, forward strand.
AGCACTAAGGCCACTAAGAATGGAAACCCTGTAATTAAGGGAAGGAGACAAGACAGGGAACACACGTACCAAAGCTACTAACCGGCTCACTGTCACACGCCAATGAGTAGAAGTGCAAACGCCAGGTTTCTCAGTAAGAAAACCAAACAAGGCGAATGGAACAAAGCACTGGGCTCCCATACTTCTACGAGCTAAGTGACTAAAGAAAGAGCCAGAAATAATAAACGCCCTGCCTCGGTACCAAGACGCATAAGAACAGGCGAGTAGCATAATGACACAAATAAAACACACAGCCAACAAACACTGCAAAATAATACGAAATAGTATACGAGGAGGCGAAAGGAACAGAGATCTAATGTTCCAAGGCTACTTTCAGAGACTCGCAGTCACACACAAACATGTCCACAACATCGCCCAGTCTCCCTATAGGAAGACATGTACCGAAGGACAAAACAGAACTACCGTTCCGAACAAAATCACCGAAGCTCCATGTACGGAGACAGGTACCGAATAGGACGAACAGGACAGCTGCACCAGACATTTACCGGCTAAAAGACTAACGCAAGTTTAATAGAAAATACACGCCCTGTCTCTCAGAATAAATAAAGCCCTGCCTGTCAGTACGATAAAAACGCCCGGTCTTTTAGTAAGAACTGACCATACAGTACAAATACACCCACAAACAAACAAAGACTCCTCTTGCTCTCACAGAAGAAAGCAGAGAGAGGAGGAAGAGACAGAAAAGGCTAAAGGTCTAGGCAAAGGAAGAAAGGAAAGACCAGGAAGCGGAGACAGAAAAGAGCCAGGGGGGAAGAGTCCTAATAGCTACTTCCACAAAGGCAAGTCCCGCCTTACTCCAATAAAACCCACTGGAGCAAAATGGTCTCCTTAAAAACCTAGACCTAATCATACTGACTAAGCAATCAAAGGGCAAAATAATACCACACACAAAACAGTGCAAATAATGCCAGACAATACAAATTAATACCAAAGCCAAGAACGGAGGAAAACGTGGGCTTATATAACTCCCAGGTAACTACGCACAGGTGTGGATGCTGACAGAAGCTCCGTAATCAAGGCGGGGCGGAGCAAGCATCCACCAAAAGGGCAGAAAACGACCGCATGGGAAAAAGGGTCAAAAACCATGACACAAATAATGATTTAACAAGGCTAAAACTGATGTATAAAAAGATTGTGTTTGTAAGCATTGCTGACACAAAACTTTAATTCGTTTAAATTATGGTAGCTTTATTTTGGGCATTTAAGGATTTTAGTTGTACACATTATTACTTCCTTTTTCTGTACTGTAAATATATAAATGTATGATGATGAAGTGTTTGATTTTATGATGCATACACACAGTACATGTAATGTGATGTAATTAGATTAGTACATATCAAACACTTGTAAAACACTTCTTGTATCACTTTGGTGCTGGAGACAGGATGGCAATGACCAAGTTTTAAAAACTATGTTCTATTTGCTGAAATAGCATCTCATGTGCACTTCCTTATATGTCCAAAAGCATCACATGTTCACACCCTTATATGTAAGTCAAAAGCATTACATGTGCACATGTGTTCATTTTGCCTGTGTATCTTGTAATTGGCTACTTTGTTCAGACTACTTTTATCAGATGTTGTTATCCAATGGGGAGAATTGTTTTTGTGGGCATTGAGCATTTGTGATGATGAAATCGGCAGGAAAAAGAAAAGGAAGCAAAAATAACCCAAGTTTGGGGCTTTATTGTGTGGATGTGTGAAGTATCTGCATTCTGTGTGTTTACCTGAGGTCAGAAGGTACAGAAGTTAATGTTCATAAAGGCTGAGAGTTTGTGGTCATTGTGATTATTTCTGTAGGAAACCCTAAAAAGTGACAAACTCTCAGTGCTGTATAGGCATGGGGCGTGCCCCACCAAGTCATAACTTGGCGGATACCTTCCATCCCAATATAAACTGTGCTGCTATAGAGTATTATGGGGGCAATTGTATCAGGGGGCAATTGCAACACCATAAAATTGCACCAATCTGAAACAAGCTAGAGCTGAGATTCTATCCAGCAAGCTAGCAAGTTTCATGTGTTCAGGGTTGGGGGCAATTGTAACAAAAAATTGTGTTACAATTGACCCCTGTTACAATTGCCCCCAGAATACTCTACAGTACCAACATCGCTCTCTTGCGACCCCTGCTGGCCGATCGGGCACCTGATAGCAATCCTATTGTTTATAATTCCAGTAATTCCAAAGGAAACGTGGTTTATTGATAGTGCAGGTGTAGAGTGGTTTATACAACTGTTAGTTTTAGAGAGGCTTGAGGCTGTGGATCACACAAAAGGCTTTGGGGCCCTGGGGCTGTTCCTGGTCAGTTCAACAGTGTCTACCCTAAAACAACTTTTTCCCCCATCTCTCTTTTTGAAAAAATAACAGACTCATGGCTCCCCAATTCCAACAGACGCAAGCAATAGATGGGGCTGCCATAACAAAATTAGATTATTTGCACCACCACTGGTTGTACGAATTCCAGCTTGCCAAAGCTTTCTATACACAAACGCTCAACATCTTGATCAGGAGATATGAATCAGCAGGATTGCCACATCCTAGGTTGATTTGGACAATATTTGGCAGAGAGGGATAATTCCATAAAGGACATTATTTGAAGAGCTTGGGGAGTATAACCTCTTTTGATTCATCATTTGGCATAGAAAATTGAAAATGAGGACAATACCGTAATTATAATCAGGCCCAGAGATGGAAAGTTTCACTTTCAGCAAATGGTGGTGGTTTGGGATCCTTTCAGATCAATGTCTACTTTAATATGAGCAGTGGTTTGCAATTCTCAGCTACTATCCACTGTATATACTCAGTTGAATTGCAGCTCATGCCAGTCACTTGTTAAACACATTTATATTTTATCTAGATGCCACTCTATGCCTTCTAACAAGGTGAAAATGTTCCTGCTAAGCTAAAGTCTGTTATCAGATGGGATATTAATTCCTGGAATTGGACCCTGCTGCACTATGAAAGCTAACTTTTCCCCCAAGTATTTCTGCAAAAAAAAATCTAGTTTTGAACAATTGAGTGGAGGCTCCACGGGTTATATAGTCACATTGGAAAATACCATGCCTCAGGAAAAACAGGCTCCAGCATTCTACTGTGATAGCAGCTGTAGGTTATGCACTTTCATACTGTTCAGCACACTTGCAAGTAATGTTCGTGTTTGATTCTTCTGTGGATTAGTAAGTTAATATAGCATCCCTGTCTGAGACTAGCTGTAAGGTGTAGCCATGAGTGGTTGTGGATTCAGTAATTAAGGTATAAGCTAACCTGTGAATAGCATATTTCAATATACTGTAATGCGATTGGCACAGGAAGAGAGCTGCACTTTGGGCAGGGGTACCGAAGAACACCTGAAGGTAACATAGAAGCTTCAGGGCAAAGAAGCACCTCATGAACCAAAAGCCAAGGGAATGGGAAGGCTATTTTTATTAAGTGTCAGCTTTATTTTCTTAAGGCCGGATTCAGAGATGGCCAACTTAAGTCATACGCTTAAGTGCCTCTCCTGCGCGGATTTAACGCGAGCTGACTTACGTCGTTAACTTGTGTTGCACAGGTGCTTATCTCAAAATGTGGGTGGTACAGGGCATATTCTAATTACCTGTGTCTTGTACCTGCCCCCCGGGTTGCCAGGTATCTACTAAAAAAATGTTTGTGGGATTATGCGTTTTCAACGTGTCAGTGACAGTGCCTTTAATAACCGCATCCTGCCTTTGTACATCGTAGTTGCTCTTGCGTGACGGGGTATAGGCATGCAGTGAATGTATTAATACATCGCATTGATAAAATTATCATAGCTTCTATTGATGATAGAATTATATTGATTTTTTTTTTTTTACGATTTAGCCTACCTAATAATGTACGGTAACATAATAGCCTAGATGCGACGTCTTCCCTTATGGAAAAAAAAATACTGCAGTATATTGTGAATATATCAAAATTATCTTCACAATATATTTAAAATATACTGCAGTATATTACATTTCCATAAGGGTTCCACTTAACCAGTTGAAGTCACATATACTTAATAATAGTCCATTACTTGTAACCACTGTCCAAAGATTTATTTTTTGAGTGCATCTGTCACATGCTGGAAGGATGTGTCCAGGAAGCAGAAAGATTTTAACCTGGAGCACTGGTAGATCTACACTGCGGGGAGTTAGGCTACTTTGCGCTTCCTAATCATTTTGGAGAAGCAGTGTTCACACGAGTAGGCTACAAAATCGTCTCTCTGTCAAAGCGATTATGATCCAAACACTGTCTATCAATGAATCCATCTAATATTGGTCTGGTATTATATACCAGACAGTCAATCATAGCCTACTTTTACATATTTTTCTTTTTATGACAGCTCTTTGATAATTGTAAGTAGGCTAGGTAAAGGACAATAAAACCGATATTTTTTTCAAAGAACATGCACTCATTCTAATATCCATTTTTGCAAAAGATGCTGTATTTTTCATAATAATCTATTGGCGGCACTAGACCGAACAAAGTTTAAACTCTGTATACGCGTATCTTGCAGACACGCCTCCTTTTCATCAAATCTCCACCCCGTGCACGTAATGGTGCGTATGTAGTGGAGAGACGCTTAAAACAGTGGATAAGTCAAATGTCTGAATCACAAATAGCTGAAGCTACGCGGAGTCCCATTTGCGCATGCTTATCTCAACTCTGAATCTGGCCCTTTGTACTTTATACACATTTTTCCTTTTTGTCAGCTAAGACCTTCTTTTCATTCATTTTGGTGAAGACTGCAAATGCCATATTTGTAAATAAAAACACATTATCAGTTAAAGGTGGACTATGCAGGATCTTTAGCATATTTTGTTGAGGTCCTGTGTTTACAATCAAAGGAGTCTCCTCCTCCATCCTCAACCCCGCCCACTCAGGGTACCCAACTTTGGCCATCTAGCTACCTAACATAGTTAGCTCGATAGCTAGAGGTAACATTAATTACAGGTGTAACAAAAAACGCCAACTCCGCGTCGCTTTACATCCCTTTGCTATCGCCATCGAGGAAAAGCAAAACCTAGGTTGACTCTGCTTCTTCAACACGCCCTATCGGCTTGTTGTTTGGCTTCACTGTACTTGCGTTTCTTCACCTCCGTCATTGCAGTAGCTATCTAACACTCTTAGAATAATAAATACAGGCAGAGGAGAACGGATTTTGCAAATGTGCGCAAACACACATTGCCATTGCATCATAGATATGAGGATGGTTATTTTATGATACTTTAAAGTGAAAGACCCTGCATAATGCACCTTTAAGGACAAATGTTTATTGAATCCTGTCCAGCATCTAGATAAAAGTATGTGTGCTTATTGACCATGAACAGGGCACAAACCCATAATGCTCTGATCTTTTTTTTCATGGATTTGCTGATTTATGTTTGTGAGTGTAGTGTGTAGGTGAAATGAAGCAGACTTGGCGATTCAGGTATAAAGGGTATGAGCAGCAGAACATGATGGTTCGCGGAAGCTTCTAGACCAGGGGTGCCAAACTCCAGTCACGGAGGGCCACAGTGGTTTTTGGTGTGTTTCAGCATGATTGAGTAATTTAAGTCATTGTTCGGCTAAAGAGACCACACTTCTCAAGGCCTATATTGGCTGCTGATTGAAAGGAAACCACAAATACCTGCAAATATGACATCCCTCCAGGACGACTTTGACACCCCTGTTCTAAACTGACTGATAGAAGCTATGTAAGGATATGGAACCTCCTGTCTCTCGACTACCATGGCAGCATTATTTGTAAATTTGTAAAATAAATGAGAACCTCCTTCGTAAATGTAACTTGTGTTTTACATTTCTTGTATATTGCTGATTATTATTTATTTTATTATCTGTATCTGGACACAGCAGTGAGTGTTAAAGGCATAGTTCATTTTCTGGAGATTAAAAAAAAAAAGAAAAAAAAAAAAATATATATATATAACTTCACATTTGGTAAATGTTTTGACAGTTTTTTCTGTGCAATGAAGGATATTTTAGATACTTACAGAAGTTTCTGAATGGTGGGTATCAGGGCAATCAGGGCCAAATAGTGAGTGAGCACAATTCACAAACACAATAGGTCACAATTTTAGTTGCAACACATGATATTTAGGCCTTCACATCAGCCTTAACATATAACATATTTTTGAGCAATGGTTGTGCCAAGTTTCATCTTGCGCCTCATCTAATTTTTCTGATCACAATTATAATTTTTTTATTCCAAAATAGGTCTTGGTGTCACATTACCTCTAAATGCACAAAATGCAGTTTTTTTTAAAAAGTGGAGCAATAACATTAATTAGAAGCTTGCCTGTTATTTTACAAGGGATTCATTTTAATTTGGTATACAAATAATGGTGCAGGAATAATAATGACGAAAAAAGGAATCATTGAGCCACGAACAAGATTGATTGGATGACCAGCAAATGGACCTCTACAATATTTCTTGGATCAAATTACTATTTAAATTCATTTTGAATTAATGATCTATATTAAAGTAACATGGTAATCAGAGCTGTCAAAATATTTGTCTAATACAAAATACCTTACTTAAATTATAGCAGGAAAGAAATTACACGTCATCTTTGTTGTCAAGTAATTCTATCATTGAATGCCAAACATAGTAGTGGTGTGGTGTGTAAACTAGTTTTCCCAAACTACCCAGGTAGCCAAATGGGTCTAGCCCAGACCTGGCATTCTGACTCAGCTCAGTGTCTCCATTGAGTCCGCCTTGGTGTATTTTTGGAGGTTGAGTGTGTGTTAGAGGCCTGATAGCACAGGGAGGGAGGCCAGCGAGGAGAGAGTTGCAGTACGTAGGTGTGAGAGCACCAGGGCCTAGACCAGGAACTGAGTGGAGTAAATGGTGAAAAAGGATCGGATTCTTCAGATGTTGCAGAGGAAGAATCTGCAGGCCCGGCTCACCAATGCTATGTTCTCAGTGAAGGTAAGGTTGCTGTCAAGGGTCACTTCAAGGTTCTAAGGTTGGGTGGCAGACACTATAGTGTTGCCCAGGGTGATGGAGAAGTCCTGGAGGAGAGTGGATTTGGCAGGGATGTAGAGCAGCTCAGTCTTGATTAAACTTCAGATTTTAGCTGTTCATCCATGATGATGATACAAGGCAGGTTGAGATGTGTGAGTAAACCTGTGTGTCAGATGGGGGAAAGGAGATAAATAGTTGAGGGTCATCAATCAGGTCCAGTGAACAGGTTGTTAGTCAGTGAGCCAGCAGAAGTACTGAGACATCACATCGCATCTGTAAAGGGAGAGAATACAGAGAGAGAGAGTAGGCTGGGGTGGGCATCAATGGGGAGGAGGAAGCTAGAAGACTGCTGGAGATTGCGCATAGGAATTGCGGATGTCTGCTACTTTCAAATACTACATTCCTTATGAACTTGGCAGCTCGGAGCTCTGACAGGGAGGCACACAGTTATGAGCTTGGAGCGTTCTAGTGATTATGGATCCAATTCCGAATATGAAATGAGGCTAGGTTAGATAGCTATAGTAAAGCTATTGCTTAATCCGATCCACATTAGTCCCCTAGTGGTAGACATATCCGTCCCAATTACAGTATTCATGTTAGTCTGAAATTATAAACTGCAGTTTTAAGAAAACCCCAGAAATTTTCACGCTGGATTGTTTAAAATGGTCTCTGCTTGCGAAAACCTCAGCCTCTTCTGTTGCACTGCATGGCAATAAAATAGCAGTGGGCAATTAATAGCCCAAAGCACTTACAACCCTCCTCTCGCCACAGCCACAGACTGTAAAATGCACGAAATGCACCATTTATACACGCTAAGAAAATCTTGTTCAGATATAGAAACGATAATATATATTTTTTAAATGTTGTACAATTAAGCATTCAGCATTTTCCCTTGCTTACTGTACTATAAATATTTTTTGTGATATTGACACTTAAATAAGACTAGTAGAAACTAGGTGGAAATTGCCTCTAGAGGGCCAAAGTCAATAGAGTTAACAATAGTTAGCCTACCTTGTCGGCGATGTAGTGCCCGTCCATTTTGGTAACCAACATGCGTCACTGTCATGTGATCCTGGGTGGAATTCCTAAAACATGTGACCAGTAGGACTGGATACAGTACATCACTTCCTCTTCTGTACCCCATAAAAAGACTGACCATAGGGACTAACTGCCAGCACTGGAACTCTGAAAGCATCCCAGTTTCCCAGGCAACAACACAGAGGTTGACTCATGTTTCGGAACAGTGCCGAACAGAGGCTCCCAAGCACAAATGATTATTGATTTCCGAATGAATAGATATTTGGCTTTATTTTCGGCATTTAAAAAAAGGTTTTTGTTAGCCTGTTGGGGTTCTCGTATAGGCTATATTATATGAGAAACACTGATTATAGAAAACAAAGTGCAATTATTTTTTTATCTGACAGGCAAATGAAACCCAGCTCTTGGATTAAAAATAAACAATAGACTTTTTTTCTTTTTGATTGACAGGACATAATCGGAGCGGACCAACGGTTGTTCATAACACAATCTGCCAAATCTTTTGTTTTATCAGCCAATACCGATCATTGGCCGATGTATCGGTGCATCCCTAAATACTATGGTATCTTCTGACCCACTCCCAAAATCCATGAAAGCAACGCGAGAATTTTCTCTAGCCATGCTGACGAATTGGCCAAATTAGTAAAAACTTGCAAAAACAGCAGGAAAACAACAATTATGCCTCGGCAAGCGTATGTACCTTCTAAGTTGTATGCGTGAAACTAAACTAAAAAGATTTTAAATTCTGTTACGCCTGGTTGTAATTTATTGTTCAAAGAATCCAATAAGACATTGCAAACAACATTGCGAAGGTCATAATGTCCGATATTGAATAAAATAGTTGTCAGTTAAACCAGAATGAACTGAAATGAATGAGACAGGTTTGAACAACATGCAAGGTTTTACATGTGGGGGTTTCAGAAGGTGTACTAGTGTTATAAAGGGGTGTGTATTTCTCAAACAGATTGTCCAAGGCAATAAATGACCACTGAATCTTGAAAGGGACATCTCTATGTGTAAAACCAATGGTAGGATTGTATATTTATTTCACATTTAGTATTAGATATTGCCAGTAGAATGACATGGTACACAAGAATTTCACGTTGATTTTGCTTTTCACGGCTGTATTGGTATACGTTCGGGCTATTGTTGGCTTTATTTTGTTGCTATGAAGGAATACAAATTTTGGTTGGTGAAAAAATATTTTTATGAACTCACAGATAGACTCTATTGTCCACTCTGGCAAGCATGGATCGGTATAGTTGCAGGTGAGACTGTGTGGGGGGTTTCTTGTTAAATGGATTAGCTACGCAACAATAGTGGCACTTAGAAACTCCGTATTTGGCAGAGTTGAGTTGTCACAAATCATGTACTAATAAAGCTAGAGCATGGAGTTTGTTGTTTGCACTCATAGTTTGGTTGCAGGAGCAATGAATGTCTGAGTTGAACAATCTCATGGTGCCATGATCACTAGGGGGTCTGCACAAAGGGGTTAACATGCTACCTCCTTAAGGTCATCTTAAGTAAAAATTTTTTTACTGGGGTGTAAAAAATGGGAAACATGTAAAATCGATGTGTCATCTACCACAATGGAGAAAGGCAAAAAAAAAAACTTGCATGAAGAAACAAGATAAATGGTTGTTGACATTCACAAGTAAAGAGATTTACAAACAAATAAAAAGCTAAGGATACCCCCTTTCAACTATTAAGTCAATAATTAAGTACTTTAAAACCACCCGAACAGTGATAAACCTACCCGGTGGAGGATGTATGCACATGCACGCACAAACACACACACACACACACACACACACACACACACACACACACACACACACACACACACACACACACACACACACACACAGAGTGAGGCAGATGGTTGGGGAAGCAAAGAAAATTCAAGGACCACAAAACTTGCATCTCGGGGCTATAAAATCTCCAGATATAGGCCTACCATTAGTAACCACCTCCATGCCAATAGGCTTTTTGGATGCATTGACAGAAAAGGCCTCTTTTGAGGGCAATCAACAAAAGTAAGTGTCTGGAGCTTGCTAAACAGCATTGGAACTTTGACTGTGTAATGGTCACATGGATAATACCAGAAAATTATTATCAAGACACAATGATTTTTATGGCTTTAATGGGACAATTCTCCAAAGTTGTTTGTATATTAGTTGTGACCTCTTCTTTATATAGTGTAATAATCTTAATGCTATTAAGATGAACATCCTTAGTTGGAATTTACTGAAGGGGGAAAAGTATCAAAGAAATGGCAAACAGGATCCTTTCAGGCAAACAATGATGCCAAATTACATGCAGTGTATTTCAGAAATTGTCATGCATGCAGAAGCAAACTGCCTACTGTGATTATTCAAATTTTAGTTCTAAGCCAAGGGTGTAGTCTGACATTATGAACATACAGTACTGTGAAGAATAATATAGAAAAATATAAACACAATGTGCTTTTCAGGAACAGGGGGGTATTTCACAAAGCTAGATAACTAGTTGGCTAGATAACTGCACTTAGTAAAACCTGGAACAGCTATTTTTACCTCAGTCCATGTTTCAGATTTGGGAGGGTTCCGGGATTTACTCGTGCAGTTATCCCGCTAACTCAGTAATCCTGTTTTGTGAAATACCCCACAGGTCATTCCATATCCAACCGTATTATACTCCTAATTTACATGGTAGATAATCTGACCTTTCAACCGGAATAGAAGTTACATTACAGTACTAAATGGGATATTTACAAGAAAGCACAATTTAATGCAATTGTATAAAATGCTTAACAGATTATTTTTTATTTTAAAATTTTATTTATTTAATGTCATTAGTCGCATTAATTAATTTATTATTTTTTTTAGGTTTATAAATTAACAAAATCATCAATCAAATGTATTTTTCTTAGAAATGTCTGCAGTTAATGCAGATGTAAAGCTAGGAGGAAATAACCTATTTAATAGGTTAATAATAAAATAGATCACATTTACTTTTAAACAGTTAAAATGTATTTTTATTTTTTGTTTTTTATGGATTTTGTATCCGTCTTTTTGATAACAAAAACATGCACAACACACATGCACTAAGTGATTCAAACCTTTTTGCAGAAACACAAAACAATAAAAATGTATTTAAGTGTTTAGAGGTAGTCTTTGTTATTGATTCATTTGAGAGTTTGGAAACAAAGTCTTGTTTAAGACCTACGGAACGTCCAGTTGCATTGCTAAAGTTAATCCCCAGCGTCATATGGTGTCAAATGTCATCACTACAGCCAGTGCCTTGCCTCCCCACAATAATGGACATAATCTGATAATACCCTTACTGCAAATAAGTTTGTTCATCAACATTTACATAGAGATAACCTTCTTATGGGGCACTGCAATGCATATTCCAATAAATGTGGGATGAATGCTAAAACGAGAGAGCTAGCAACGTAATATCATGGGGAAAATAAGGCACCGTATTACTCCACATAATCTCTCTTATTGATTACTTATAATCATCACTGTAGATAATATGTATCCTCATTCCTTCACGTGCTGCATGTCCTGGGCGCTATTGTATTTATCAAGCTTGCAACAAGATGAGGAGGCACAGCTTTGTATATCAATGTATTATGTACATCACATTGACCAGATTATGTACTTACACACACACACACACACACACACACACACACACACACACACACACACACACACACACACACACACACACACACACATATATATATATATTTACACACACATACACACACACATGCGTGTATACACACAGTAACTAGTGATAGAATGTTTTCTTGTTTACATACCAGTCTATATCTTCCAGTCTATTTTGTTGTTTTTCTATTTCTACCAATTACATTTTCTTTGGCCATCACGATTTTCATGGGTATATCACTGAAATTTTTCAGTGGAGCCTATGTTCTAGTCCATAGTGAAGCAATTAGGCTCTTGGTGGCCTCATTTATTTACCCAACAGCGTCCTCTGGTGGAGCCATAAAATGCAGAGGAAAGGAACTTCATAAGTCATTTTCATAGTACTGCGTCATTATAGTCGTGAAGACATTACCTCACTATTTGGTCATTAGTCCTTGTTTTCAGTTCCGAGAGGAAACAGAGTATGGGCCATTTGACCCTGTGTTGCACATAACCTTTGTGTGGTGGAATCATGGCCTTAGCTTCAGATGTTAAAATCCCTTCATTTTTTACCTGTATTGATAATGCTGTAATGTAAGAAGTCATCAGATGATTATATGCCCTGATATGTTAATTGATGAGAAAGAATAGGTATATGGGGCAGAGGGAAAGAGAAATTATAATTCCCATTCCTGCACTGGGTTTCTTTACAGCAACCTACTGTTGCATTCCTAATACATTTAAACTCAGAGATGCATGAAGGTGTCTGTTGCATTGCATTGTCTGTTGAGATTTATTAATTAAATTTTTTTATTTTTTTATATTATAAATAATATTTATAATAACCCCCCTCCCCCAATTCTCTCTAGCTTGTAAAATAAATGTATGCATATTTCACAAAATTATCTGCCAGCACTTTAGTTAGTGCATCTGCTACGCTATTCTGACAGTTCCTGCAGTAACCAGGGCAGCTGTGTGCTGAATTAGTTTACTGTAGGTGGTCAAATAACCAATTTAAATGTGCCATGCAAATCATTTATTCCAATTTGCATTTTAATTAACTCTTGCCTTTTTTTAATGTTTTCGCTTTCCCCATAAGGAGAAGATCTATCCATTCCAGCTGATCTGTTTGCTTCAGAAGGTGTTTGAGTTAGCGATTTCTACCAGTGCAACTATTGTGAAAAATAGTCACTTCTACTGGAATGGTTAATGGTTTTCTATTAATATTAGAAGTAAACATCTCCATGCATTCTGTTGTATTTGTTACAATAGATTAGAATGGTAGACAGAGTCATTACAGGTCAAGTTTAAAATGCACAAATAAGACTACATATGCTGGGCTTTTTGTTTCACAATGCAATCTTTTGATAGCCCAGGTACTGGAGAGATAGAGATAGTGACCATATTCTCTTCATCAAATTCAGGGCACCACCAATTAAGAAGGTTTAAGGAATTATGAGATTTCATTACTTGAAATAATCAGGTATGTAGTAGAACTTCACCTGAGTTGATTTGTAAAGAAGGATGCAAGGAGAATGCAGGGGGTCATAAGTCAAACGAGTTGCAACTGTGAGCATTCAGAGTCATATGACCCTGAAATGCATAAAAAATCAGCCTGCAGGAATGTCACAATTAGAGAAAATGGGTCTCTGTTTCGACCTGGGAAAGTGTCATATTTTATAAATAAAGAACAAGCGGGTTTCCAGAAATACCACCGATGCTTTTATTTTAAAATTAAAATGCATTTTTAAGTTAAAAAAGTAATTTACAATGCACACTGGAATAAATAGTTTTAAGTTATACATGTTAAACTAACTTGTGCCTACGTAAGTTGTGAAACAACTGTAATATGCATGTGAAACAATTTTACATTCATCAATCTACAAGCAGTGCCTCATTCAGGTGTTATAACGCATTTATTTGAGTTGCAGTGCTCAGTTTAGTCAGTTTAGTATTCAGAGCATTACAAATATTTCACAGACGGACTCTGAAGGTAAAGTTCAGAGCTTGAGGTTTTGGAGTATTTTTAACAAGCTCTGAACTTCACCTCCCATAAGCCCCTTTACAAAACATATTTCTTCACTTTCTGCATAATTAATGAAAAAACCCAACTTTTGCTACTAAAATTAATCTTTTCTCATTATTCTGAACTCTGCATGTGGTTTTTATTGCCTGACAAAAAGTACAGACAGAGTTTGCATAAAATACATACAGAGAATTGTGTGTGTGTGTGTGTGTGTGTGTGTGTGTGTGTGTGTGTGTGTGTGTGTGTGTGTGTGTTGCATTCTTTTCAAATGTATGCTGAAATAGGGCATTCAAGGACATCAGCTGTTGCACTGCTTTGAAGTGTTTTGCTTCCAGTTCAGTAATGAAGGAATCATCATTTTTCTCTGGCTTGTATGCAAAACCGGTGGAGTATACTGCGAAGCAGGATTACTGCATTAGCTGGATAACTGCACTGAGTAAAACCCGGAACCCTCCCAAATATGGAACATGGATTGAAGTGAGCTGTTCTGGGTTTTACTCAGTGCTGTAATCCAGCTAATTCAATAATCCTGCTTTGTAGTATACCCCCCATGTGTGCACAGGTGTGTACAGCATGGAGTCAACATATAGTTAAAATCATAATGCATTTCAAACATCAATACAGTGAGCAGGATTTAAAAATCAGCCTGTCATGGGCTGCCAAAAAAAGAAAAAATATAGATTGCGATCATGGGGGGGGTTTGTGGGTTGGCTTGGGGAGGTTGCGATGGTGGACGGGGGAGGGGGTGGAGCGGGAATTGTAAAATGATTAAATGAAATGATAAAATGATTCTTAACTCACCCACGTCCCAGTGTAGAAGTCTAGGCGACGAGGACGTTGGATGAATTGAAAAAATTATATATATCCTGAAAGAACTCAGAGGCTCAAACTGCCATCCACTGTCAACGAAAGCAAACTTTACACTCAAAAAAGTGTTACTGTGTTATTCACATGGCAACCGTGTGTGCGCACCAAGACAGACATATTGAAACATGGAGTATGATGAAAGCAAATATATTTTGTTGTATTAAATAGTATTGCCAAGTGGTTATTTAGAGGCAATCTAATGTTTATTATTTCTATATTATATTTTAAATTAGATATAAAAAATACCGGATGATGATTGGGGTGGGGGGGTTGCGGGCAGCGTCAATGACTGCACGCCCCAAAACATTTCAAAACCGTGAAGTCAGCAAGTAACAATTACGCCAAGCTGTCAAAAATGCTGGAAGATATGTCCCATCTCGTGCAATAATGTCTCTCTATGCATCTAAATTAATGTACATGTTCATACAGTTGTGATAGTTAGTTAAAATAATTGATAAAGAGGTCCCTTCACATTATCAATGGCCACTGACTCAGTTATAAAGAAAGCAAAGAAGGCATTAGATCAAATGTGACTAACTGCAATAAACACAAAGTCAGAAATTAAATGTCGTCCTTTATAGCTAGAGTCTCATTGCATTGTCACATTTTTAGAACGCAATGGAGAGTGGTGTGCTGTTCATTACAACAGAAACATTTGAGAGCCCATTTGAGAGGAGCAGTATATAATTTAACTTGATGTTTTATTATGGTGACCTTTAAGACTGAATTTCAGTTATTATAAATTTGAAACGAAGTGCCAGTACAGTACTGTGGCCCTGAAATTATTCATTTAGATATTTAAAATTCATAAGCATGATTTATTTTTAATGCACATGTTTTATGTTGGCCGTGGCAGCAGTAATATAAACAGCGGGGGGAAAAAAAACATTTGTATTATACACTGAAGCAGTAAGCAAAAACAAGATATTATTTTGGAAAAAATATTTCTGGTCTGTGTGTAGAGACAGCCAGGTATCAATATGGCTGTACGGTACACTCATCTGTGTTTAAAATGTGTGTGCAAAGCTGTATTCTCCAAAACGTTTTCCATTCTCTTGTCTGAATTAGATTTTTTAAATCTAACTGGTCACTTTCTTTTAATAACTTGAGCTCTGATACTGTAAAAGTGTCTAATAGGGTACTTTATGAAATATGACTCTTAAGTTGAACCTGTTATGCTCCCTGTGGATATATTCCTATTTTGGGCTTCACATGGCTGCCTACATCATGTTGACTGTTGTTTATGGAATTGTGCAAGGAGATGGACCAGCAGAGCAAAATGCAATGCATAAGTAGATCCCCAAAGTACTCTGATAAATGAGATATTGTAAGATGCGCCACAAAAGCGGTTTTGGTGAAAGGCCTCTGCGGAGAATAGTTCAGCACACAGGTGGCCAGATCCAGTAACAGAATTGATGCCATGTTAAAATGTGGGTTTTGTGTCAACATAACTACTGTGAGGTTAACGACCACTTTCCTAAGACTAGCCGTGTAAAGCAGTTTTACAAACTCACTCCGAAGTTTATGGATACTATTTAACAAAAGGACATAATATCAACTGGTCATAATGTTTCTGAACAAATATGGGGCCTGCACAAGGTTGCAAAATTGCATTTTAAAGCGTTAACCTAAACTAAATCCATGAATTGAACACGATATTTAAAGGACCCAATTCTCAATATTGTGGCTCAAACTCGGTGTCAGTTCTCACTCCTCCCAGTAATACATACAGAGATAAAGATCTGATGCTATCCCCAATTTTTAAAAAAAAACATTCTTAATAGAATTGAATAGCCTATTTTCACCCATTACAAGTGATTAGCAAAACTTACACACATTGTTGTCAGCCATTACAGCATCGAACACTATTAAATCTGGCCCGTTGATAACTAAATTTACCAACATTTAATAGGTATATGGAACTATTCTTTGTGATGCTGTACTTGAGAGATTTGACAAGTGGTGCTGCGCGATCCATCAGTGGCACAAGGGAACCGATGGGCAAAACCAATTATCAGCGTCTCCTCGGTGCTGACGCTCGGGAATGTGTGTAAAACTCTGCCTGTATTATTCATCATTGTCCCCTGACCGATGCCTGCTTTTCAAAGGAAAGAGGAGGGGAAAGATAGGAGAAGCTCGGTGACTATCCGCGGAGTGTCAGCGCGGGGGCTGTCATCACTCTCCTGACGGGAACTCCCCTCTGAGCTGCGCGCGATCAGCTCAATCAGCGGCGCGCGCAACCGGGCCTTTTGTGACTTTTGCGCCATTGACCTCGCAAATCATCGGGGCTGTGTTGAGGCCCGGCTCCTCGGCGGCATCTCGCACGGAGCAGCTGTGATTAAATCTGGAGGAGGGGAAGAAAAGGCCTCAGAGCGAGATGAAAGACCGCTAAGAAAATGACAAGGGACCCCGCAGAGGATCTGTTTCTGTCACACGGAGCAGGTGGCAAGGTTTCAACATCTGCCATTCCTCCTGTGGCAGCGTACCGCAGGTCTGCTCACGGGGGTTACAGTGGGAGAAGGGGAGGGAAGGGCAAGTGTGTGTGCGTGTGTGTGTGTGTGTGTGTGTGTGTGTGTGTGTGTGTGTGTGTGTCGGGAGGGGGTGTTTAAGCAGGAACAATTATTTAAGAATGTAAGAGACGGATTAGAGGGCTTTGGGAGCATTGTGTAGTTTTTTGTAACTCAGACAGGGTTAATACCACCCCAGTAAACAAACAGTTGATTTTAGCAGTACTTACTTTATCAAGTATTAACACCACAAAAAAAGTGGTCCTTGGTCATTTACATTTAGCAGACTAACCCCATTATGCTACGCTACATGATAATCCAGTTATTGGCAAGACCAAAAACATTATTTCAGCTCTATCATTAAGACTACTTTTTTTTTTTGTTAATAAAATGTTTTGTATATTTTGATGAGTATGTGGGTGGGGATTTAGATTTTAATCAGGCCTCTTAATATACACCTACAATACCAAACACCATGGCAAACAGCAGTTTCTGTCTCCAAATGTACAAATGGAACAAGCAAAAATCCAGAAGCAACTGGAGAGCAACAGAGGTGACCCCTAGTGGCTACTTCTCAGAACACATTTTACCGTGAAAAATTGAACGTCCCTGATTTACCAGAAGATGACAGCAGCTGTTTACTCATTTTTCACAGTTATTACTGCAGAGAGAAAACAGAAAACTACAAAATGATTTATCCTCAGACTATTTCCATTTTAATATAATTGAATCACAACCTCAATAACAGGAACAACTAAAGAATTGCTGATCTTCTTTGGTTTAGTTCCTTTGATCAAGAAATGTTTACATTTTAAAGGGAACATCCACTGTAAAAAAAAAAAAAAGAAGCAAACCAAAAATGCAGACATAGGTGAATTAAGAATAGTTCTGCTTTTGTTCCAATTTCAAAATTGCTTACTTTTGTATATACTTTTTTGCATTTTGTTATTAGCAAAGGGGTTGGGGTCTTTGTTTACAATGGAACAAAATACTATTTGCTGACTACCTAGCTCCAAATGGTCCTTTTACTTTACAAACATTTAGCAGACACTCTTGCCTTCAGTGACTTACAATGCAACAGACGTGCAAAGGTGAAGGTCAGGGGTCAGATTGCAGTACGGGTGTTTACAAAGGTTATTGACTGTTGTCTGTATCTAAGGGAGTAGCTTAAATGGGTGTTAATTTCCCTGAAATGTACGCATTCAGTTGAAAACATATAAATGAAGGCCAGTGACCAACCATTACACCTCATGTTTCTATACAAATGTATAGTACATAATGTGATCAAATTGAGGCCAGTTATGTCAATTCTATATTACCTAATATAAAGTAGTTCACAAGTAAGTTGCACAACATAATTTATGTCTCATCATGGGAGCAACAAATACAGTGCTCAGAAGTACATACATGGTACATATAGATCCTTTCCAAAAAATTAGAATATCATGGAAAAGTTTTTTTTTCATAATTCCATTCAAAAAGTGAAACTTTCATAAATTGTAGATTCATTACACACAAAGTGAAATATTTCTAGCCTTTATTTGTTTCATTTTTCATAATTTTGGCTTACAGCTCCAGAAAACCCCCAAAACAGTATTTCAAGAAATTAGAATAGTGTGTCGAAAATCAGCATTTACTTCAGTTATTTCAGAGAATGAATGTTTTTAGACTGAGTGTCACACTATCAACTAATTTACTCAAAACACCTGCAAAGTTTATCTCAGTTTGATTCAGTATGGGGAAGACTGCAGACTTGACAATTGGCCAGAAGACCATCATTGACACCCTCCAGAAGATGGATAAGCCACAAAAGGTCATCGCTAAGGAGGCTGGCTGTTCACAGAGTGCAGTGTCCAAGCATATCAATAGAAAGTTTAGTGGAAGGGAAAAATGTGGCAGGAGAAGGTGCACAAGCAAAAGAGATGACCGTAGGCTTCAGCGGATTGTCAAGCAAGGATGATTCCAAAATTTGGTGGAGATGCAGAGGGAGTGGACTGAGGCTGGAGTCAGTGCTTCAAAAACCACCATGTACAGACGTATCCGGGACATGGGCTACAACTGTCGGATTCCTCGAGTCAAGCCACTCCACTCATTCTCTGAAATAACTGAAGTAAATGCTGATTTTCGACACACTATTCTAATTTCTTGAAATACTGTTTTGGGGGTTTTCTGGAGCCAAAATTATGAAAAATGAAACAACTAAAGGCTAGAAATATTTCACTTTGTGTGTAATGAATCTATAATCTATGAAAGTTTCACTTTTTGAATGGAATTATGGAAAAAAAAAAAGATATTCTAATTTTTTGGAAAGGATCTGTACATTGCCATTCACATCAAAAATGCATTCTAGTGCACAAATTACACATCCTTCTAAAATTCAGGAAAAAGGGGAAGGCAGGACTACTCAGGTATTGTAATCACATGAGGTATACAAACTGCAAATTTGCACTTAAACAACTGAGCCTTCTTTATTTTGGTTTAGTACAGTCTTGTAAAAATGCTCTCTGGAAATACTGGACATACTTATAGGACCTTGGACATGGACCATGTAGTAGCATTGGGGATGACAATTAATGCAATGTCAGAGGCTATCTCTGAATGACCTCACACTGAATGACCTCTCTTAATTTCACTTTAAGCCATGACCTTATAGTTTCTCCAAGATCTCAAAAGATAGTCATAGGCTTATCAAGAGGACATGAGGTGAGGTGAATTCATTCAGGGTAAGAAGGCCTAAGTAGGAGTACGGCACCCTGGAATGATACAACCATTGACACATGTCCAGTAGGCTCAGAAACAATGCAGTGTTATACAGAAGGGGATGGATTCAGTAATGCCATTGTGTGCAGAGTGCTGCCTCAATATCCTCCTGAGATCCAGCAATTTATTTTTGCACGAGTCCCTGGTCTTAATCTCAAAAACCATGTATGCTATGCTGAAACCTGTACTACAAGCGACATTCAATAAAAATGTAATAAATAATACTTTTGAAAATATTTTCACTACTATGTTTTCGTCACCCAAGACACTTGTGTTGTGTCAAAAAAATAAAAATACTTTTTTTCTGCATGGTCTCAGGAGGATGTACGAGAGATTAACCCTCAGTGTGATAGCACAAGTGCTGCAGTGGAACAGAGTCTGGGAAGTAGGCACATATGGAAACATAAGAAAGCATAACTAAGATGAGACCGGTGACTAGGAATGGAAATTAGCTCATCAAGGTGCAGGAAGAGGGAAGTGAGGAACACATTCAGATACAGAATTTAAACAATTATGCAAGATATAGCATAGTTAGCAGATTTAGCATTAGCAGCTTCACATAACTTGCTTCTCCTCCCAATTTTGGATCAGCAAACCTAACTACTTCACTTTTAATGTCATTACCAAGGCAATTTATGTAAGGGAAAGTAGTGATCCCAACACTGACCTCTTCACTTGCATTATACCTACTGAGGTGTTTTTTATTACTCTTTGTAATCAAGCCAATTTTCCATGAGGGAAAATTCCATGCTAAGCATCAACGGGTTGGCAAGCCTCCTTGTCTTATTGAACAGGAAAGAAGAAAGGAGCTGCAGTCCAATGCGGTAAATGTTCTCCCCTCATAAACTTCACTTTCAAATGTTATTCAGGAGGATGTGGCATAGTATCAAAGAGCACACTCATTAATCGAGGAGAGGAGAAAGAGAGAGGCTATAGAATTCCAATTTTGAATTTCTTTGCATTCATGAATTCATCAAAAACTAGAAATAATGGAAGCGCCTGCTGCAGTTTAATTCGCTTGGCAAGAGTATTAGATCTCCATAATGGCCAGAAGTCATCTTTGTCAGAAGACATCTCTGTCTCTGTCCACGAACATTAGGTTATATGGTTGTATACTAGCTGTCTAGATATTTAAGGCTTGATATGCGGTGGTAATGTTTTAATGTTTATCAGGTGTATTAACAAGCAGGGTAGTTTCATATACGTTGTAACATTTGTCATATTAACTTATAAATGATGCAAAATACTATGATATGGAAATATCATAGTATTTTGCTGGCTCACTGGCTAGTTTAATGTGCTGTATATCTGGTATTCATGTTTCTACTGTTATTAATGAAAGCATTATAAATAATAATACCACATTGTCCAATACACATTCTTGAGTTCAATTAGCATCTGACCTCAAAACAACCTTGAAGAGGAGAATCAAATTACATACACAAAGGCATAGAACTTTATTATGTATGAGAAATTTGCTGTTGGTTTGCCAATGCCACAACATTTCTGAAAATTAAGCTTCATTATCATTATCATTACCATTTATTTGTTTAGAAAAGGCTTCACAGATGCTGAACAGATGAATGAAGGGATATTTTGATGTTTTATGACTGCTGCAAGTGAATATTAAAGTAATCAACCTAGAGTTTAAATGCCTTCCAACAAGCATGTTGATTAGATGGAATTAAACTGTAGTTTCATCGACAGTTTTTGCTGGTGTTGCAAACTTATATCCCTTCCACATCCCTATGAGGAAGAATAACAATACATTACATTTGTCTTTACTTAATTATGTCCCACATTTATGGCTGATAACAGAAGCTATACTGAATACATAAAGAGGAAGCACAGAGCCATGACCAGCCGCAGCCCTTCAGTCTAGTACTGCAACCAATCCACATGGTTATACTGTAATGAGATGTGATGCAGCTAATGTTTTTTTTTTCTGCAAAGGTGTATTAAATGCCCAGGTATTCAGATGTCCAACTGACTGTGAGCAATGATACCATTTGATGAATCACGCATATTTCCTGTTCAATATTGTGATATGTGCAGACTTGACACCAGCAATATTATACTACTACATCAGGGGTGTCCAGTCTTACCAAGAAAAGTATCGGTGTGGCTGCAGGTTTCCGTTTTAGCCCAGCAGTGCGACGCCTGAAACTAATCTAAATTAAATTGTGACTATGTCCATATCTGCATCTGCACCGTGTATGCTTACCTTTCAGTGGTAATGCTAGCTGCATGCTACATACTGTAACAGTATGATGTGATGTCTCCTGTCAGCTCAATAGCATGACATGCACACTCTCCAGAGAACAGAACAGGTGTAAAACTAAAACGTCTTTTTCCTTTGTTTCATCTTTCATTTTTTTCACTTTGTGAATACATATATTTTGCATCCGTATACCTTGGTTTGCATTATATCCTTATCACATGTCAGTGTGTGGGTTTCTTTCATTTTTTCCTACACTCGCCTAGTACAGTTTGATGTCTCCCGTTTTAAGTGCAGCAGTCCGAGCTGTGAGCTTATCGCGATTGTCCCTGTCCATCCCAGGCTTTTTGTTGGAATGGCTATTGTTAGCCTTTTTTGGAATGCAAATGTCCATGCAGAATTTGATGTTGTCAATAGAGCTTGCATATTCCCCATGGAGGAGTCCTTCAAGACGTTCCAGTCTTTTGCCTGGGATTCAACTTTGAAGATGTGACAGAATCCTCGGTTTAGCCCTTAACAGTATGAGCCATGGTCTATGTGCCTTTAATTTGTTGTCTGTACACAGGCAGTAAGGGTATACCGTGTGATCAAATTTTCCAAAGTAAGGTAATGGTATGGATAGTTGAATAGTTGAGTAACAATGACTTCCTTGTTGGAGTGTTAACATGCTGACAATACTTAGAGCACCTTTTAAAAGTTGCAATGATTGAAATCCCGAGCTACAATAGATGATGTATGTCCTGTAGATGAGTGTTCTCATATTTATTAACAACATCAGAGTTTGCTTGGTGTAACATCAGATTGTGGATGAATGTACTGTAATGCTGTGTAATGGTTAAGAGCTCCAAGTCTGGAGAGCAGAATTTGGAGATAACTGACACATTAGTACGCCAAAAGATGTTCATCAAAAACACACTCCACCTCCTTTAACACTTACTGGTGGTCTCATCTGTTTGATCCATCAGATAAATCATAAAGCTACTGAGTGGCATTGAGTCTGGAATATTATAACCAAGCCAGGTCTCAGTGAAACAGAAGGCACCACATTCCCTCATGTTTCAGCGGGAGTTTGTGGAATCAAGTTTCAAAGTTCATCTACGTAGTTTGTTTTCCAGTGACTGTGCTTATGCTACTAAAATGCTACTGTGGGTGGCAGTGTAGCATAATGGGCAAGGAACTGGGCTTGCAACCCAAAGGTTTCAGGTTCAAATCCCAGGTAGGACACTGCTGTTGTACCGTTGAGCTAGGTACTTGGATTGCTTCAGTACATATCCAGCTGTATAAATGGAAACGTCTACGGCTGTCTGTGAAATGCCACTAATGTAATCTACTAGAATATTCGAAAGTGGAGGCCATGATGGATACTGGTAGTCTCACCAGTGCACCTCCTTGCCTCTCCGTCTCCTTAGCTGTGAGCATTGTCATCCAGGTATCTCAGGTGTCTGGAAAACAAAGTTGTGTAAC
Source organism: Synaphobranchus kaupii (assembly GCA_029718625.1). Lineage (NCBI taxonomy): Eukaryota > Metazoa > Chordata > Actinopteri > Anguilliformes > Synaphobranchidae > Synaphobranchus > Synaphobranchus kaupii. Next base: position 34,047,928 of record CM056379.1, read on the forward strand.
AAGTCCAATGTTTTAAGACGACTGTCCTGTATATCCAAAAATGTTTTGTTGTCATATACAATTGCAGATGATGCGTTTTGAACAAACAGTGAGACAAGCAGAATATGGAAGACTAAAGATCTATTTGGACAGGATAAGTTTTCAGGACAATGTCTGTAAAGTAATGATTACCACAGGACGTCTGTAATGTTAATGGCCGATTCGGACGGGATAAAGTATCTCCGTAAACAGCGTCTAGAATTACAGAGATGGGAGTGTCTACTCCATGTTGTCGTCACACCGAAAATGTTCCCCACGAGTCATACAACGTTACACATCATATCTTCACTGCAAACTGATTGCTTCTGGTAGAAAATCGCTGTCAGGGTGCAATTGAAAAGATAGACAATGTTGGCATGGCAAACATGTCCACAAAAAGCGTGAGGAATCCTGAATTACACCTCTTTATTAATGTTAGTTTGAAAAAAACAATATTAGGCCATAACATGTATGTAAGGCTATAGCTAGGCTACAACAGCTTACCTAAAGCTGCCACAAGCATTGCCCCACTGTAGCCTACTTTTGAGCCTGTTTTTTTGGGGGGTTTTTTTGCTCTCTGTCTTCTTATTTTAGGTAACATTACATTCATTTAGAAGTCAGCCAATAGTTGTGGCTTGCACTTGGACCGAAGAGAGCACAACCAAAGGTGTCATCGAGTGCTTACGTGAAAAACCAGGAGAAAAGACTGTGGAAAACTAATTTCTCACAGGAAATAACAGAATTTTACCGGACATGTCAATTCGCACGGGATTGCTTTAACCTGGGGTAATTTTCACAGGACATTTAATAGGAGGTAAAAGACTCCGGAATCTTTACTGGCGCAGGAGCGCGCAGTCTGTAAAAGTTACGGACATGACAGATTCAGACGGGACTAAAATAGCGGAGCTCCTCCGGTAATTATTACATTACCCCACCTCCCCCTGTAAAACTTATCCCGTCCGAATAGGGCTAAAGGGTAAGAAAGCAAGCCATACTTTGGTGCCATCAGTCATGTACAGTCTGTGTGGCCTGTGACCATTTGAAACTCGTTACAGGGATTTGTTTGAGGACAGATGGTTGCCAGGTCTGCGTTGGGTTATAATCCTTGATCCTGCCCTCTCTGTAGACCCACAACTCTGGAGACCAGCAGGAATGCAATACTGGTGAAGAGTTCTTAATGAATGAGATCCAAGCAAAGGCGAGAGACCAGCCAAAGTGACTGTTGCTATCCTCCAGTGTGTTTAGTCTTGAGAAGTAGATGGCTTCCTTAAAGGCAGCAGCTGAGTAAGCTATGTAGACACAAATTCCTGCTAAGGTGATGAGAGACCAAAATAAATGAAAAGAAAGAGATGGTGCATTAATTGCTCCTCAGGAGCAGATATAGGGTGGTGGTTTACGCTGTGAGACCAGTGCTGTCCACAAGATAAATCTGTAGGCAAGGTGAAAAATAATAATTCCATATTTCCCCTGACTTTTGGTGCAAGCATTAGAAGTGCAATCTAACAGCTATAACACATTAACCTTTAAGTGTTATTTAGTGCACAAATTGGATTCGAGCCTGCTATTCTATAGTCAAAACACGGACCAATATCTTAAGCACAGTACATATTATTTGCAGTAGTTCTCATCTGCAGCCAGATTCAATCAAATATATTATGTAAATTTGAGTAATTATATTTATTAATAAAATGTTTATTCACAGTATGAAATACTGAAAAGGTGGTATCTCATGTGAGAAGTTTCAACGCTGATCCAGATAGAGCTATATGTAGATAGATATATACACACACACACATTACAACAGACACCTGCTGCTTTTCCTATTCTCTATTTGGAGTTATACTCTACTTGACTATACGTAGCATTAGAAAATGCACATAGGTCAGTTGCTGGGCACACACTCGTGTATGCGATAAGTGCTGAGGGCACAGTGCTCATGTTGACAGGGGCCTACCAGTGTGTGACCTGCCATAGCACATGCACATGCATGTGATGAAGAGTAAGTGTTGCATTGCATAACGTGCTGCTGTGTAATGGTCTGCAGGATGTGCATTTATGCTGCTCTGCAATGCTCTGGTGTAAGTGTCTCTGTGTGCTTATAGAGTCTACACTTATTTAAATACTGTATTATCTACATGGGTGTACAAGTTTAAATGTTTGTGTCAGATGGTTGTTGTCAATGTTATTGCAATGGCGTCATCTCATTCATGCCCAGGAAAGACACCCAAAGGGAGTAGCAGCACCTGGTGTAGATGCTTGGCAGATGCAATTGGCATAGAAAGTTAGAGGCAAGCATGGAAATGAAAAGGGGTTGAACACAATGCAGATGGATGGGTGGAGTGTCAGTTTCTCCAGCAAGGAGGACATGGCATTCTCAGTCAGCAGTAAAAGAAAGGAGGAAAAGAAAGTGCTGGTGTTTTTTAAACTGTACCCAAATTCAGGAGCGAGGAGGTTCATGTGCTCAAGGCTAAGAATTACTGCAAGGCTCAGTCTATAGATAGATATGAAACAGCCTGACTATTGGCAGGATAAAGGCTGCAGGCCTGTGTTTCTGATGACTATGCTGTATCGTCCCTTTACCCCAGGTAAACTTCCCCAGCTGTTGTATCTACTGGGACAAGCAACAGGAACCCGGGGACACGGATATGGAGTAAAGCAGGAAAAGGGAGAATAATTTGGGGACCATACAGAGAGGAAGTAGAAGGCATATCAGGAGCATGGTGGCTTGGGTAAACCTGATAAGAATAATGCATTGCCTTTAAAGGTATTAAAGGCACAGGCTGGACCTGCAGTGCAGGCCTGTCAGGATATGGGGGTTAATACGGGCGATAACTTTGGGGGCAGTAATGGATTATGCGGTGGGTTGGAACTATGTCACCCTCCTAAGGACAGGTAGGATAAACACGCCAAAACACTGTGTTGCAGCAGGTAGGCGTTATGAGTGTAACAAGCTAGGGCACAAGGCCAGTAATTGCAGGAGCAAGGGAAAGAATGTGAAGGGGACAGAGGAAACGGAGACTGCTTTGTGCGTGTGGACACACTGCGCACTGGGTCAAAGACTGTCCAAAGAAAAAGGGGGGCCGAGTCTGGGAACACTGCTGCTAGATCAGAGGTGTAGCTGCTGAGTTTAGTACAAATAGGCATACAATTTAATACTTCAACACATGTATACATGTATTATATGCAGAGGTGTAAAATCCATGTTCAGAAAGTAAAAGTCCTCCCCGGTATTTTCTTCCAATCCTCTGGATTTGCGCAATACTTCAGCCAGGAGGTAGAACTAATTAGTTAAATGAGCTGGCTGAGTCCATGGGTGGAAGAAAAACATGGCAGGACATTTACTTTCTGACCCCTGGATTTTACACCTCTGATTATATGTATAAAACTGTTCTGAGACATTTCCTGCAATTTTTCTTTCTGTTTTAGTTCAGCATACAGGAAGCCAGACAAACTTGCATATTTGGACTGTTTACCATAACTCTGTGAAACAAAAATAAATGAATTTAAAAATAAATACATAGATCATATTTTCTGTAGCAGTGGTGGTATGGTTGATAATTATAATTGAAGTGAGTTCTTACTCAGAAGTTGCCTTTGAGAATCTGTGAAGTTGTTCATGTTTTCAAAGGGGTTCACCAAAGGCGAGCATTTGCTATGAACTGGAAAATTATTATATTATTTAAAATGCATATGAATGAATGCAGTGCCTACAGAACTATAATGTATGATCAATTGAAGCATAAAAAGAAGACAATGTTAAAAATAAACACACACATTTGCAAGTTCTCCATAGTCACAGCAAAACACATTGACAGTGCATTAAGGGGCCAATTTACAAAAGGTTTTGTGCACAAAATCACTGTTACCTCCTGTAAAAATAGCATCTGAGGTGATCAATTAACAAGGTACGAAAAGGACTGCATGTGTTCAAATTGAAAGATACATTGATTTTTAGTTTTTTGTGGGTTAGCATGCAAATAGATTACTTTAGAACATGTAGTGTGATTTACTAAGCCTGAAAGCAAGTTTGGGAAAGGTAATTACATTTTAGTAAGAATGGGAAGCAGGTATTAAAAGACATGCAATCGATAAGATGATGGTTGTCATTGTAGCAAGATGCGTATGGTGTGTTTGGAATATCCATAACTGAACGTTCTGATTGATTGCGCAACAATGGGGGCTAATTAATTGGCCCATTATAGCTAACGCTCAAAATAAACAAGAAGAGAATTTGTGGATACATAGGCCTACAGGAACAGTAAGAATAAATACATTTTTAATCATGTTACAGAATAGGCTACAAGAGTAACTAGTATTTGAATCAAACAAGTAATGCAATGGCTATTATAACTAGAAATTCCGATCGCTGAGCGATCAGGAAAAAAGACTCCCCCACCTGACCTTCCACTGCCTTGTTTAGTTTTTCTTCCCAATGCACTGCAGTTCCAATTTCAATATAAGTCCCTTTTATATTGCAGACTATGACTCACCACAGGAGAACTATGCCTTGTAAATATGAAGATATGTTGGGACACTTAGATGGGTAAATTCTGCTAGGCTGTTAAGTTGAAATCCATCTTGAAAGTATGTTCACGTCCAGATTGAACAACCGGGCTATATGCATTTCACCTACTTGCGCTACCGCATAGATTTAGTGCAAACCATGAGTATATATAGATTTTATTTTTAGCCCAAAAGTGTCCATTTTTGTCGCACATCTTTTTGAATGTATCCATTTGACCTTGACCTCTGACCTACTGTATATAGTTGTCATTTGAGAAATATGCGCCCAGTGTCAACCGTCAAGTTGATCATTTGTTTGTCCCGATCGGATATATAGTTCTCGAGTTATCAGCAAAATCGTGTTTTCTAAGATGGCCTCTCTATCGGACAAAAAGTAGGGTAAGGTCACAAAACAAATAGATTTTGCACAACTTCAGTAAATATACATCTCTGATGAACAATGACATATAGTATAGACAATTGTAGGCCACAAAAGTGCCATTTTTTGTCGCACCTCTTTTTCAATTGGCCATATGACCTTGACCTCTGACCTACATAGTTGTCATTTGAGAAATATGTGCCCCAAGTCAAGCTTCAGGTTGATACTTTGCTTGTCCCGATTGGACATATAGTTCTCGAGTTATCAGCAAAAACGTGTTTTCCAAGATGGCTGCCCTACCAGACGAAAAGTAGGTCAAGGTCACAAAACAGAGTTTTGAGAGTGGTTTTGGACTAGTGGGTGGACATGGAGTCTGATGACGTATATAATTCCTGCAGGAAATCAATGTAGAAAGAAACCCAACAACTGGTATAAGCCACCCCCTATGGGGGAGGCTTAACAAACAGTGAATAACAAAGCAAATAAAAACTTCATCAAAACAAACCCCATCATCAGATGGAAATGTGATTTTATGTGTAATTATAGTTACGATCATTTCAGTCCTGACCAACATCTTACTCCCGGAAGAAACTAAGAGACATCCACTGAAAAAGTTTGTAGTAAACATCTATCTTCTTTAGTGTAACAGTAGCCTGTACATAACCATTCCAAATATATTGGGAAATGTGTTTGCCAATGGCAAAATGAATTACTACTCAGTCTATGATGTTTTAGTCTCTTCTCCTGATAGATACGTCATTCTGTATGAAGGTTTCTTTGTACATTAAAACATCTGAAGGCATGGTTAGAATCCTAATAAAACGAACTAAATTCAAACATTGTTTGCAACTAGCACATGCACATTATCATTATGAAATAAGTATATTTATTACTATTAGCTATCAATACCATTTATCAGCAGGAGATAAATAGCAGCACTATTCTTTTAAAGATCATAGGTCCACATTTCATTGCAAAAAATAGATGTAGGTAGTGGCATGACTGCAAGCAGAGCTGTCACAATGAAAGCCCTGATGTTTTCCCACAGGTGTGGTCCCGGGAGGCTGCGGATAAACATTAATTCGATTCCACCCTGCTCTGGTGGTCAAGGAGCATCATGCACATCGCGTTCAACAACTTTATTTTCTTCTTTTCACTTTTTGCCTTGAATTTATGCAATTTTCTTAAACCCACATTTTTCAAGGAACCATGTATTTAACAAATTATTGTGATGTGTCATTTAATATATTTTCATTACCTTTTATTTCTATCCAAACACTCACATAAAATGGCAAATAGCAACAATATGGCCTACTTTTCTTCATTGGCAAGATAATGTGTTTACAGAAGGCATTCTGCATCTGTGATTCATGTACACTGAAGAACAAAATATCTGATACACAAAATGTAGATCATTCAGATCATATTGAATTTGTAAAACATACTTTTGTTTAATTTATTTCAGTGGAGATTATGAATAATATTCCATACACTATCATTTTATAACACATAAAGATCATATACAAAGCATAAATGCTTATTTTATCAGAACACTGAATTAGAAGTATGCCACACCACAATGCCTTGATATGGCAACGCTCCAATAGGCCAGGATTGTTAAATTGGTTATAAAAAAAATAATCATTTAAAGTTACTCTCCTCACATTGTGAAACCTTGTATAGCAAGAAATTAACTGCAAGCTGGTTTTAGTCACAGGTGCAATTGTGTATACTTGGCAATATACGTTTTGGCAAGGCCAAGATTTGACAAATAACCTCCTAAATTGTAGCTTTTGCTACATGGGTACGAGTATTTGAGAGTTTGGATCTAAAATGACGTATTTAAATGCACTATTGTTTAAACCTCACCAGAATTATGTATTCTCACTGTTATAATAATAGCAATAGCTGAGCAAAGCATCCCCCCAATTCCATGTACTGTAATAATGAATGCAATAACAAACATTTTGCCATTCATTCCATGTGAAATTCTTATGCGTTCAACTATGAGGTGTGATCCACTTCTCATGTATCAGTTAGACGAGAAACTCCCGTTTAACATTTTCCAACATGTTATTACAAATTCTTTCACCACTGGATCATAACTTGGAATAATCTAATCTCTTGTCATGTTCCACCTAATTAAAAGAAAATCCTCAATACCTTATGCTTTTGTATTATAATTTTTGGAGCATTGGTCTGTATTGTAAAGACAGGTGTAAAACTCACAGAAACAAGTTTTGGCCACTCTACTGGGCATACCAACCTTTTAAAATTGTCGGTTGCACTGGAGCCGTTGGTCCTGTCATGTACATGGTACGTCTAACGGTAGCCTAGTGGTTCTTTATTTGTTTAAAAGTGCAGGGAAAGAACTCACACTTGTATGATTATTTATGGAAAATAGGTTATTGACAAACTCACTAAGTACCAACTTGCGCACACTGCCAGATTTAGTTTTGCAAATTCATAATTGGCAATAGACATAACAGCCTAAACATTCAATTGTCTAAAGCAATGTTCAATCCTTATGATATTCGGATTGAAGCACAGTGCTATGGAAATGCAGTTGTGAATGCAGATTTAAAAGACAGTGGCCAGGAAATCTTGGGAAATTAACCTTTGACAGTTTCAAATGAAACATTACGAGAATCTACCAAATACCAACTCAAAGGCCTGCTTGTCCACCACACGTCCAAACCGTGTAGAAAAATACAAAGTGTCTGGACAGCTGTATCGTTTCAAACAAAGTAATGGCTCACTTCTGGAATCACCAGTGTCTCCAAGCGTCATAACATCAGTCACGGGCAGGTAGAGGTCACGTCTATACCCCCAGAAGGTGAGGTGAGAGACTTTAAGTGTCGTTTTTGAGTCATCCAGATAAATCATGCCCACAACTCTTCTAAGGTAGTGACTAAAGGAGTAAAGCATGATGGCTGCAAATACAGCAATTCCAGTGCTGTAACACATCAGAGTGTACGTGGCTTGGCCCTGAAAGTATAGATAATGTACAGGTGGGAGCAGTAACATAGTAATTCCAGTCTGCATAAGTTTAAGCCTGGATATGACTCGGAGAATTCTGATGGCTGGAAATGAGTAAATGAGGGTGAAGTTATGTGAAGGGGGGTCTTCCGGCTTCCCACGAGCTTGGTTGCGGGGAAATGTGGATAAAAAGCGACAGCTTTCGACAGGCGTTGTCCTCCTGGGGTGCAGCTGGCAAATTCCACGTGGGAGGGGTCGAACCCCTGTGACGAGCCATCTACAGTATTTTACAGCCAATTGCCCTCGACATCCAAACGCTGGGAATGGACCCATTCGTCTACCCTAAATAATAGAGAACAAAGTGGATAAAGGAAATTACTTTACAGAAAATAGGTAGTGCCAACTATCCATTGAATCATCAAAGATGTACCCAGCAGTGTTCAGCGAAAAGTTAAGGTTAGACACCAATGCACCGCCGCCTGTAGGCTACGTTTTTGTTACATTTCAAAAAGTAATTGTTTTAGCCAGCTCAATAACCTCATAAGATGCTAACTGTAACTAGCCAATTTATAAACTCAATTTACAAGTTAGTAAAGTAGTTACGAAACGAGAGCTGGATAACGTTAGCAAACCATCTCGACGAATTGCCAGTTACTCTAACGCGTTCAAATTAACATTACCTGCCTTGCCATCAAGATAGATATAATAAATCATAAATAAATATAACCTGTTTGCGTTACATCACTAAACTAAACTAATATTACACATATTTATGTAGACCATAGTGACTTACCACAAGAGATTGCTTGCCAGTTAGTCTTAAGCACAGAAGTACGCTGAGAGGTGGAATGAAGATCAGTTTGGTGCATCACTGTTTAAGTACTTGACTGCAACCATAGATATTTTTGTCCGTTCCAGGCTGTAATTAATGGAACATATCTGTAAATGTATACCACAAATGTGAATAAACTGTCTATGGAATAAACACATGGGTCTATAAAAACATCCCTAGAAAATCCGAGAAATTAATGCTTCACATAACTTTCTATCTTACTATTCAGGGTTGTAGCCTGTAGCGCAAGTGTTTTGCTCGCATATTCTCCCATTTACCTTATTATTAATACTGTGTATCCATTTGAGAATATACATGCTTTAGTCCAATTAAATTTTCCAAAGACCGAGGAACAGGAAAATCTAAGTAAGTTGATACAATAGTGATAATTTTCTAATTTGTTTATTATCAGACTTCCATTCTATAGTATTGCGAACAAAAATACTTTTCTCTAACTCCCTGACATTATAAGTTGTTTTTGAGACAGAGCATTCTTTAACAGTGCAGAGACCCTCTTGGGATAGCATTAATAGCGTAAGAATGTTACTTATTTTTTCGTAAGAATGTTTTTTTAAAGAATGTTTCTTTTTTATAATTTTTGAGGGTTTGATCCACAGAACAGTTATTTTTGAGTTCAGTGGTTTGATCAGGATTTGACACGATGACGTGGCTACCATAGAATACAGTTCTGTGATAAATCTAGGCGTACCACTGATCCGTATATCACGTTGATGAGAGAGAAAGATTGAAATGATGCATCCGTCTGTGATCTGTATTCATGAATGTGCGCAGTGTGCGCGTAACTGACACCCGTGAAGCCATTGCTCCTGCCTTTTACGCGTATTTCTTAAACAGTGGTCGCTAAAAATAATAACTGCTAGTCGGCTTGCTAGGAACCAGAAACATAAAATGACTCTTTCAGGCGTGGATACAACAACACTATGCTTATTTGATGTCGATGGAACACTTACTGCAGCTCGCCAAGTGAGTTGAATCAAAGATTTTGGTTGAATGAATATATAGCCGAGCTCCTTGAGCTCCACAGTGGCAGCGTCGTATGGCCGTCCAGTTACGTAATTTTTTAACTTACTTAGCTAACAAATTGGCTGAGTGACTACAAACAAACAGTGACAATGTAGCAACAACATGTAGCAAATGTTATTCGTTACTTGATAGCATATTTAACTGTGTCTGTTTTCATCATATGCCGGTTAGCTGCATAGATAGGCTACACAGTCCACCATGGTAATGAATGAATGAGTGGCTTGCTAACTAGCTAATGTGTTGGCAACTTAACGTAAATAGCCTGCTACGCTAGTTTGCTAGCAGTAGCTGCAGCTGGCCAACATGTTGCCAGCTGCATATCGAACTTTTTATTTTCTATTTCAGCATTTAAAAATGAATGATTCACCACAAACTACAATTATAAGAAATTATCAACTTGAATGTATTGCGGTAGGAGTAGTTAAGGTAGCCTATATCTCAGTGTAACCTGGCTAGATTGGTTGCTAGCCAAATCAACTGATAATTTAAGGTTAGCTCAGATCGCCTCTTTGAGTGCATATGGGGAACCCTGGACGATAACCATTGAAATACAAGTTATATGCCTACAGCCTGCAGGCAGTGGAAACAAGCTGGTGGCCCTAGTTATAAATACAATAAAATCAAAATGTATTTGTATGGCACATTTCATACAGATGTTGCAAGGCAATGCGCTTGACACACAGAAATAAATACTTTTCATGTTGTTGTTTCTAACAAGATTTATGACGAATAATGCATTGCCAGCAGGTCTTTTTAAGCCATGTATGTCCCTCTACAGAAAGTCACACCTGGGATGGATGAGTTTCTGAAGAGGTTGAGGCAAAGAGTGCGGGTAGGAGTGGTGGGAGGATCAGATTTTGAAAAGATCAAAGAGCAACTTGGGAGTGATGGTGAGTTTAACCTCCCTTCTGTGTACAGTGTTTACAGTATCCACTTGTGTTGTCATCTTTGTACCAAAAAAAAAACTGCTCCAATATAATAACATGCATGTTGTGCTCTAGAAAGTACTGTCTTTGTTCTGTCATTAATCCAGGATCGCAATTCACTGTGATAATTAAGGATCCCATGTCAAAGTGTTGACAGTTCCCTGGTGTCCTGGCACTATTCCCAATGGGGCTCTATCAACCTCTCACCGAAATCACCTCAACCGTCCGGTGGTGGTTTTAGTGGAGTTTCCCCTCTTCATTGTAAAGCACTTTGAGTTATTGAGTTGTAAGATACTGTATAGAATCCGATTAGCATTGTTAGTACTAGATTAAGCGGTCATACTCATTGTCATTGCCATAACCTTTCGTACAGACACAACTCTTAAACAAATCCAAAAGCTGACATTTGTAAAGTTAACAGTTCTGACGTATTTATTAGAAACAAACATTTTCTATAAACGCTGAGCTCCCCACCTTATGATTAAGAGTATCAGCACATGTAGAAGATACAGGCTATTTGTAATGCAAAAAGTGTTTAGGGTATATACTTTTTGGTCTGGCTTTATGAGGGTGTGGACATTAGTTTTTATAGCAGTGCTCAGTGGATTCAATCTCCCTGATTTGTTGTTATTTTGTTTTGTTGTTAGTGGTGGATAAAGTGGATTATGTGTTTGCTGAAAATGGACTGGTTGCATACAAGGATGGAAAACTGGTTTCTGTGCAGGTAGGAGAGCATTTTGCCAAGCCCATCAAATTAATATCACAGTCTTGGCTAACACAATCAGCTATTTTTAGCATTTGTTTTCTTTGTTTTTCAGAATATTCAGGCTTATTTGGGTGAAGACCTGCTACAGGACTTCATTAATTTCAGTTTGAATTACATGGCAAAGATCAAACTACCCAGGAAAAGGTAAGATGAGTACTTCTAGAACTGACTGCAATTTTTTTGTAATTTCATCAGGCTACGAGGATTCGACACAAATGAAGTATGCATGTTTTCTGATGGCATGGACCTTTCTTTTTCATTTGAATTGGTTAAAGGCAACAGACTCCAAAGTCTTTTTTCTGTGTGGTCAAAGTGTGCACATTTATTTGCAAGGTTTGGTAATAACAGTAGTAGTAAAATAGACAGGACTGGCTTTCTCTTGCTTCACAACCAAGTATCACATTTTCACTCTATGTAGGATATTCCCCAAGCAGACATTCTGATTGGGTGTCAGATACATAAACCTGTTAACATGGTTAATGAATGCCATTGTTTTAATTTTCCAAAGGGGGACTTTTATTGAGTTCCGCAATGGAATGCTGAATATCTCTCCGGTGGGCAGGAGCTGCAGCCAAGAAGAACGAATTGAGTTCTTTGAACTTGATAAAGTAAGTCAGAATTACATTACAAATCTCTCCCTTGCTCCCTGTCTCCCTCAGCGACACTGATCTCTGATCAGAGACAAAAGACATTTAAATTGCATCACCAAATGTGTGCACAAGTGGCAGTGGGGTAGTAAGGTTTGTGTAAAAGGTAGCTATCCATCTCTGTGTTGCTCTGATTAAACATTAATTTAATGCATGACTATAGTGAGGGAGTGGTTTGGAATGCAACTTAATTTGGCAGAACTACTACCGCAAACATTGCATTAACCTGACAATTTCTTGCAGCATTATAAATCCTGTAGATTGCTAGGTGACTAGAGCGTAACCTTCATTTGTATGTTTTATCATAAAATTTAACATGAACCTATGGTTTGTTTAAACCATACACATGACACACGTTTATAAATCTTTATTATCTCCAGCCATTCGCTTGGCAATGTAATTGACCATATTCACACGGCGGCCATGCTGCTCTTACGTCACACTCAGGGTGGGAAACTCCACTCAGAAGAGCTGGTAAACCACTGTAAAAGTACACTGTTCTTCTGTTGTGTTATGTGCCAGGCGTCAACTTGTATAAACATTGGGAATCTATCTGTATTTTTCAGTTGATAACTAAAAAATCGAGTCATGAAGTACCATTCAGAAGTCTGCATATTTTATACTTGTGGCCACCTTTAATTAGATGTTTGTCTCTGAGAATTTCTGTGTATTTGTATTTCAAGGCAATTTATGTCTTCCCGCCTTACAGAAGGAGCACATCAGAGATAAATTTGTTACAGTCTTACGGGAAGAATTTGCTGGAAAGGGCCTGGCCTTTTCCATAGGTAAGTATTCTTTCATTTTGTCCACTGACTGGATTCTTCATTCTCATTGATGTGCAATCCCATCTTTTAATACCATTTTATGCTAATGCTTTCTGATCAGGGGGACAGATCAGTTTTGATGTGTTTCCCGATGGGTGGGATAAACGTTACTGCCTGGGAATCGTGGAAAAAGACTGCTATGAGAAGATCTATTTCTTTGGTGACAAAACCAAACCAGTGAGTTTCACCCATTGTCTATTACTATTCTTGTTATCATTCCTATTCACAACAGTACTACTACTACTGCATTCCTGAGTATCCCTTTAACATTTTTCTCATTTACCCAAGGGAGGTAATGACTATGAAATCTACGCAGACCCCAGGACCATCGGTCATGAAGTGTCCTGTCCCGAGGAGACCATGCGTATCTGCGAGGAGCTCTTCTTCAAGTGAGAGCCATTCCTAAATCCAGGATAATGACTACAGGGCACATGAAGAGTGGACCTCTGTAGCACAAGAAAGTCTTCATTCAGACCTTTAATTTGGCACAAAAACATATCATACCGGAGAGACTAATGTCCACTCAAACCTGATCTACACATGCTGCAGCAAAGTGTATTTAATACTCTGGCCTTTACCCATGGGGTGGGTTTGGAATTCAGTTTGGTCAGAGTAATGATATTTGAAAGGCATTCATGCATTGCTTCTATTATGAAATTCAGTAAGGTGAGCCAGCAGCAAACCAGGTTTACTATTTGTTAAACGAAGCATAATGACAATTTTAGGACTGCGTTTCCCGAAGAAAGGGAATATTGTTTACAGTGGCATTTCTCAGAGAGAACCCTTTACTGCCCCCCCGAGACCCAAATGAAAATGTGCAGTAGCGCCAAATATTTGCATCATTAATGTTTTCTGTGAATGGCAGCAGGTGCATATTCTACCTCCTGATCCTTGGGGTAGAAAGGACTAAAAGTAGGGTCCTGAAATGTGGAGTTTAGTTGACCATCTGAAAAGTTATGCACATTTGCACTTTTACTTGCAGTGGGCACATTTTTGTTGCGAGATGTCTGCCATCTACTGACCATTATGCTTCAGATAGAATAAAGTTATGAAGGGCCTGATTCTGACTTGAGATATGCAAAAAAAAAAAATGTACTCACTCTCAACTAAACCAGATTTGTGTTCATTAGAGATGCACATTTTTCCACTGACATGTGAACCTGTGTAACTGAAATGGATGGTCCGTCCTGAGTTGCACTTAAATTAGCGTGCAATTACAGTAGCTTATCCTGGCACATGCCCATATAAAATGTGAATTTACCAGTAGGTCCCATTCCATTGCATTTTTCCTTCCGTAAAACCAATTATTCAGTACTACAAGGCATGGGTGATTTAAAATGAAGTAATCTATAATTTATTTGTATAATAAATGTATTTCTTCCGTATCTCAGTTGCTCAATTGCCAAACTAAAAATGTGGTTTGTAAGGAACTACTGACACATGCATTGTCATTTGGACATTTGGGTTATAGATACGGAAATTAGGCAAAACGTGGCAAAAAGTAACTAGGTAGTAAAAGTAAGTAGACACTGAACTCATTGGGGCTGGCTCACTTCAGGGAAGAAGTCTTGGAGTGTTTCCTGGAATGCACTGATTTGATTTTATGGCTTACAATATTAGCAGTTCATTAGTAAATGGGGTGCCAATTTTGGTGACTTTCAAATAATTATTTAAACATTTTAACTCCACATTATATTGAAATTAATATGTCTGTAAATTGTCATAATCAAGTTTGACTACATTGTATGTTAAAACTATTGTTGTCCACTTGGAAAAGTCAGTTGAGTTGTTATTCCATATGCTGGCAGATAGGTGTACAACCTTTTCATGCATGCAAAGGCTGCCGAGATTACACTAGGTAACTTGGAATTAAATGGGACAAACCTTTTCAGTTACACTTTATCCTAAAAGTGCAACTGTCATCTCCATAAATTACCCAAGCCAGGATGCACACATGGAAAAAAAAAACACTTAACTTGCGCTAAGTTCTTGTGACGTATCTCAAGCCAGGACCAGGCCATAAATTAATAGCCATAGGGAATGTTACATGAGCCACTAGTACATAACATAGCTGATTAAACATGAGCATCGTAACTTACTGGTTCATTTAATCAGAAGAAATATAGCTACATGTGTATAGAAACTATATGGTATATATGGTATGATAATAAAAATGATCAGAAAATCATGCTTTTATACTGCAAATTTCTCATCTCTTACATCTCATTGTGTTGTGGTTCTATGTGTTGTGGCTGTTAGAGGTAGTGTGCAGAATATATTGGCTGTTCCAGTTAGCGTGTGCAGAATATGCATGAATGTACTGCAGTCCATTATTTTGGAAACTTCCATCACATAAAAAAAAGTTACCCAAAGTCATACATTTCCTGTGCCCTATACCTTTTGGTAATTATATGACAACACAATACGCTTTGTACTTAATTTATACCCTGTACCACCATTGTATGAGGAAGACCAAAGGCAGAATGCGAGGCTCAAGCCTGGTCATGTTCATCATGCTTTTTCTCAAACATATGCTTTCTGGATCCGTTTGTCCATCCAAAAGACGGGGGAAAGCCCCAAAGGATGACGTTTTAGGCCCGTCTCCGCACCAAAGCACCACAAATGACACAATACAGTTTGACATGTTGCTAGGTATAATTACATGTATGTGCAAGCCCCTTTCAATTAATATGGAAATACACTTTTATTTTTTTATAAGCATTTTATTACATTTGCCCAACAAATACAAAAATGAGTGATACATTATATCCTTTCATGAAACAACGTCTTTTTATGGTCCACTTCTTGTTCTGAATTCTGTATCCATTAGCAAGAATGGACTCAATTTTTCAGTCCCATAATCTAAGATGAAGCCATTTTTTAAATCTGCAATTAACACTTATAAATGGTCGGTTATTATTGTGCTTTTTGTAATGAGTTATTGCATTGTCATTCCACTAACAAACAGAAACTGAACATAGTGAAAATATGAAGTATTAACAGATACTGTCTGGGAACATCTCATACTTAATCTCTTAGGCCAATAGTACACCGATAACTGGAGACTCAAGACTGAATATTTATTGGGGTAAATTCACTTTTTCAAATTCAGGACTGGCATATCTTTGAAGTAATTTCTGAAGCAAGTTCAAGGTTATTCATTCATTTTTTTAATAGAAGATAAACGCAAATTGAATTACTACTCATCTTTGGCTAAGTACCAGTCCAGACCTTGCATTCAGTTGTACAACATGGAATATTCCTCAATCAGGTACTATCCTTCACCTATCCAAATGCTTGTCTTTTCTTTAAAAAAGAAAAAATAATGATGAAGCAAATGCTTAACTACAGCATGGCACTGTGTTCCCATTCTGTACATTTCCTTCCAAGTGCTGAAGACGGAATGGCACCCTCCACCCCCAACGTATACATCACAGGGACCCGCATGTATACATTCCACATTGGCTCAGATTCCCAAGCGGTCAGTAGGATTCTACATGTAGAATCTTTCATGCAGCCAGGGTTCCATAATCTGCTGATCCCTACACTACCCTAACATACAACAGCGTGGGTACCAACAACCGTCCCGTCTGGAGTCTCCGGTGTGGCGTATTACAGCTTATACATTATTCTGAATTACTGAACCAGGTTAGATTTCTGAAAAATAACACAAAAATTTCACAATACCACCTTAGGAATACAATTACCATATTGCAAGTATAGCTGGCCCATTTCTTCAGAAATACAAACAGTGCAGCTTTTTGGAAGCGGGTCCTCATCAGCGGATCGGGCGGTAAGGAAAGTTCATCCCTGGCAAAAAAGTCTGGGTGGGGTGAGGGGAATGTGTGTTGTGTGCTGGGTGTGCGGTGTGGGTAGGGAGAGTGGAGTGGGCAGCAGAAGCAGGTCGTGGAGGGTAGCCCAGTGGTGGTGTGTGGATGTGGGGGTAAAACCCAGGCTGATACGGAGAATGTGGTGGCTGCTGGACCGGGCCTGACATCACAAGCTGAAGCAAGCTGTTGGAGAAGAGAGTCAAAGACACTACACTTAAAAAAAATTAAAAAAAATGGTAAAAAATAATAATAATTGTTTGGCAATTGCTACAATCCTCTCAACCATGCTTTATGAGCTTAGACAGTCAAACATATGTAATCCGTCAATATAAAATAAGTACTAGTGCTACTTACTTATTGTGGGGCAGCCTGGAACAAAGAGACCTCAGGTCTTCTGTTGAGATAAAATGAACAATTTAATAGTTCCTTAGAATCCTAACTGGGGCCCTGACAATGGAAAACTGCACCAAAGTGCATACTGAACATGTGACTGGTGTTCAACTCACCTCTTGCACACAACAATGCTCCTGCTGCCATGGCGACTTGCAGGGCCTGAGCCAGTCTGTCCAAAGAGAGCTCAGTTTCTTTGGTGGCATTCAGAGGGTTCAGTTCACTCACTAGCCTTGCCAGCTCTTCCACAAGTTGAGCCACATTTTCAAACAGCAGGAGTCCCAAGCGGCCAAACAGGTTCTTTTCCGTCAAGTGCGCTTGCAGCATCATGAGGACCTGAAGGACACTCAGGTGAAGCTTGGAATATAGAGGCTTTGAGTCCCTGTCGCCCCCCTCAGAATCGGGCATCTCTCGAGGGAGTTTTCCCATGTGGCCGTTGGACAGGGAAGGCTTTATGTTCCTCTTGTAGGCCAAAGGGGACTTAACACACCACCGCACCAGTCCCAACAGTGGAGTGAGGTCCAGACAGCCTAGGGGCAGGTTGGCTGAGATAGGCGTGTTGAGGAAGGTGATGAGGGTCAGTCGAGGGTCATCAAAGATCCAGGTCACCACCATCTCCAGAAGGTCAAAAGGCGGGATCAGGTCCTCTATGGAAAAGACAGCACTCATTCAAACAGAGCTGAATGCGGCATTCTTTTTCCCGTTTTAAATTCCAAGCATATACAGGCTATTATTATAAATGCTTTAACTCATCCCCCTTAAAAATGGCCACTGCTTCATCTGTGACTTAATTGTGGAGTCAATCAAAGAATATGGATGCAATTTGAAGCTTAAGATGATAACTTAATTCAGAATCAACCTAAATTTATTAAAACAAATAAAACTCAGATGCACAATACATGAGTGGCAAAAATTCCATGCATGGCTTGCAAATGACCACGACAAAATGCAATTGAGCGTATAAAAAATGCTCAAAAATATAAATGCAAGCCATCAGCATATATTTCCAAAATGAAAGCCTCATAGAGAGGGCAAGGTACTTCTAAGATGTTGATAACAATTTTACAGTATGTTCACAATCCAGTTTCCCCCCCGTAAGGTACTCTGATTAAATCTGACAATTAAAGCAAAGGCAGATGTGGCATGTTCAAATACCTGATGAGAGGTCATAGAGGGCAGTGACGGCTGTAATAAACTGACAGCAGAATCGAGGGCTGGCACTGAAGATCTGCTGGAGTGTTTGGACTGATCCTGGCACCAAGCTGCAGTAATCGTCCACTAAGACCTTGGCAAGACGAACACAGTAGATAGCATGGGACCTCTGTGAGAAAGACAAGAGGAAGTTACAAATGAGATATTAAAAATCTATTCATAAATAACAAAACGGTCTGTGCGTTAAATTGATGTGCGACTGGCCTTGTTAGTTGATATGTAATTGGTGGAGAGTAGAACTGGATTATAATAAATAGGCTCCAGTGAAGAAATGTTTTGTGTTACAATAACCGCTGTAATGATCGCTGTAATCAGGAGTAATCACTATAATGGTAAATACAGACCACAAGCAAGTACAGTTATGCAAAGGTCTAGATCTACAGTGACATGTCCATCGGTCTGTATGAGGGAAGAAATCAAAGTCACCACATTTCTGAAATAACGCTTCACATTATTTGTACCAGATTCCCTCCAAAACAGTAGCTCTCCCCACAACAAGCAAAGCTGAACAAACAAGTAATCTGATGTAAAGCCAGAACATAATCCACAACATGAGCTCTTTTCAGCAAAATTATTTATCCCAACAACAATTTCAACAATAGCCTAGAACTTGTTATGTTTGTGCAAATGCACGTACACTATGTAGATAATATTTTGTGATTGCAATAACTTCCCGGTGCAAGAAATGAGTTGAACGTCCTCAAGAGAAGACAATAAATCCAAATAAACACAAAACTTTCTTTGCATTACATGCATAGGTAATGTACATAGATTATACTGTCTGGCTTTGTACTTCTAGAGTCGAGCCAGAGTTACGGCCTGCCTAGTTAACTGAACAGGTTATAAAACCTTATCTAGTTCCTTGTCATCAACTGATGAAAAAATGTAAACATTAAACAGAAACAAGTCACCTTTTACAAAGATATCAAAATTAGTGAAAGGGACACGTCTTATCACCATTGCTAGAAAATTGCACTTTGGGAAAGTCATCGAGTTTGATACAGGCTAAATAAGAACAAGACACAAAATCAAATAGTTCACCTAAGAGGCCAAAAAATGGTGGGCCAGTGAAAGGGAGAGGTAAATAAAAAGTCCTGAATGACTATGCCTGAAGTTCATATCTGGAAGCCTCAATTGTATAAACCAATCATTCAGTCTTAGAACTACTGATATGTTATGGAAGGAACGCATTGCCAACCTGCAGCCACGATGCAGCACACTCCAGGATGGGCACTCTGCAGACGGCCACAGCCATGGACACCAATTTGCCCAGCATAGCCATTCTGTTGTCATCCGCCTTGTTGCCTTGGGGACTGAAGAGGGCAGAGAAGATGATCTGCCGCACTGCGTCTTTGCTCTGCTCCTGGAAGTAACTGCACATGATCTCTAGTAGCTGCAGCTCTTGGAGGGAGTTCATCCGCTGTTGGACAGTGAAAAGAAAATATTACACAGTGTAATCGCATTACAAGTGACCATATTAATACCAAGCCAAACAGGTTTAGCACCATGCCTCAGCTTATTCAAAAAACAGGATCTAGGTGCTGTATAACAGATTGGTCACCACCTTTCAGTGATTTTAATCATTCGACATTGCAAATAATTAAGAAAATGACTAATGAAAAGGTCTGTGTGAAATATAATTAAAATAGAACTATGAAAAAAATTTACAGGAAAGTTCACAAACCAGAATTTGAATGGATTGGCAAATGGATTGGAGTTTTCATGATTGGAGCCATGGAATGCATTAGAAACGTCTTAGAATTAGGACTAATCTTGAACAGAAGGACAAAAAAAATGCCCGAAGAAATAGATTTTTTGGATTCAGTGGTTCAGGGCAGGAACTAATTGGTGGTAGCTAGCCACTCTTGCTAACCAGCTGCATTCAATTGCTAGCCAACCAATCTGTTAGTTTTCCAGGTAGCTAACAAAGCCACAGTTAAACAGGAATAACAGAATTACTCCACTTTATTTTGTTTATTGCATTATATTAGCTGTACATCTTTTTTCTACTTTCTAAAACATCTACTTTGGAAGTATAATTAGCTACGTCTTGGCCATTTATAAATATGACCAATAATAGCTTTGCAATACAAAATACAAGTTCCATTCACCCAGCATGGGGATATTTAAATGTCAATGAATGCAAAACTTAATGTGTTCCAATGAAAATGCTGTCATACTTAGTCTCCTACAAAGGACAGTCAAAATTTCAAAACCCATTGGAATTGGGGCAATAAAACAATCTAAATGTGCATGTGACGGTCTCACATGACCAAAGCAAGTCAAATGGGATAACACCTTGGGTAGATATAGGTTATATGAACCAGGCCGCATAACCCTGAAAAACCTCACAGACAACAATGGATTAGCTATTGCTAAGTCCTTAAAACACTGTTCTGTTTTCTGCCCTGTCATAATAAATACCTTAAATATATATGTTTTGTTTTACCCTGCAGCAGAGTGCAGTGTAAATACAGAACATGCTTGCTTTACAGATATTCAAGAAAGCTTAAAGAACTGATACTGATGGTTCAACATTTTACATTTGTTGTTGTTCAGTTTAACTGATCCAACAGTGTCACTGAAGACTGCAATGTAACAATGCAAATGTAGTCGTGTTTTTTTTTTTTCCTGCATGCTTCAAGATGCACTTAGCACAAATAGATATGGGGGGGAAAGTGGATTTAAATCACTTCAAGTGCATTACAATGAACATTAAAGTGCTTCACACCCTTTTAAAGGACCTAAGACCTTGCTCCCTTTAGAGCTAGCTAGTTTAGATAGGCTATTAGGCTTAGCCCATACTTTCATACCGTGGAATACAAAAGAAACTTGTTCTTCAATTAAACAGCACCTTATTGTATAGTTGCAGTTTAACAAAGACAATAATAATTAATAACAATGACGTACAGTTAAAAAGGAGAATAAAGCCGTACTTTTGGCTGCACATTGCGGTCTTTAGGCACGTGGAAGATGAACTCCTCCACCAGTTCGATGGTGCCTTTATCCACAACGGGGACTGCGGTATTCTGAAGCTGGCTGCTGAAATATATGTCCAAGTGGTACAGCACCTCCTTGGCAGCACTCAGGGCGTCTCGCCTCAGCAAGGAATGGCGGATATCACTCATCTCTGCGCGGCACAGAAGCAGGTTTGCACGTCAACACAAAAAGCTCACGGGAACAGAGATAACTCAACTTTGCAATAAGCGAGACAACAGTACAGAATTGGTTAGGTCAGGGGCTCCCGACTGTGGTCCACAAAAACCCCTGCGTATGCCGGCACTCCTTCCAACCAATTTCTTAATGAAGGTTATTGAAAACAAGGGTGTAAGTTTCATAAATTTGTGTTGAAACATTGTAACAATGCAGGTTTGGTTTCTTCAAACTCTAGCTATCCAAACCTTCCACATTTAGGAGTTCACCAATTTCAGCTGTTGGTCCATAAATACAAAATTTTACATCTTAACATATATTACATGCATTTGCCACAACACAAACAAAAAGCATTAGTTGGCTCTGAACTAATCTAGATGGATTAAAAGTCTAACGTTAGAAGTTAAAATGGAACATTCACTATGTTTCTGTCAACATAATGTGGCATTAAGAGAGTAAACCATCCCCCAATAGACGTTAAGATTTCTAATTTAAAAAAACAACTAACAGCCGTTTATACATCAGGAATTGCAATTCAGCTTGGAAAAAAACAGCATACTCGGTGCGGGGGGTTATTCAGGACGAGTGGGAACCCATAATAATAACTGGATACGCTGTGACAGGGAGTTGATGTTAGCATTTTGCTTGCTTAGTTTTGCACCTTGCACCTAAACATATAGTTTAAAACTAATGTTTTTTAGTCTGACCATAGTTCCATGACAGAATAGCAAGCAAGCCCCCATTTAACGAGACAGGTGAAAATGAGCTATTGATGTAAAGCTTTATTGGGGCACTAAACCCCAATTATATAAGGTTACATTAGTTGTATCACACGTTTACCCCTAAATAGCAGGCGAACGTTATAACGTTATAAACATTACGTCCAAAACTAAGCAAACCTGTAACGTTATAGCACACATTCAAAACCCAGACTGGACCGCGAGGGCGAGGCAGGACAGATGCGGCCTAGCTGAATAAGCAAGTGCTTCAGTTTAGTTGACAGGTTTCCTTGTTTACTTGCATGTACACAGCACCAGTAACATCCAATATTTTCTTTACCTTATGTCCCAGTGTTACCACGCCGTCTCATCTCTAATATAAAATAATTGCAAAAAGCAAGCAGTTAAAGGGCGTACACAAAGCCCGCAGCCCGGTGCCGCTGCTTGGCAATGGACATTCTCTTGTACGGTGGCCCTTTTAGGACAAACATCCCTCTATTTCCTCTGTGAGTAAGATAAGCGATCGACTTTCACGATCATACCGCCATCTACGGTGCTGGAGTAGCCTAACCGAAAATGGCTCAAACTCGTTCATATTAGTCAAAAATCCAGAGAGTGGGCTATTTTCGGTAAATCCTTAGATGTCTCAAAATCTCTGAAGAACAGACAAATCCACCCACAGTGAAAGCTGTAGTTCGCACATTTTTAGTCAGTCTCTCTGATCCAGTTCTAACTATATTTTTGTCACTTATGTTTGTTCATAGATTTAACTTCAGTTCTTTATTGTATTGCTTTTCGACAGCCTCATAACAAAAGTGCCTAAGTCATTTTTTGTAGTTTTGAGAAAAAGGCAAAAAACTGCTGCAATTCCACGTCAATGAGGATTTAGGCAGAATAGCATAAAGTGGTTCAGGAAGTGCACAGCGACCTGCAGTGACTTGAGCATTTTTACACTGTTGACGAATGATAAATCAAGTGATTTAGGCAGAAAATCTCAAAATGTCCAAAAAATGACAGGCACTTTTGTTATGAGGCTGTCGTTTTATTTTATTACAAAAAATAGAATTTTATTGTATCACTATATCATCCTTTTCTCAGATGGTATAATACATTTTAAAATACCATGGTTTGAAGGAGTGACTTGATGATAGCCATTGATAGCATGCCTGTGTCCTGCACCAAGACTGTACTTGGTCTGGCTTTTATCATAAAAATTATGTATATACATAGACATTTCAAGCATATTTTATTCATTTATTTATATTTTTGTGTGTGCACCATCTTCATTTTTCTCATTCTCAAGGAATGTTTGTTTTGTGAAAACAATCACAACCCATCACGCTGAGCAAGACAAATCTCACAGCCAAGAAAGATAAGAACAGGCAAATGAAATACATTTAAAATTAGAAGGATTCACTCTGTCACAGATAACACTTTTCCACAATGACTTTAAAGAAATAGCCTTCATCATCAGTTGAGTTTATGCTGTCGAACAAACGGTTTGGTAATAAGCTCAAGAGATTTCCACAAATCTAATTTCATTAAAAATATTTTGGTTCACACTTTACTGAGGTGCATTTGTAGGGCCTTAATTCCACTTGCTTTATGTAGCTTTCATAAACGGCATTTACTGTATATTGTACAGTACAGAGGAGAATATCATCTGCATAGCAAGTTACATAGCAAGTACATTCAATCACTTGTTTTATGGCCCTGGACAGCACTGAAAATAAAAGTACAGAACAAGAGCACTCAATATTACCAATATGTCTAAAATACAGACTAACATGTAGAAACAGAAGGCAATCTTCTTTACATTAAATTATGAAGCACATCAGTTCCATTTCCTATCCCTGTTCTCCATCACTATTCCGTATCTATAGATCTCCAGTTTGTACAGTACAATGTCCCTGTGCGTGTTGTGCTGGAGAGCTGCTTTACTCATCCCAGTCCTTCTTGATCTGCAGATTCCACTCCCAGGACAAGTGGTTGGTTTTGTCGTCATCTGTGAAGAATGACTTGATGTGGTAAGCGCCTCTAATGAGCACGCCTCTGGGAGCCTCCTCTACGGGGGTGAGGAACGCGTGCTCCTCTTCCCGTGGCGCATAGCTTCCCACCATGTACACAGCCTTGTCCACTGTGGGAGAACAATGGGACGGTTCAAAGACTGTATATTCCGTGAAATGCATCACAGTGCCACTGAATTTAAATGCACTGCTATGGGATTGTTGTACTTACCTCTTACACCCTTCCTGTATGTCAGATGCACATACCTCAGTCCAGACACAATTTCCCTGTTGACCTTTTGTAATAGATGGGAAAGAGAAATGGAATATTACAACAATTATCAGATTTGAAATGGATGACTCATATGATATCCCCATATATTTTTCCACTGCTGTAACATAAACCTGCCACTAGATGTCCTCTTGGCAGAACAATTCAATACTAGGTTAGTCTCACCACACATTGGACCTTGCTTTCAGAGCATTGTCTCACATAAATACCACAAAGCACGCACAGTAATTGAAATACAGTGACAGTCATTTAGCTTTTAAAATGTCTCGTGCCTCCTTTGAACCAAAAAGTGTCTCTACATCTACTCTGAATCGAAGGGGTTTCTGTAGTAATCAGTTTTGCACTGCTCAAAACAACTCACAGTTGACACCATGTGGATTTTTTGTTTGTTTGTTTTATGGCCGGCAACCATACAGAACATTTTGTGCATTCACTGCCCCTTAATTTTTCTCTTAATATTTACAGATAATCCAAAAAAACAGGAAATTCTGTTTACCAACATTGTGATTCTATAATAAAAAACCAGTATCCCAGTACTATATTTGCAATCTCATCACAATTTAGCATGCTATCCGAAAATCTACACAGTCAAATAAGAGCCAAAGGTTTTTCCAGAACATTTTCCCTGAGTTCTTTTCTTGTGTATCAGTAGCTAGACCAGGAGAACAACTATGCACATATACATAATGTGGCACCTAACAGATAAATGCTTAAAATCAAAATAGCTGGGATAAAGCACCATACTAATACACCAAATATGAATGAATTTGCATGACAGTTTGGCTTTTGGCTGCACAATCTCAAGTTTAACTACAGAAATAATGAAACAACATGCATGTGTCGTTGACAGAAGATAATTTCACCCATTTAAACTAGAACAAGTGTAACATTCCCTCAGCCTGGTAAATTACTTTGTTAAGTTAGTTTGATCGCTTGTTGTGCAGTGTTGTGCATATATACAGACAGGGGACAAATGAAAGGAAAAACCAAATTGGACCGCTAGAAAAGCTTCCTTAGCAAAGATTCTACAAGTCTCAACTTGGAACTACTGGAGGGATGGAACACTATTCTTCCAAAAGATATTACCTCATTTGGTGTTTTGATGATGGTGGTGGAGAGCACTGTCTAACACATCGGTCCAAAATCACCCATAGGTGTTCAATTGGGTGGATATCTGGTGACTGCAAATGCCATAGAATATGATTCTCCTAAAACCATTCAGTGACCACAGTGCCCTGTGGATGGGGTTATTGTCATCCTGGACCACTCCCATCAGGATAGAAATGTTTCATCCTAGGATAAAGGTGACCACTCAGAATAACTTTGTATTTATTTGCAGTGACCCTTCCCTCTAAGGCAGTGTTTCTCAACCCTGGTCCTGGAGGGCCACAGGGCATGCTGGTTTTCATTGTTACTCGGTACTTAATTGATCAATTAAAGCAGCCGATAACACAGTTAATTCACCACACCTGGTTTCTTGGGTCTGAATTGGTTGCCGATATTAAGGCAAAAACAAAAACCAGAATACCCTGCGGCCCTCTAGGACCAAGATTGAGAAACACTGCTCTAAGTGGACAAGTGTGTAATGTTCCGCTCCCTTCCTGTTCGTTTTCTGTATTTTCCTGTTTTCCCTCCGTGTCATGTTGGATCCTTTTGTCCGTGTTTTCCCCGCTGCTGCGGTCTGGGCGTTTCCTTCCCTGTCTTGTTCGTTTGGTTGTCTCACTTCCGCCTTTTCACTCCGTCCCCCCTCGTTGCATGCATTCCCTCACCTGGTGTCTTGTAATCACTCCTGCTGATTTTCCACACCTGTCCCTTGTTTAGTTCTATTATTAACCTCACTATTTAGTCCTTCGGCTGGCTGCCAGTCGGCGCCAGTTCGTTAACGTTCGTCACCCGGTGTTCATGCTCGTTGTTTTCCTGGTCGTGTTAAAGAGAACTACTCGCTTGGTCGGGGAATATTATCCCCGTGCAGCTTGGGTTCGGCTCCTAACTACAGTCTGGTAGTTAACCACCCCGTCA
Source organism: Synaphobranchus kaupii (assembly GCA_029718625.1). Taxonomy (NCBI): domain Eukaryota; kingdom Metazoa; phylum Chordata; class Actinopteri; order Anguilliformes; family Synaphobranchidae; genus Synaphobranchus; species Synaphobranchus kaupii. Next base: position 34,074,467 of record CM056379.1, read on the forward strand.
ATTCTTGTCGTGCATGCAGCTAACCTGTTTCCCTTCTCCTCCATCTAACCCAGCTCCCATTCACCCGTGGCAGTGTTCGTTTCCCCCCGTTATCGTTGTGTGTGTTGCGGTACCTCCACCTCCAGCTCGTGTAGGCTCCGGGAGAGCTTGCTACCTGGCTACCCTCCAGTTGTTCCTGTCCGACCGAAGAAGCCAACGAGTTCTTCGGCACCGGCTCCTGGAGCTCTGGAGACAGTCAGCTCCTTCCGGACCTACCGCAGCTACGCCACACCACCCATCTCTGCCGTGCTTCACCAACCACCTCCCTCTCAAACCCTGCACCTCCGTGAGAACCTCCCGGTCATTCCCGTGCCTTCCCTTGCACTAACCCTACCTTTTGTTTTTGTTCTGTACCGGTGCAGTCAATCCGGTCCAGTTCCTGTCCTGCCGTAGTGAGCCGCTCCCCAGCAATTCCAGTCCAGGTGTGAGTCTCGCACCTACCTGTCCAGTCCAGTTCCGGTTTGGAACAAATCCGTTCCAGACCATTGTTCCAGTGTGGACCTCCCGGTCCAGTTCCAGTCCAGTCCAGTTCCGGTTTGGAACGAATCCGTTCCAGACCCCTTGTTCCAGTGTGGACCTCCCGGTCCAGTTCCAGTCCAGTCCAGTTCCAGTCCAGTCCAGTTCCGGTTTGGAACAAATCCGTTCCAGACCCCAGTTCCAGTGTGGACCTCCCGGTCCAGTTCCAGTCCAGTCCAGTTCCGGTTTGGAACAAATCCGTTCCAGACCCGTGTTCCAGTGTGGACCTTCCGGTCCAGTTCCAGTCCAGTCCAGTTCCGGTTTGGAACAAAACTGTTCCAGACCCAGATTCCGGTGTGGACCTCCCGGTCCAGTTCCTGTCCAGTCCAGTTCCGGCTTGGGAACGAAACATTCCAGGCCTGCCAGTCCAGCTCCGGCTTGGAGCAGCCCGTCCCGGGCTACATACTGTTCCTGTGTGATATCGTGTTTTTTTCCCCTCTTGTACAGTGTTGGGACTACCCCAACACTTAATTTATTAAACACCCTCTTTGTGAATCTGTCTCCTGGTCGTTGCACTTGGGTTCGTCCCGTTTCTGGTTCGTAACAGAACGAACTGGCCAAAAATCATGGACCCAGCCGACCTAGAGCAAATTCGCCACGCCTTCTCCTGCCAAACTGCGGTCAGCGACCAACAGGGCCGACGTTTGGATGACGTGCTGGAGGTGCTGAGGGTCATCACGGAGCAAGTAGCACAGCTAGCTCTTCACCAGCCGCTTCCGCGTATTCCTGTGGGCCCTACACCGCCCGCGCCGGACCCGCCGGTGGATCCTTCTGTGCCCACTTCTCTCCGTGAGCCCCGCGTTCAACACCCAGAATTATACCGCGGGGAATTGGGAAAGTGTTGCGAATTTTTGATGAAATGCGACATTGTATTCCGGATGCAGCCCTCCTCCTTCGCCTCCGACCCATGTAAGATCGCCTTCATTATGAGCAGTTTGGGAGGTGGTGCCCTGGAGTGGGCTACATCCATTTGGGACAGCCAAGCCGCGCTCTGCATCAACTTCGCCGCCTTCACTGCTGAGATGCGGCGAGTGTTCGATCACCCTACCTGTGGGCGGGACGCAACACAACGCCTACTTCGGGTCCGTCAAGGAAGCCGCAGTGTCGCGGAAATGGCAATACAATTCCGTACCCTCGCAGCGGAGTCCGGATGGAATGACACCGCCCTTCAGGGGGCTTTCCGCCAGGCGCTTAGCGAAGAATTAAAGGACCAACTTGCCACCCGTGAGGAATCAACGTCACTCAATTGCCTTATTAGCCTGGCCATCGCTATTGACAACCGACTCCGTATCCGGTCCCGTGAGCGAGGGGGGAACTCCGGTCATCAGCATCAACATCAACAACACACTCGCTCGCACCCTTCTGCCTCTGGATCCAGGGCGGCGTCTGGTGTCTCTGAGGAAGAGCCCATGCAACTGGGCAGAGTTGCGGTCAACGCCGAAGAGCGCCAACGTCGCCTGCGATCAAGATCTTGTTTTTACTGTGGCAAACCAGGCCACCAGATCGCCTCATGCCCCATTCGCCCAAAAGAATAGGCTCGCCAGTAAAACTGGGCGTACTGACGAGCCCAATCATACCTTGCCATGCAGCTCAGAATCGCCTGGTCTTCAAGGCCACTCTCCTTTGGGGGGACAAGTCCGAAGTTTCGTCGGCCCTTATCGACTCTGGGGCCGACGCCAACTTTATGGACATCACCTTCGCCAGGAGGGCCGGCATCCCCACGGATCTACTACCCTCTCCCATCACTGCCTTTGCGTTAGACGGGAGAAGTCTGGGGTTAGTCACCCACTCCACCGTTCCCGTACAGCTCGTGTTATCCGGCAATCATAGGGAGAGTATTCAACTTCTGCTCATTAATTCGCAACAATCCCCCATAGTTTTGGGTCAGACCTGGCTCCGCCTTCACAACCCTCATATCGACTGGCAAGCCGGTCGTATCCTGGCGTGGAGCAGCCACTGCCTGGCTAGCTGTCTCCGTTCCGCTCTCCCCCCTCCGGGGTCCAAGAATTCCAGCACCAACTTACCCGAACCCGATCTGTCCAACGTCCCCAAGCAATATCACGACCTCTCCCTCACCTTCTCCAAATCACGCGCTCTGTCCCTACCTCCTCACCGACCCTACGATTGTTGTATCGACCTGCTGGCAGGAGCCAAGCTCCCGTCGGGTCGTCTCTACAGTCTGTCGGGCCCGGAGAAACTCTCCATGGAGGAGTATATTCATGAGTCCCTCGCCTCGGGCATCATCCGCCCCTCCTCTTCTCCTGTTGGTGCTGGGTTCTTTTTTGTGGGGAAAAAGGACGGCTCACTACGGCCCTGCATCGACTACCGAGGGCTAAACCAAATAACCATCCGCAACAAATATCCTCTTCCCCTTATTAATACTGCATTTGAACCCCTCTCGCAGGCCGTCATTTTTACAAAGCTCGACCTCTGTAATGCGTACCACTTGGTGCGTATACGGGAGGGGGATGAATGGAAGACTGCCTTCAATACCCCGTTGGGCCACTACGAGTACCTAGTGGTCCCCTTCGGCCTTACTAACGCCCCGGCAGTCTTTCAGGGCATGGTAAATGACGTCCTGCGAGACCTGTTGGGGAAAACTGTGTTTGTTTATATCGATGACATTTTGATTTTTTCTAAGTCCCCTCAGGAGCACATTCTCCATGTCCGGGAGGTTCTCCAGCGTCTGCTGGAAAACCAGCTCTTTGTCAAAGCAGAGAAGTGCTCCTTCCACGTCTCCTCAGTCCCGTTCCTCGGCTTCATCATCGAGGAGGGCAGCATCCGGGCAGATCCTGCCAAGATCAAGGCGGTGACAGAATGGCCCCAACCCACCTCTCGTAAGCACCTACAACAGTTCCTTGGTTTTGCCAATTTTTACCGTAGATTTATCCGTAATTACAGTGTCATTGCTGCTCCCCTAACCAAACTCACCTCCACTGCTTTTTCTTTTTGTTGGAACTCCGAGGCTCAGCTCGCGTTTGAACGCCTTAAGACTCGGTTTTCCTCAGCCCCTATTCTTTGTCACCCTGACCCTACCCGCCAATTTACGATTGAGGTGGATGCCTCCGACACCGGCGTGGGGGCCATTCTGTCCCAACGAGCCGCCTTGGACAACAAGCTCCATCCCTGTGCTTTCTTCTCCCGGAGGCTGTCCTCCGCCGAGCGGAACTATGATGTCGGGGATCGGGAGCTTCTGGCCATCAAGCTGGCTCTTGAGGAGTGGCGCCACTGGCTGGAGGGGGCAGGTAACCCCTTTATTGTTTTAACTGACCACCAAAACCTCATTTATTTAAAATCTGCTAAGAGGCTTAATGCCAGACAGGCGAGGTGGTCATTATTCTTTGCCCGATTCAATTTTTCTGTGTCCTACCGCCCCGGTTCCCGCAATATCAAGGCGGATGCCTTATCCCGTGTTTTTTCCCTTCCCTCCAGTCCTGCTGACCCCGAGTCCATTCTACCGGCTTCCTGTATGGTGGCTGCGGTCTCGTGGAGGATTGAGGAGATTGTGAGGTCCGCCCAGACTTCCCACCCTGACCCCCGTAGTAACCCTAACTCCTCCCTGTTTGTTCCCAACCCCGTCCGCTCCCAGGTCCTTGAGTGGGTTCACGCCTCCTGTCTGGCGTGCCACCCAGGTGTTGCCAGAACGACCACCCTCGTCAGGAGGAGTTTTTGGTGGCCCACGCTCAAGGAGGATACCCGTGCTTTTGTCCTGGCCTGCGCGGTGTGCGCCAGGAGCAAGGCTTCCCACCAGCCTCCCTCTGGTCTTCTCCTTCCCCTCCCTGTTCCGGGCCGTCCTTGGAGCCACATTGGCGTAGACTTCGTCACCGGTCTACCATTGTCAGAAGGCAACTCCGTCATTCTGACAATTGTGGACCGGTTCTCCAAGGCGGTTCACTTTGTTCCCCTCCCTAAGCTCCCGTCCGCCCTCGAAACTGCGGAGCTCCTGGTGTCTCATGTGGTCAGGCTGCACGGGATCCCATCCGACATTGTGTCGGACCGTGGGCCCCAATTCTCCTCCCAGGTGTGGAAGGCGTTCTGTGTAGCCCTGGGGGCCTCGGCCAGTCTGTCGTCTGGTTTTCATCCCCAGTCTAACGGCCAGGCAGAGAGGGCGAACCAGGACCTGGGGGCCGCCCTGCGGTGCGTCACTGCACGCAATCCCGCCTCCTGGAGCCGTTTTCTTCCCTGGGTAGAGTACGCCCATAACTCTCTTAAGAGTGCGTCTACAGGGTTGTCCCCGTTCGAGTGCTCATTAGGCTACCAACCTCCTCTCCTGTCGGCCCAGGAGGCTGAGGTAGCAGTCCCCTCCGTCAAATCCCACATCCTCAAGTGCAAACGCGTGTGGAGACTTGCACGCACCGCACTCCTGCGCTCGAATGCCCGTTCCCAACGTCTGGCGGACCTGCACAGGACCGCAGCCCCTAAGTACAGAGCCGGTCAGCAGGTCTGGCTTTCTACTTCCAACATTTCCCTTCCCTCCTCCTCTAAAAAACTTCGGCCCTGTTTTATTGGTCCCTTCCCTGTTGTTTGTCTCATTAACCCGGTTTCTGTTAAACTCTCCCTCCCCTCCTCCCTCAAGGTCTACCCCGTTTTTCATGTGTCACAGATCAAGCCTGTCGCCTCCAGCCCCCTCAGTGCCCCTACCCTCCCTCCTCCACCCGTCCGGGTCATCGACAACGCCCCGGCCTACACGGTGGACCACATCATCGACATCCGCCGTAAAGGTCGGGGCTTTCAATACCTCGTGGACTGGGAGGGGTATGGTCCTGAGGAGCGGTCGTGGCTCCACAGGAGCCTCATCCTGGATCAATCATTGATCCAGGATTTCCACAGTCGCTTCCCTCAAGACCAGGCCGCCAGGTACGCCAGGGGGCGTACGTTGAGGGGGGGGTACTGTAATGTTCCGCTCCCTTCCTGTTCGTTTTCTGTATTTTCCTGTTTTCCCTCCGTGTCATGTTGGATCCTTTTGTCCGTGTTTTCCCCGCTGCTGCGGTCTGGGCGTTTCCTTCCCTGTCTTGTTCGTTTGGTTGTCTCACTTCCGCCTTTTCACTCCGTCCCCCCTCGTTGCATGCATTCCCTCACCTGGTGTCTTGTAATCACTCCTGCTGATTTTCCACACCTGTCCCTTGTTTAGTTCTATTATTAACCTCACTATTTAGTCCTTCGGCTGGCTGCCAGTCGGCGCCAGTTCGTTAACGTTCGTCACCCGGTGTTCATGCTCGTTGTTTTCCTGGTCGTGTTAAAGAGAACTACTCGCTTGGTCGGGGAATATTATCCCCGTGCAGCTTGGGTTCGGCTCCTAACTACAGTCTGGTAGTTAACCACCCCGTCAATTCTTGTCGTGCATGCAGCTAACCTGTTTCCCTTCTCCTCCATCTAACCCAGCTCCCATTCACCCGTGGCAGTGTTCGTTTCCCCCCGTTATCGTTGTGTGTGTTGCGGTACCTCCACCTCCAGCTCGTGTAGGCTCCGGGAGAGCTTGCTACCTGGCTACCCTCCAGTTGTTCCTGTCCGACCGAAGAAGCCAACGAGTTCTTCGGCACCGGCTCCTGGAGCTCTGGAGACAGTCAGCTCCTTCCGGACCTACCGCAGCTACGCCACACCACCCATCTCTGCCGTGCTTCACCAACCACCTCCCTCTCAAACCCTGCACCTCCGTGAGAACCTCCCGGTCATTCCCGTGCCTTCCCTTGCACTAACCCTACCTTTTGTTTTTGTTCTGTACCGGTGCAGTCAATCCGGTCCAGTTCCTGTCCTGCCGTAGTGAGCCGCTCCCCAGCAATTCCAGTCCAGGTGTGAGTCTCGCACCTACCTGTCCAGTCCAGTTCCGGTTTGGAACAAATCCGTTCCAGACCATTGTTCCAGTGTGGACCTCCCGGTCCAGTTCCAGTCCAGTCCAGTTCCGGTTTGGAACGAATCCGTTCCAGACCCCTTGTTCCAGTGTGGACCTCCCGGTCCAGTTCCGTTCCAGTCCAGTCCAGTTCCGGTTTGGAACAAATCCGTTCCAGACCCCAGTTCCAGTGTGGACCTCCCGGTCCAGTTCCAGTCCAGTCCAGTTCCGGTTTGGAACAAATCCGTTCCAGACCCGTGTTCCAGTGTGGACCTTCCGGTCCAGTTCCAGTCCAGTCCAGTTCCGGTTTGGAACAAAACTGTTCCAGACCCAGATTCCGGTGTGGACCTCCCGGTCCAGTTCCTGTCCAGTCCAGTTCCGGCTTGGGAACGAAACATTCCAGGCCTGCCAGTCCAGCTCCGGCTTGGAGCAGCCCGTCCCGGGCTACATACTGTTCCTGTGTGATATCGTGTTTTTTTCCCCTCTTGTACAGTGTTGGGACTACCCCAACACTTAATTTATTAAACACCCTCTTTGTGAATCTGTCTCCTGGTCGTTGCACTTGGGTTCGTCCCGTTTCTGGTTCGTAACAAAGTGGACCCAAACCATGCCAGGAAAATGCCCCCCACATCTGCATTTTGTTATGTTTCTCCGCACATTTATTCAGGTTTTTCCTTTAATTTGTCATCCATCTGTATATTTTGATCTGCACCTGCCTGACAATAACCTTTTTTGATTTCCTGGCAAGTAGTGGTGCTGGAACTGGAGCAAACTGAAACATCACTTGTGAAAACGGCAACAGCATGGCCAGTGAAATCAAATAAAGGAAGAAACACTGACATTTCCGCTAGAAGTCTTATGCAATGCTATTTTTAAAGTGAATATGATGCTTAATGAGAACATTTACCAAGAATAATGAGAATACTACTAAGATTATTCAACAGCAAGGCTCATCAATCTTCAAATTTCCGTGTTTTTACCTATTTTACCTTTACTTAAGTCAAGACATCAAGCTTTATAATTTAAAGCCACTCTTTATTTAGCTGTGCTTAATTTCCATGCCTCTTTGTACAAACCTGAACATTAAAATGTAGTGTGGTCTGAAAGTCTAGTAGTGACAATATCAACAAAAGAAATAGAAAACAGGAAAAAAAAGTTGGGACAGTATGTAAAATGCACATAAAAGCAGTAAGCAGTGATTAGTAAATTCTCCTTTAAATGTATTTAATTGAAAACAGTACAAAGAAAAGATATTTAATGTTTAACCTTATCAACTTTATTGATTTTTGTAAATATATACACTAATTTCCAAATTTGATGCCTGCAACACGTTCCAAAAAAGTTGGGACAGGGGCAAAAAAAGACTGCTAAGTTAAAAAAAACACCTGTTTGGAACATTCCACAGGTATACAGGTGATGCTATCATGACTGGGTATAAAAGGATATCAAAAGACTCTTGATATCTTATTTTCAGGTACTCTTACAAGCGATACTATAACCTCTCTGCATTTGAATGGAGCTCTATGGGAATTGGGGGGTGGGACTAGAATAAGGTGTAAATGATACGGGAATAGTATGGAACCCATGGTTGGCTAAATGGCTGTAAGTCATCAAGGGTCTGAGGTATCAAACGAGCCTCAAACCATCACTCTGCTGCCAGATATGCAGTAGATATGGATGGATCACTTCTCCTGACTAATTTTCCTATTGAATTTTATGGAAAAATAAGTCAGGAGAAACAACCCTTCAAGACTGCTCATGTGTCTCTTCATCAAGGCATCTGAGACGCTGACTCTCAATTTGAATTTTGGTCTTTCAGGGCATAGTAACCATGGTATAAGCCATGGTATAGCGCAGGAAAATGTACAGCAAGCTGTAGTCCAAAAATAGTTAAAACAGGTTACTGAATTAAATTTTTGTCACATTTTATGAGCATATCCTTTAAAAAATGCAATGGCAAATGTATTATTGAATTGTCATTTTCCATGTTTACACTTCCATAGTGTGCCAGCTACAGCTACACTTATTTATTCTCTGAAAAAATAATGAAGCATAGAACACGGCCAATAAAAACTTGAACATCTGCTTGATTATGATTATTATGCTAATGCTGGCAAAATGTGACTTTAAGAGACAGTGGAGCTGAATGTGTGCTAGAAAAAAAAAAGCTCCTGTCCAAGCCAAGGCAATACCAATCAATGTGTGTACAGAATATACAGATGGCTGCTGACATCCCACACTCACCTTGAAGTGAATCTTTACCCTGTATTCCACCCCTTCCTTCATGGTGAAATGTTGTTTCTTCAAAGCCTCCAGGTCACCTGTAGGACAAATGCAAGTAAAACATAACATAACTGGTTTGTGGGCCTCCGCTGTGATACCTAGCAATTTTTGTTACGGTTAGAGTGATGATAAGGCATAAGGTAGCATGCTGCCATCCTTTGCATGCTGTTACTTCCTGAAATCTTTTGCAAGCGATACTATAACGTCTGTGCATTTGAATGGATCTCTATGGGAATTGGGGGGTGGGACTAGATTTAGCTGTAAATTATGCTGGAACAGTATGGAAACACATGGTTGGCTAAATGGCTGTAAGTCAACAAGGGTCTGATGTATCAAACAAGCCTTAAACCATCACTCTGCTACCAGATATGCAGAAGATATAGATGGAGGGTTGTTTCTCCTGACAAATTTTCCAATTGAACTCTATGGAAAAATAAGTCAGGAGAAGAAACCCTTCAAGTTATCCATCCATAGCTACTGTATTTCTGGCAGCAGAGTGATGATTTAAGGCTTGTTTGATACGTCAGACCCTTGTTGACTTACAGCCATTTAGCCAACCATGTGTTTCCATACTGTTCCAGTATAATTTACAGCTAAATCTAGTCCCACCCCCCACCTCCCAATTCCCATAGAGATCCATTCAAATGCAGAGATGCTATAGTATCGCTTGTAAGACTACCAGAAATAAGACATCAAGAGTCTTTTGATGTTGTTGGGTCACAAAAAAATCAGGTCATGGCATGCAAAGGATAGGCAACCAAATATAAAAAATGTAAAGGCACAGTCAACTTAGTGTATGTAAACTTCTGAATTGTGATATAGTGAATTAAAAGTGAAATAATCTGTCTATAAACAATTGTTGGAAAAATTACTTGTGTCATGCACAAAGTAGATGTCCTAACTGACTTGCCAACACTATAGTTTGCTAACATGAAATCTGTGGAGTGGTTAAAAATTAGGTTTAATGACTTCAACCTAAGTGTATGTAAACCTCTGACTTCAACTGTATGTATCAAAATAAAATATACATTTGAAATATATATATATATATATATATATATATATATATATATATATATGCAAGAGCAGATGAAGAAACCTATGAGCAAAATAAAGCCATAATATTTCAATTTCAGACAGCACCAGATCTGGGGCTGCATTTTCAGTGTTTCTGATGTCTCACACTGTTATTCATCAAAGTGATAAATTGATAGAATGTACAGAGCACAGAAGAACAAGAAACATTGAAAGAAACATTTCTATCAATACATTATATACAAAATATTGAGGATAAAAAGCATAAGTCATAAATGTAATGCTTTAAAAATAAAATGAGTTAAAACCCTATTTACTTTGGCCTTTCCTCCTGGTTTCTACTAGTTTTATTTAAATGCCAATCTAAAAAAATATTCCCTGCACATCCATGGTTTTAAGTTCGAACTGAAGAAGAAGCTGTATCATTCAGAAATTTGCTACAGAATACATTTATTTCAGAATAGTCACATACAGTATATATATAATAACCATAACATACGCCGCCTAATGTATTTAAATACGTTTAAAAAAGAATGTACGAAAGCGCGTGTGTATTCACACAAGTACAGCAACGTATTTCAGCCCTAAGTTCGAGGGGTGGTCGCTGCGGAAATGTCGACTGTACGGGACTTTGGCGAAATATAACAAGATAAACTCTTCAGGGTTCATCACAAAACAGCTGTAGCTGAATATGCTGGTAAGTACTTGGTTTCTTAAACATATTTATATGAGAGATTTTGGAGAAAAGAATTAGGTGTCTTCTAAACCGAAAGTGCATCAGGTACTGTATATAGTACAGTAAGCAAGGGAAAACGGCGATTGCTCATTTGTACAACGGTTTAAAAAAATATTATTGTTTCTATACGTGAACATAATTTTTTTAGCGTGTATAAACGGTGCATTTTATGCATTTTACAGTCTGTGGCTGTAGCCAGAGGAGGGTCGTAAGTGCTTTGGGCTATTAATAACGTCCTCCTAATTTATTGCACAGGTTTTCGCAAGAGGCTACCCTTTAAAAAAATACTGCGTCAAAATTTACGGGGTTTTCTTAAAGCTGTAGTTTATATGTTCAGATGAACATGAATACTGTAATTGAGACGCATGCGTCTCAACCACTAGGGGTGAAGTTTATAGAGTTAATATTTTAACAGGTAAGTACTTTTCACAGATGTTGTGAACATGATGTCGTGAACATTGATAATTTGTGATAAATTGTGAATCATTCAGATCTTTCCCCCATCAGTTGTGTTTAATCGTGTAATCTGCAAGTAATCACGCAGTTAAATTGTACTTGCACAATTAGAGAAATGATAATAAAACTACTATGGTGGTCAAATGGTCACATGAACCCTTTTAGTTGACAGATTTTTACTTGGAGGAATAAACGGTTGACACCAAGAGCATATCACAGCATATTTATTTAAGTCCGACTAAAATATCAAGCTCCATCACCAATAAAATTTAATATTTTAGACAGGTTAATTGAACCCTTGCTATGCTTCATCTTAATTGTTAAACCAAAAATGCACAAACCAGGAAATGCTAATAATTATTCATTAACAACAATTAAGAATTGTAGGTCACTGGACATAGATGTCCACTTAGCAAATAAACTGTGTAAAATAATAGCAATTCTAGATAATTATGTAGCATTATTTAGCATATTTGGCTTTATATTAACATGAATTTAGTGACTGAAGTTTGATATTTCATGGGAGGTCTTTGTTATTACAATTTTATCTAACCACCAACATTTTTTGACAAACATTTTTTCTATTGAGACACCTTCTCATTGAGTTTATATAAATGTTGATGGTGAGGAAAGATGTACATCTTCATTAAGAATTAGTGATGTTGATTTCCAAGGGTCAATAGAAACAATTCTGTGGGTATGTGTGTATGAGTGTATGTGCGTGGGGGTGTGCATCTGATTAAATATTGAACTATTTAATAGTAATCCATGAGAATCGCACACAGTCGTTGAACTTAAATAAGCTTAATATACAGTATATAAATTATAGATTAAGTGAAATAAATCACAAACACAAAAACATAAATGAAAAAAGAAATTTCTAAATTAGAAAATGTTAAATTCAAATTCAAATTCAATGAAGGTTAGATAAAGTTAGAAAAAATATAAATAGATCTGCAAATATACCTTCAACAAAATACACTTTTATTATTAAATAATTTTTATGAGGAAGAAGGAACCATCACAGGAAACAAACGTTTTGCTTTGTCCCTTTTTGGAAATAACTCAATCCTCGGCTGATGACATCCATCTTAAAATGGCAGACACTGGCCAATTATATCGGCTGGGAAATACATTGGTCAATCTCTACGGAGAATTTCAGAGCGGCGGATTTCCCTTTAGATTTGCAATGCAGCGAACAGACAAAACAGTCCACGCAGTGTGCATGATATCATGGAGAGAGATGCTAGGTTCTAATCAGAGTAAACTGAACTCAGGTAACCCTGGAAAGTGAATGTAATCCTCCAGGGCAGTCCCTCGTTTTATTAGAAGTGACAGGAACCGCAGAGATCATATTGCCTAGCAACCAAGGGACCTTTTGTACTAGCATCACCGTTCACGTGACGGAAGTTGCATTTCAAGACAGTGGACGAGCAGGCAGGAAAAATGGCATTAGTAAAGTATGCAAATGCGAACTGCGACCAAGTTTCCACATCAACGGAATAAATCCGCAAGCACAGACGACAAAGCAACTTACAAAGAAAAAAATTTAACAAATTAACAACATATTTCAACTTGCTTACTTCATTATTAAGTGGATAATGCAGTAAGCAGTGTGGAATATACAGTATAATCATTCACTGTAGGCTAGTTTTTAAGAGCATGAAAATAAGTGCATTATGTACTCTTAGAAAACGTTCTGTTCTGTTCTCAATGTTCGACATTGGCTGACCATGTGCTGCAAATTTAAAGCTTTTTGTAATTTTGACAAAATCCCAAACAGCCAACATTTTCCCTTAATTTACAGGATCGGCGGCACATTGAATGTGTCACTTTTCTGGAGCGTTCATCCATATATAGAAAATTATTCTGTCTCGATAATGTCCTATGCCTTGAGTCAACTTGGGATTAAAATTAATCTTTGCTGCCCTGTCTAGTGGCATCAGTGACCCTGATGGATGTGTGTTCTGAGAGGTTGGGGGACCATGTCACAGGAAAAGAGTGCAACTGGTGAAGAAATCAGTATCGGTCTCCTAGATGAAATTGCCAATAAACTTGCACGCATGTAACTATGGGCCTTGCATTTCTTTGCATCAGTCCTTATTCAGTAATACTTAGGACTTTAAGGACCCCATCTTCTTGAAATCTGCTTTAAATCCATAAATGTATTTATTGAGGTAATTCATTGTAATTGACCAAAAAAGAGCAGCAGCACAGATCAACAGTGCAGAGTACAGATAAGGTAGGAGTTCAAGGCTGGTAGGATTACCTGAGAGGTTTATCGTGATGGGTCCAAGTGCCTGGTCACACACAAGAGTCAGCCTTGTCACCTGGATATTCGGGACAGAAAGATCTGCAACAAAACACATGGTGCTGCAGCCATGAGCTGCTTATGCACTCACGGCGTAGGGGTTTACATGGAAAACAATTCAATTTGTTCATGCTTCAATTTGTATCGATATGGAATCAACAAATTTAGCTACTGCAATTTAGGTACTGCAATTCCTCTTGTAAAAATAAGACATCCATGCACTAATGTTAAAAAACACACTACTCAGCCTGAATGGAAAGATAAAGCTTTTATAGCCTTCTAATATTTGCCTCATACAATCTGGCAACATTAAGGGCAGGAAGCCAGGCTGTGAGTGTAACATAGTATTAGAGCATTGAAGTAAAAAATTATGTTTGAAATTGGTACAACAAAGCTGCTGTAGAATATATACAGCCTACTGGTACTGAAGGGGACCATAGAATATATACAGCCTACTGGTACTGAAGGGGACCATAGAATATATACAGCCTACTGGTACTGAAGGGGACCATAGAATATATACAGCCTACTGGTACTGAAGGGGACCATAATTGTACTCGGTGTTCTTCAATGCATGAATGACATGTATTTATGAGGAAGAACTTCTCACACAACCCATTAGTATTAACTGTGAAATACTTGTATAATCTCACTCCAAGAGCACCAGTACATTAATCTGCATTAGATCTTGGCCAATTCTACAAAAGGGCAGCTTTAAAAAATCAATTAAATAAAAAACAAATCCTAGACTCTTCTCAGTGCAACATAGGGATTACAAATTAGTAAGGCCTGTTCCAGCTGTATAATTGGATAATATATGTAAAAAAAGTTGTGTAAGTCGCTCTGGATAAGAGCGTCTGCTAAATGCCTGTAATGTAATGTAATGTTCCAGTGCACAGTTCAATACAATTAGCACCACACTGCTTTTTCCTCACAGACTGAATTAAAAACATGCCACAGTAACATATTTCACTCCCCCTGCTTTGGTTATGACACTTTTGAGGAGAACTATCACATCTGTGTTTATTACACCATTATAAAATGATCACTACTTGTGATAATAGAAAACTGGAATTCAAGTATGTGATCATACCTGTACAAGACTGCCTAACCGGCTATACAGCTGTTTTAATTTAATACAAAACATTTTAACCACCAGAGCCATGAAATACCGTTGTTGAGGATTTGGAGGATTTCAGCATTTATTTCTGAAATATGTCTTGCTCTTTAACATGCCAAACAATATAAACATTGATCTGTGAAGAACTGCCTATAGCCTACAAAAACTGAGATCATCACAATGAAATATGATGGAATGGAACATAAACATGCAATTCACGCGTCCTTCCGTTAAGCCAAAGATAACTCATGAAATGATCTTTGCAACCTAATTAGAATACCACCAGGAATTCCTGTGGTAACACAAGAATAAAACATCTCGAGTTAAATATAATGAGAAATTTACAAAGGCAAAATACAATATGTGTTGAGGGATACAGATTTAACTGGGCATTCACTAAATGTAATTATATAAAGGAGCACAGCTGCAAAGTATATATTTAAACATTGCTACCACTATTAAAGGAAAAACACTTTCTCATCTTGCATAGGTTCAGAACAAAAGCACAGCAGAGTGGAACATTCTGACCATGTCTATTGATATCTGATATCTTATTCATTTGTTTTATTCCTGCTTTAAATTTGCAGGGAGGACTGAGGTTCAGTTCTACCATATACTGTATATCAGGGATGGGCAACTCCAGGCCTCGCGGGCTGGTGTGTATGCAGGTTTTTGCTCCCACCAATTAGCCCCAGCTCAATCAGATAACTAGCCATATACATCAACACCAATTTACTCATAAATTAGATGACAGTAAAATGCTACAACACATGCATACAGGCACAAGAACATTCATCAGCTGCTGATCATATCGCGGAATGTAGCTAAAATATCAGATTGTGGCGGCTACCTCTGGGACATACATATACAGTATAATTCACCTCCTACTGTCAACGCGGCTACGTCATAGACGGTAACTTCTATGACGTGTTCTTTGGGTTGAATGAGGTTTATAAATAAAGAACGCAGCTGCGTTGCTGCTAGCTCGACCAGGAAAGAAGTCTCAGTTTGGTAATTTCCCGCCCTCCTTCAAGATCATGTAAATTATTTAGATAATTAAATAGTTGGTAACTGGTGGCAGCAAAAACCTGCGTACTCACCGGCCCGTGAGACATGGAGTTGCCCATCCCTGATCTAATTGCTATAGAGCCTTTCCTGGAGATGTTGACACAATCTGGAACTTGCCTCTGAAAATGTTCAGTAGGCCGTGGATCACTTCACCAGTACTGGATCAGATCATCAGATAAGAGTCCAGGCTTATTGACTGGGCCATTGAGTTCTTTATACATTCCAAGCCCACTGATAATTCCTGCAATAGTAAAGATGTGTGCTTCTGGATTCCATTCAGGGAGGAGGAACACACTAGCAAGGGACTAGCAAGAGGACAGAATGTAGGTCTTGTTATCAGTGTCAGAACTTACCAGCCACAACACGTCCAGCCCCCAGCAGAGTTTGCTTATACTTTTTCAGACTCTCATCATCCTTGTCCAGGTTCTGAATCTCTTCTAGAGACTTCTGTGCCGGTGGCTGATAATTCAGATCAGTCTCATCCTCCTCATGAATGAACTTCTCCACCTCTTTGTCAGCAATGATGTCTAGGAAAATGAGAAGCACAAAATATCATCTCAGGGTTAAATGAGACATATGACACTGAACTTTATGCTGACATGCAGTCTATATCCTGTATTGTTCACTGTAGCATAAACTAATGGGATGGGACACCTCCTGAGAAAAGAAAGTTGCTGCTGGAGGTGGTGTTGGCAGGCCAGTAGGGGGCAATCCTCCCTATGGTCAAATAAACCCAAATTTCCCAGTGCTGTGATGGGGACCCTGTGCTGTAGGAGGAGCTATCTTTTTGGAGATGTTAAACTAAGGTCCCGACTCACTGTGGTGAGGTCATCAAAGATCCCATAACATTTATCGCAAAGAGTCGAACGAATGTCCTGGCTAAAGTTCAATCTGCCGCCTAATCATCCCCCAGTTCAACTGGCTAAAAATTGTTCTCTCCTCAGCTGATGCGTGGTGAGCATTCTGGTGCGAAATGGCTGCCGTTGCATGACCCAGATGGGTGCTACATGTCAGTGGTGGTTGAGGCGAGTTCCCCCCTCATCATTGTAAAGTGCTTTGCATGTGAGAAAGGTGCTATATAAATGCCAACAATTATTATTATTTGTATATTATACATGAAAAAGCCAATTGCCAAAATACCTGTGCATGCCATGCTTTGCATTTGTAAAAATAGTTTGATGTAGTTCTGTCTTTTCATTGATTTGTGGGCTTCACCTAATCTTGACTTGTTTTTAGTTTGTCATGTTTCATTTTCTACGACAGCATCTACTCCTACCTCTTGACCATTATGCATGCTATATATAGCAAGTTATGTTATTCTCAGGACATGAAAGATGTGTTTCTAGTTTTTATCCATTAAAAATAACCTAAATCAGTTTAGCATCTAGAGTGAGGCCATTTCCTGAGAAAACAGCACAGCAGAGACTGAGTTTATCAGTTCTCTAGACAGTAAGCAGACAGTCTCTGCTTTTCCTGCGTAGCATAGGGCCTGGGATCTTCCTACCTCAAATAATTCAATTCATCACTGATTTACAAAGCTCTAATAATTTGATTTATTATTTTCAATATTAAGGAAAATTTAAGGGTTGGAGCAAGCAGCAGTAGTTCCCCACCATACTGAAACTGACGACAACAAGAACCAGCATATTTTCCATAACATGTTAAATAATCATATATTTTAATAAATGGCTTAATTCAACACTTGCAGATCCATTTGTAAAGAGAATGAGCACACACCCTGTGAGCAGGTTCTTTTTCATACTCATCACAACTGTCACAAATTGTCAAAATAAAGTGGCAATCTATGAAAGCAGGAGCATACCTGTTTCAACTAAAGGTAAGTTCCATGGCTTCATGGATTGAAGTTGGCATTACATTCGCTTTCAGAGCACAGCAGAGAAACGTCTTGCCATGTACCTAAACAAGAGTTCTCCACAAAGTGTCACGTGTCTTATGGTACACCCAGAGCTAAACTGAAAGTGTCAATGGACTGTGAGATACTACATAATGACATCATGCCTTATCACCGTCTAGACAAGGGCATTTTAATCCCCAGTGTGAATGATGGATATCCATGGTTACAGGAATGAGGTGAATACACATGAGCACATACAACTGTGGCAATCCATTCACATCCTGTTTGAACAGAATTAGTGCCATATTCAACAAGGACTGCACGGTCAGTGAACAATTTCATCATAATCTAGAATGCCCTCATTAATAATGTATCTCTGTCAAAAAAAAGCCTTCAATTGCAATCTGAAGACAAATGCGCAGACAAAATACAAACACGCTTCTGAACGCCTTGCGCAATATCCTTGTTTTGCAGCCGAGGGGAAAGGACGTCCTCAACTTGTAAATAAATAATACCTTCAACTGTCATCTGCATTAAAACACTAGATAAATGTTTTATTGTAATGAAGAATCTGATCTAAGCCAGATGCACAGCCAGATAACATTTTAGTCAATATTATTTTGCACATGTGATCGTTTCGACACCATGACTTTCCCGTTGAAAATAAATATTTAATGCTGGGGAATATAATAATCATACTATGACACAGCTGAGCTTGCAGTGCCTGTCCTTGACCTACATAAACTCCCTTCATAAATTATTCCCCTAACTACGTTCAAATTTAAAATTAAATTTAAGCAGTATGTATTGAAAAAGATAGCTGCATTCATACCATTTTCAAAGTAGACTTGGTTCTTAAAGGTTGATCTAAGAGTTGTGTTGCTAAGTGTTGAATAGAAGAACATCAAAATCAACCACTGCATGTTTTATCTTGCATTTAAGAAACACAACCTCTGCATTTATATTGTACGGTCTGAAGATATACGTTTATTTGTGATATGTTTTAGCATTTCTACTTACCTCAGGTATGACAAAATAAAGGTTGTATACAAAATCCAGAAAACTCATAATCTGTTTTGTCTTTTGTGGCATGTTTATATCGAATGTGGCATACAATTTTTCCATTACCCTGCAAAAAGTAATTATAAATGTATTCAAATACACATCCAAATCTGACAATTACAATTTTAGTAATGTAACACCACAAATAACCACTATTTTTAAAATTATGTTGTGATGTTGAGATGCTTAAAGAAGCTTACAATTTGATTGGTTTGCGAGGGGAATAACTGGCTGACAAGCAAGCTAGCATGACAACACGTTTGGTTTATTAGCTGTTGGTAGCTGTTAGACCACTAAAATGTGTCCAAAATGTTACAACACAGATTTGGTAGCCACAGAATTGCAAAAAAAAAAGATTAAATAAATCAGTACTAGGTTGGCATGGCAAGTTTTAAAAATATGTGATCTTAGATTTTGTTTAGGATTGTGTTCTTTTCATTAAGTCATTGCTTTGATAATATGACACGGAACACCCTATCGGTTTTCTGACAGCATGTCTTTTTGTGTATGAAAAAAAGCTTCATCAAAAAGCTCTACACTCAAATGTTGATTGTTTAACCGTGTGCTTTTCACTGAAGATTAGTAATGAGGTTCATCAATGTTGAGGAGCCCCGAAATACAAGAACCTTAGATAAGCAACATTGCTCTCGAACAGCACTGGCAAGAATACCTTAGCTACAGACTGTCTTCCAGACCTCAGACCTTGGGAATACTGAGAACCAGGCTAACCAATGATTACTACTCCTGCAATATTCATGGCTGTTCCCCAGCACCAAGTACCCCCAATTCCCTGACCTTTTCCTATACTAAGCACAACATCTCCATTTAACCACAGAGCAAAGGCTGAGACAATGTAGAGAGGAACATATGAATGCACACACATCAAATGCCCTACCAACACCAAGAGATCACATTTACATCTCATTACTTCCCATGACACAGACTCAGAGAAAGTGAGCAGCTTGTTGCGACTGACACACCAGTGCAGGAAGCATCTAATAGACCATGTGATTGTACTGAATGTATAATTAGGGTGACACGAGAATCTGCGCCGTCCAGCCCTGATTCAAGAAGATACAAAGGCAAGCAAATACAATCAACAAGAATTGAGCATACAGTCAGACAACAGCACAGAAATAATGTCTAGTCACCGGTATACTGAACTAATATGCCTTCAGTTCTTTTAATCTAAACTTTATGCATAACATCTACGTATACCACACCACCCATTGAAATAGAATTGTTCTGAAAGTGTAAATACAAAGCCATGCTACCTGAGAAATTCTAATTATTTCGGAGGAGCTTTCAATTTAATGATGCAGTGCAGAAATAAATAAAATAAATACAATAAAACAATTTAAAAGATTTAGCTTACCATTTAGTTGAAACTTTCCAACATTTCAACTAAAATGCTCCACTTCATTTACAGACACTGACAGGCATATGTTGCAAGTAAAAAAAACAAATGATATCAGTTACTGGCATCATTTGGTTCTGAGGTTCTCACCTTTGTAGCAAACTGTCAGCCAAAGCAGCTCAAGAATTTGGCCACCCAACTCACATACATCCATGCCTAACATTGTGTTGTTCCTGTCCAAGCAGTGCCAGTAAGTCCAAGAAGGAAAACACAGAAGGAAAAACAACTCCCGAAGGAAAAAAAGAAAATAAAACTTATGCTGGAATAAAAAGCATCACTTTCCAAGAAGAACTCATATACTTGTTAGAAGGAATCAGGCATACACCACTGTTCATGCCATAAAAGAGTAGACCGAGAATCCTGGGTGGTGGTGGCTGCAATGGTGGGGGAGAAGAAAGGGAAGCCACAGTAAATTAACTAATGATCTGCTGGTAATCTACGCTGGCAAGTGCTACAAGCTAAAGCTTCTGCTGCAGTAAGAAGCAGCAATGTGAAAATTGTATTCCTGTCTGCGGATGCTATTGATTTCCAAGCTAAAGAAGCGAACCCCCCTTTCTCATCCATGCGCTGCTCACAGCTCCATCATTCATTAGCCGGGAGACTGCGATGATCTCATCCTTTCTTCCTCTCTCTCTCTCTCTCTCTCTCTCTCTCTCGCTCTGTTTCACTCACTCACTCTCTCAGGCAGCAGCAGCAGCAGCATGCTCCAGAATACAAAAAGGAGCTTCCCTTCTGACTGCAGGTGTAGCACATCATCAGCCCCCAACCATCCCCCGATTAAGGGATCCTCACTTAGCCATAATGCTTGTAAGGGGCTACCTTGGTTTTCATTCCCAGGCAGGTGACCCCTCCCTCTCTGATGAGGGAGGAGAACCTGGATTAGTTTGCGTTTACCCCACAGTTCTTTCTTAAAGCCCCATTGTTAAATGTATTATGCGTGCTGCAAAAATACAGTATGGTCTGCTGAATTACTGAGGATCCTACCCTTCAAAAATATTAATTTACAGAGACTGCCATGAGCAATTATTTTTGCATGATTAGCTTAAAGGGTCCACACAGCAGAGAGCCCACGCAGTAATATGTCCAGTGTTAATTCAACGGACAGGGTTTAAATGTGAGTCCACTCTGGCCGTAGTGGACTCATATAAACACTGTAAGAGTTGATTTAACACGCAAGATTTTACTGTGCAGCGTACATTAGGCTGCATATCAATGAAAGACTGTGTGGATGGAATATGTAAAATAAGATAAGCAGAGATGCCCCTGATAAGCAGCTTGAACAAGTTAAAGTTCTAGACTTCATCAAGAACTTCTGTGGTTTTTGAAGTAATTAAAAATTAAATTAAAAAAATTTAAATACTGTGTGCTCTTGTAATGTAAGTTAACTCAATGGTGCTCATAGCTCATTTTTTTTACATTTTTAAATAGTTAATTTTCCATTTATTGGTATTCATTTATTGGGACCTGGCTGTATGACATAATTACAAAAAAAAAAACATTGATGAAGACAAAACATGTATTGTCTCGCCCCAAATGCACTTGTGCTTGCTACCTGCTGTGTGCTGTCTGTTTTGCCAGTGCTAACGGTGGTGGCGTGGCCAAGCTAGATGGGGACATGCAGATGCAGTCTCCCCCTCCCTCCATCTCTCTCGCCACACGGACGTATTGTTTGGTTGTGTTTTTTGGCTTTCCAACACCCAGCAGCAAATCTATGTACTCATCCAACACACAGATTTCACACTGACGTTTACTGACTTCTACTCCCCACTGATATTATATATTTAGTTTTTTCATTTGATCCTTGACACTATCTTAATTTTCCTAATTTGTTGGGATTAGTGCTGTATTTTCAATAGTCCTGTACCAACTTTGTATAGAAAGGTGTTGTGTGGGGTCATTTGTGGAGTAGTTATATAAAACGTAAGAAAATATACACCCTTTCAGTTTTTATCTCTGATTTTTTTTGTGGGTAATTCTGGTGACACTTACCCATAGCATTTTAAAGTTCACAAACTTTCACTTACCTCAGGCTCTAATATCTGATGTTTCAACACAGATTTTAATATTAATGGATAAAATGCAATTTGGAGACACACAAAAGGTGACACAGAAAGTGTCAAAATGTTTCTATTATAATAGTTTTGTGTCAATTTAAACCTATGGGGTCAATTTGACCCCAAACATAAAAAGTGTCATAAAACATGAACATAAAATGAGGGTTAAATAAATTTTGTTAAACTTTTAATGTTTTGGCTTTGAGCCGGTTGTTACAGTATGGTGAAATAAAATCTTATTTTACCAATAATATTTAGCTGGAAATAATCCTAGAAAGCCTCTTAATAAAGGCTAGAAATAAAAGACATGAGGTTATGCATTAAAATTGATATCAAATGATCAGTTGTTTTTTAAGGCTTTAGTAGGCTACTGGAAATTGTAAATACTATGTAATACGATTGATCTCAATTCTTCCCAGTGCCAGTCACCTGGCTTTTTGTGGAATAATTTCACTTACCTAATTTTAGCATTCATAATAACGTTAGCATTCAAAATAACGACATTACCATTAGCTGAGAGCGGTTTTGCCTTTAGCCGATTGGTAATGTGTTCGTCTTTGCAGCTTTTGGACCATTGAGAGGCGCAGGTTCAAATCTCACCTTGGCCGAGCGAGTCAAGCCAGCTCCAGCTGGATCAGCTGATGGCTCAGCTGAGTTGTGATGTTCAGCAATCAGAGGGTTGGGAGTGGTTGGTTTGGCAGTGGCAGGAATATTGAAGGTTTGCTTGGATTTCCAACAGAGGCAGTTTGCAATGAAACTCGTAATCCCAACCACCAGAAAAATCTTCCATGAATGCAATATCATGGCAGATAGTTCTGATAGTTGGGATTACAATGAGGGTATGGAATGGACACAAATGCTTACTTATTGAGGAATGGGAGACTGCTGATTTATGCCTCCAGTGAGTAGCACCGCAACACAATTCTTAGATTGGGAATGCATAATGGAGTACGGATTACAATACACAACCCAGGTGCTGCTGCAAAACTGGGAGGAGTCATCTCAAGGGTTCCACTGTCAGTATCGATGGAGGAGGTTAAGAGAGATATAAGGTGGTTGGTGCTAAGAGGTTAACCATCACAAGAGTGGGTCAGAAAACAAGTATTTCGGTGGTCATGAGGTTTGAGAATACTCTTCCAAGGAACGAACAGATGGGATATGTAAGCTACAGTGTGAGGGAATTCATCCCAAGGCCATTAAGATGTTTTAAATGTCAACTTTTGGGACATACAGCCGAGCAGTGTAGAGGTAAGCTGAGATGTGCTTGGTGTGGGCAGTATGCCGAAATTAGATGTTGCAACTGTGGAGGGGAGCATAGTGCTACCTTTGGAGGCTGTGTAGTACAGAAAGAGACAAGAGACGTTCAAGAATATAAAATTTAAAACAAGGGTTCTTATGCTGATGCACTGAAGAAAGGTTACTGGAAATCTTCAAGGTAGATCTGGTGGTACACCTGGTATAGGTGTGACTATGATGTATGAATATGGTGGTCCTGTTATGGGTGCTAAAGGTACTACGATGATGCCCCCTAGGCAGGCTCCTAATACTGTATAGGCTGCTTGTTCGCATAAATATAAGGTGAAGGAGGATACATTAATTGTGGATAAAGTTAACTTGAATTTATCTGCAAGACTGTTAATGTTGCAGTACAATGATCCAGGAATAGTGACAGAATCAGGACAATTGTACAGGCGGCAAATTAGTTATTGGGAGCAAAAGATATCAGGGCTGACTTTATCCACAAAATGTTAAATCCTACCAACTTAGATGGGGGGTCTTAAGGAGCATATTCATTTAATTATCATAGTATTTCATATACAGTGCACTCCAAAAGTGTTAGGACAGTGACACATTTTTCTGACTTCCTCACTCTTGATATCTTGTTTTCAGGTACTCTTACAAGCGATACAATAAGCTCTCTGCATTTGATTGGATATCTATGGGAATTGGGGGGTGTGGGACTAGATTAAGCTGCAAATTACACAAGAATAGTATGGAACACATGGTTGACTAAATGGCTGTACATCAGCAAGGGTCTGAGGTATCAAATGAGCCTCAAACCATCACTCTTCTGCCAGATATGCAGTAGATATGGATGGATCACTTTAAGGGTTGTTTCTCCCAACTTATCCTGACATAGAGTTCCGTAGGAAAATGAGTATACTCCTTCTTCTTCTTCTTCTTCTTCTTTTCTTTCTGCCTAAATTTCTGCACAGTACTCCTCCTACAGCTTTTAAGATAGACAAGCCATTTCCAACTATATAATATGTACCTTGGCTCAGACTAGTGTTCAATTTGTCCACATGATGGTGCTATAATAGGTGATTCCACATGATGGTGCTATAATAGGTGATTTAAGGTAAAAACTTAAGGTGAAAGCTCATGCCCCTCACTCTGTTTAGCCTATTGTAGGATATCTAATATTCCCCCCCTTCTCTCTATCTCTGTCGCTCTCTGTCTCTCTCTCACTCTCACCCCCCCCAACATCAAAGATAAGCCAGTCTTTGTCAATAAATGGCCCCTCCCCCCCCCCCTCCCCCACACCTTAACCCAATCAGGGCTTGGATCCCCTCCCTGTCAAGGTATTTTATAGTTGCACCGCAGAAAAATAATTTAGTCTGTTTGGAGTTTGTTTGGTGAAGAAGTCATTCTTTTTGGTTCCTCATGCGTTTCCTTTTGTTCCTGTTCAGCTGGAGGGTAAATAATATTGGCAATTTTTGTCTTATCTCTCTCTTTTCTGGTATATTCAAATTAATGTCTGGTTTAATGTCTTCCTTTTGTGAATTATAAGTAGTCAGCCTACATTCCTTCGTGAATGTATGATTCCCAGTCATTATTCTAATTGAATGTTTTCATTTAATAAAATTACTTAATCTCAAGACCTGATTTAGACTTTGTTTTGGCTTGTTGGTTGATCCACCAGGTTACTGTTTGACTTACCTATTAACGAATTTGGCGATTTAATTGATGCTTGTAATTCTTAATAATAATTATTAAATTAAATCACGTAAAGCTTATTTTGAATGTAGGTTAAGTGAGGGGTTCTAGCACGCAATATCGCTTGTGTTCAGTATTCAGAGTGCTGAACGTTTTAACAAGGGCATTGACTGTTGGAACCGCTGGATTCAGAAAATACACCTTTTACCAAATCCTCACTTACCCAACACTATAGTCATGGAATGTGATACATAGGCCCCTCTCTTCACAAGGAACAAATTTGCCTTAAGAACCCATAAACTCTACCAGCCTAGATTTTCCACCACTTTGAATTTTGTGAAAAAAAAAGGTGACATGGGCAACGCAGGTTTTATGTGCAAAAATTGGCGTGGGCATTATTACACAAAACAGAGACAGAGGCTTATGGTTAGCACCTTTTCTGTAGACCAATCAATGGTTGAGAGATTCAACATCTGGGTGCATCTGGGTGCTGGAAGTGGCAAAAAAGGCACAATTTGGTGACATAGTGCCAGTCTGCAAAAGTCTGCAAAAGGTTGTAATGGTCATAAGGTTACACCGGTAAAATGTTAAGATGCTACACTCTAACTATTTAATCTGTTAACAGCTAAACAACTGCTGAAGCAACCACGCTAAAGTTTAATAATACTAAAATAATCTGCCAATAAAGATAGAGAAGATGAAGAAGATAAAGAAGAAGCAATCAGGTGCTCCATTAGAGGCCAGCCACGAAGAACCTTTTTGTTCTTAGTCGGCAATGTCACGATATTGAGACTACCCCTGCTGCAGATTGTCCCAGCTGCTACACCTCCTGTCCAGGGAAGCCTCATCCAAAAAGGAGCACTGCGTTTCCCCCGCCCAGCACATATTCGCTCTTCCCTCTCCCATACGGACGCCCAGATTCAAGCCCAGGAAGCTTCGGTGTCGGGTCTTCTCTCGGCTACCGGTTTCACCTTTCCAAGCAGCAGGCATCAACATCGCGGTAATAGTGGCAATGGGCAGGACCCAGCAGAACTGCATGTGAAACTCATTATACGTATTCCCTGTAAATAGTTACTCATTCACACACTTTAAAACGAGTTAATGTCTTCAGTAATGAATGATATTAACCACAGTTACTATTAGTAATAATACTGATAAATGTTTTTATTTTCGGTTCTTAGTCTTTGGGTCTTATTGTGAAAATAAAAATACAATTTACTTATGTTTGGTCCATTAACACACACTTCAATAACTGAAAAAGTAATAATTATCATTATCAAATATTTGAAAGAGCAAGTCTTCACACGTGCTGTCGTATCGCTAATTTGTTAAATAAATCACAATGGAGTGTAGTAGGCAAAATCTTGGGGAGTATAGGTATATTTTTCAGATGGGTTTTTGAGATATGGAAAATCACTTCTTTTGGTTGCACATAAGATCAGATGAATAAACACGACTTTTGTGTAATATTTCCCTCACCAAACAAGTTTCCTAAATGTCAGCGTTTGGGGGATTTGTTCTATTTATACCAGAACGTCTGGACCACATCTACTAAAATATCTGCCCATTCCTCAGTGCCAGTCCCAGAGAACTGCATGTGCACAATATAACTATTCCTGACTCCTGGCACACTCCACTGCACTGCTCTCCCCTTTTTGCACCTACAACACCTTCTATCATTAATTACCAACCTTGCTCTAAAAGGAAACAATGTTTATTGACAAAGTAAATCGAATTGTCCAGTACGTAGGTCTGGTTATGGTTGTCATAGAGTATACTACAGGGTAGAGCAGGTTAGATAGTCTAGGCAAGGTTTTGTAGGCACTGTCTTGTAAATACAGTCAATTGTATTATTCATAAAAAATCTATAAGGGGGATCATATACAGTATGGTTGGAGATTGCAATGAAGGGATAGTCTGTAAGGTGTGGTAGACTACAGTAAGGATTGCTAAAGTAATGTGTCTGAGTATTTGTGAGTAAGAGAACAAAGGAAAAATCTAAATTTGACATGACTATTATAGCCTACTGCATCTGCAATGAACTCCTCTGCCACAGCAGGTGTCCTTGAAGTAATAAATAAGTAATAAAGAATAAATAACGAAACAAAACAAGATAAAAAGGTTCCAATTACTGATTTTATTCAGACTGGAATCGTGCCCCATTGTAATAGCTCTATCAGGGGGTTCCCCTCATTTCCCTCACAGTGCTCGTTCACATCGAGTTAGTCACATATGACCACCTTATCAATTTATCTTTATAATTTTTTCTAGTTTTCAGTTGTCTCAATTTTGGGGTCTATGAGACTTTTCTCTTCTTTTTACTTTAGACAATGTGTAGGCACTGACCATGCTTCTAGGTTTTATACTGAGTGACACGTATTTCAGTGACGTTCCGCAGCGGGGCGGTAACAGCGCCTGTTCGTTCAAAGACAGGGCTTCATGTAACTATAATATCAGTCAGTCCCAACTTGAGAGCGGAGTGCACTTGCATTGGATGTAGCAATACCGTGAGCATGACAATAAACACGCTCAATCAATCCGGGAGCAAGAAAATACAGATGCCGTGCTTAACAAAGGTGTGGTTTCTCATCGACACATATTCTGTTTTTGTACATTAAGTAAGGCTTATGGATTGTTTCATACTCAAGTCATTTGCATCTTTAATGAGTGGACAACTGTGTAGTGTACTACCGACTCGGTTTTAACTGTTATGTTATTATTTAGCCCATGAACAAAAAAGAAACGCACATTTATTATTTTATATAGCAAATTATGCAACTTTTGTATTACATTGTTTGATTATTGAAACGTCGGGTTAATGCGAAAGATGTATTCTGCAGAGATGTAGGCTACACTGCATATCTAATTTTTAGGTTTACAATCTTTGCGTCTGTTTAGTCAGCAATATTATTATCAGCAATAATTTCGCTTCTGGATTGTTACACAAATTTAGAAAGATGCACATTAAAGAGGATTAACTCTTCAAGTTTGGGCAAGTATTCAGAAAGGGATGGATTGCTAGATGTCGATGAGGGAGTTATTCAGAGCACATTTTTACACGAGGCTACTGGCTGTACCAGACTGTGCACTTGCAGCAAATCTGTGGAAATAATTTAGCACTTAACACTGAGCAGTTAAGGCATGCTGTCAGTGTTTAGATTTTTAAAAAAATGATTATTATTTCCAGATGGAGCGAGTTATTGTAGCTATGCAAGATCCTGATATGGGGATGAAGATGAGGAACCAGAGGCTTCTTATTACAGTTATTCCTCATGCCATGACAGGTGAGGCACGTAGCAACTCTGATTTTCTTTTTTAACGGTGAAGATGGATATGTTTTTGTGTATGGTCTCAGCATCTCTGTCTCTGTTCAGCTATAAACTATATCCCTGACAGCGACTGGAGAAGTTAAATCTAGTTGCCTTTGTTTCATCAGTTCTGAATGAACCGTTCTCAACGTAGTTAAAAAAAAAAAAAAAGTTTTTATACGTCAAATGATGAAATATACCATGCTTCAAATTATAAATTGTGGCATTCTGCAGATTAATTTTTGCTCTGGTGGGGGAGGATGGTTACATTTTAATCCTTCTTCATCTATAGCTGAGCATGGCTTCTGCAAATGCAAACAATATATCAGTGTGATTAACTGAAATGCCTTTGAGAAAGGATGATCAAATAATTAAATAACTATAAATAAATAAACAAATAACTGTACGGACCACATGGTATTGGAACAATTCTACAGGAAGGAAGAATACAACTGAACACATTTCGTAGAGAGAGTCTTGAGTGTCTATACAGGTAATAATACCAGGACCTGCTATTAGAAGACGTGCGCTGAGGGAGATGTAGGCAAGGAAAGATCACTTGCTCAGCGTCTTTCTCCATGCTTCATTAATTACCTTTAGGAATAACGGCTGAGTCAGTCATTTGAGTCAGTCCTTTATGGGGGCCCTCTTATAGGCCTTAATGTAGCCAGGCCCCAGAGCATTTGGCTACTTTTTAGAGTTTACGCTCAGTGATAATTTCTGCTCTTGCAAAATGCGGTCTATGTCAGGTCATACTGTGCAGCAGAACACTCAAGTATTCTTCCACATTGTAAAAGAGGGAGGTGGAAAATAAAAATTTGTTACAGTGTTTTGGATTTTAAAGTATACAGAAATACGTATTTGTCAAATTGGGTGTTTGACAGGTACTCGCACTCAGAGACAAAACGAATGGATCGGATGATAAACTTTGTCTCAATGGCCTAATGCTCTAATGGTCATTTGGAAATGTAATACCTCAGTAGTCCTGGGAAATGATGTGCATTAGGACTTCTATTGATTTCCTGATGCTCATTTATTCCCCAGTCTGCTTGTCTCTCTTTGATTTATGCTTCATTAGCAAGTTGTGCAAACTCAAATGGATTTTTTTTTCTCCCTTTTTGTCTCTCCATAGGAAGTGATATTGTGGAGTGGCTGATACAGAAATATTCCATCACCGAGGAAGGTAGGAGGGAAACTGCACTATAATTTAGTGTCTTATGTGAGAGATTAACATGAGATCTGCCTCAGCGAGCCTGTGTGCTGAGTCTGTAGTGCTTCTAGAGGCCATGATAGCCAGATGTGAATAATACTGCTGGTTAATTCTGAATATAGGAATTAAAACACACCCATCGCATACATAAAAGAGAGGAGTTAAAGCAACAACAAAAAAATCTACATCAATATGTTGAAAGATTGATATATTGACCGAACCCATGCAGTACTGCAGCACATGCTTTTATCTTCCAAGTTTCCAAAGCTGGTAGATTCAGAAAATTACTTATTTTATGATGGAAGTGAATTAAAGAGCTTTTAAAAATGATCAGGGGAATGCTATGGAATTGTACTTGTTAACATATGCCTACTTTTACACCATTTCAAGTAATCATCTAAAATTGCTAGAAGGTTCATACAAGGAATACCTGTCACCATCTCGTCCAATGAGTCAGATGGATACTTAATAAATATAGTATTTTTGTGTTTAGTATCATTTTTATCATAGTGTCATTTGCCATTGTAAACATTTTGTACTAAATTAATTGATGTTATCTCTCTTATCTTTTGATATTATCCATAAGTTGTGATCATGAGCAGATCAGGTCTATCACTGATTTAGATGTGACGAATACAGTTTATCACAGACATTTCATTAAATGCCATTGTTTTTACAGCTCCAGTGCCTATTTAGGGTTATTATTGATCTATTTGGTAGTGAAGCAATTAGTCCATTTGATTAATAGCGAGAGCTATTTCATAATGGATGAGGACTTGCCTTTTTTGTCCTTCTATTACTTCTTCTTCCTTTTCTTCTTCTCATAAACAGTGTGAAAGATATACATTTATATGGATGTACAAGGCAGAAATACACGTCACAGGATTCATAGGTTAGGTTCACTCTGAAAATAGCCACAGGCACCGAGGGCAGCAAGTGCTTTACTCAAAAAGTTCCTGGCTGTTTTCACAGACATTTGCTTCACTGAGCGGTTGACTTCCTTGTAAACAGCACACAAACCCCAGCAGCCCTTGTTGCTGTGCCAATGGGAAATCCCTCTGGGGAGACCTGCGTGACAGTGACACAGGCTGGGTCCCCTGTTGGGAGTCAGGTCACACCCTCAAATGATCTCTCTCAGCCAATAGAGCCACAGGCTGGCACCAGGTGGTGATTCCCCCATTATTTGGAATGAATGCAAGTCCAGACATGGGATGAACTGTGGGTGTACGTCGGCATATTTGCCATGCGACCTAATAAGAGGCCCGCAGCAGACGGAAAACATTTCAGTGGAAAAATATTTTTGTGTGTACAGTATGTACACATATTCAGATGGGACATTGTTTACAGCTTCCCTCTGAAATCATCCATAGCTGCAACCCCCCCAGCTTTGATAGTATTTTCAAAACAAACGCATGGAAAAGTTTTTACTTCAAACTCAAAATGCTGTTTATAAGACACTTGTAAATATATCATTTATTTGCAGAGGCTTCACATGTGGGTAACCTTATTGTGAAGTTTGGCTACATTTACCCATTGAAGGACCCCAGGACACTAGTCCTCACACCAGACGACTCTCCCTACCGCTTTCAGGTAATTCATAATCCAGAACCCAATATAAAATTATAACTTTGACTGGAATATTGTGCTGTGTTCAAGATATTCATTGCCACTGCATTATGATTCTATTTATAGAATAAAATGAGTGTTATGCTGGTGAAATGCATATACAGTACAAAAGACGAAACATTATTCATATTATTTAGTGATATTTTTGAAAATCCTGAATTCAATGGCTTTTCCTTTGCATTCCCAGGTGAAATAGTAGTATACTTTAGTGTAATAAAAATATAATTTAAGTATACAAAGGTTATTACAAGTATACGTTTCCTTTTTTTACTTAATTTGAAGTATGTTGAAAATGTGCTTTTCTATGTGTAAAGTGTTCTTCAAGTATAGTCTCAAACACACCGTAATACTTTTAAAGTTTGTTTCAAACACACTGGTGACATAATGAAATTGAACTGCAAGTGTATTTAAGATCTAACAAATCATACTTTTTGTTAGAGTACTTAAATATACTTAAGTACAAAAAAAATAGTCCCGTTTTAACATATAGACATAGTGCACGTAAGTATATACTAAAAATAGTCCAATTTTAACATACACACTGCACTTGAAGTACACTTAAGTACGACTTAAGTTCTACTTTTGAACAACTTTAATGCACTTAGTATACTTAAAGCGCTGCCAATTTAGCACAAAGTACATAATTAGTACAAAAACTACTAAAAGTGTACTCACTTTGAAAAAGTATATTTCAAGTATAATCTTTTTTTCACCTGGGTTTCCTTCATTTTACTTGTCAAGACTCCATACTTCTGGACTACAGACAAATGGCATGCTTCAGAGTTGGACTATGGTGAGTCTCCACTCCTTTAATTTAATGATGAACGTACATATATTTTTTCCTTGTTGTGAAATAATCTGATTTGGAAAGAATGTAATTCTAATTTTTCTGCTCTTTTCGCACACGTGATAAAGCTATTTATTTGGCAAAGAAGAACATTCGGAAACAAGGAGAACTGATCGAATATGAAAAGGTAAAACTTTTTATTTTGAGCCTTTTGAGAGTTACCATTGTGAGAAGCACAATGGTTCTGCTGTAATGGAAATATTGATAAAATATTAACAAACTTTTCTTTCCACTATGGAAAGACAAACGTAGTGAAATTTCTTAGACTGGCAAGGTCATCTGATGTCAGAATTGTTATATAATTACTAAGAGATTAGATCTTCTTTTATTTTTCACAGATTGTGCAGAATAGTTTCTTCTGCCATAAGAATATTACTCTTCACCTCAGTCATACAAAAAATATATTTCTGACATGTCTGATGTTTTGTAACATTGTGAGACTCAGTTTCATAAATGTGACTGTTTTCTTCCTTGTAAGTGACTGCAATCTGTTTTTTACATAAATTGGAATACTAGCTGAAAGACATTTTCTTAGACTGGTGGGAGACTCATTCTGCTCAGGTACATTCATCACAGCACAATCCTACACATCTTCAAACACAGATTGCTCTCTTCTTTCTCATTAAGGACAATTATAATCTGCTGCACAAGAGGATTAACCATACCTGGGACTTTGTGGTGATGCAGGCAAGGGAGCAGCTGAGGTAAATGTTTTATCTTTTTTTTTTTTTTGCTTTTGCATTTATAATGCTTAGAATCTGTTAAAGGCTCGATGTTGACTGATATGTTAAACTTTTTATTCAGACTCCACAATGAGCAGGCAAAACTTACGCTTGATATAGCGAGGTTATAGAGAATATGAAATAATATTTAACTAATTTGTAGGATATTGTATTCACACGATAACAATTTCACTACAGAAAAATAAAGTTACAAACTGTCTACTTTAGCGACGGTGAACACAGCATCTTTTCATGCTCTAATAGACATGGAATACCTTGTGTTTTTCTTCATCCAGGGCAGCTAAGCAGAGACGAAAGGCTGATCGCATTGTTCTGGAATGCCAGGAGCAAGCGTACTGGCTTGTCAACAGACCCCCAGTGAGTCCTATGTCTTCACCTCTCCAGTCTGAGGTTGATTTTGAAATAGATTTTTGTAGAACTAAGCAGTACTGGCATGCAACTGAAATGCAAAACAATTTACTTTTATAGACTGTTGTTTTAGTAAGAATGAGATTGTCATCCCACTGAAAACATGTCATTTTTTGTGCTAACTAATCCCATTGACACATCAAATGTATTCTGATTCACACCAATGCTAAGGCAGTCTTTTGTGTACAACCTCACTGCAGATGCTGGAGTCTGTCCGGCAGGGTTGAGCAGTAGTATTCACTTTTTCCCTGCAGTCTCCGTTCAGCCTCTGCATTGCCCCAGTACCCATGAAAAGGTTATGTCGCTCTCTCTTTAACTTCATATAAAAAAACAAAACACGCCAGATTCTTAACATGTAAAGGCTATGGCTTCACCTTTTTTTTTTCCTTGTGTCTTACCACAGTTATGAAATATTCAATTTGTCTGTTAAAAGCATAACACGCGACATCTGGCTTGAAAAAAAAAAAACCCGGAGCGGGATGGGTGGGGGGCGGGCGGAGAGTGGAATGCAAAAGTGCGCCATGTCTCTCCTGCTCTCTGTATGGACGCTCATAAATAAAGCAGGAGGATTGTGCGGAATGAAAGGACGGTGGAGACGGTGCAATGACGGAGAAAGCTTGGCCCGGGGGCAAAGCACGATGCGGCCGCTGCCTTCCGCCGTGCTCTTCAGCCGCCCTTCACTTTGGCACCAGGAGACAGGCGGTGGCCAGCCGGACCCTTGCCTGTGTGTGACATTTTTTCATCCCGACGTCCAAAATATTTTCCTTCTGAAATGCCGCAAGAAAGAAACCGTCAGGACAGAGGGTGCCGGCCTTCGTTGTGAAGTGAAAAGAGCATGTTTCCTAGCTCGGGCACAGCATTACATTACATTACAGGCATTTAGCAGACGCTCTTATACATATTTAGCAGACGCTCTTTACATATTATCCATTTATAGAGCTGGATATATACTGAAGCAATGCAGGTGAAGTACCTTGCTCAAGGGTACAACGGCAGTGTCCTACCTGGGAATCGAACCTGCAACCTTTCGGTTACAAGGCCAGTTCCTGAACCATTATATAGCACCCAATTGTGATATGCATCAAGCTATGGAAGAATCTATCTTGCTCCTGTTTCTTGCTGAAAGGGAGGATGTCACGTGAGGTCAGAGCTGAAGAACTATTCAATCATTTTAGGGCAGATTAAATGGATTTAAACAGCAGTGTTCGTGTGACACTGCCCATGTCGTATAATAACAAGTATCTTTCCATTGCTCTGTAGCGTTCGCGTCTGTATTCAGGCACTGCAGCAGCGCTTCTATTTAACAGCATCTGTTTTTAAGTCAGTATAATTTCAGATGCATAAGAAGCTTTTTTTCAGTAGATGGGTCAGACTGCAGATTGTGGCAGGAAAGAGGTTGTAGGGCGGACATATTTCCGTCCTAACGCCGTAAGCCGGGACGCCGCACAGCCCATTAAGCTTTTAGTGATCCCTGGGAAATATTAACCATAAATCCAGAGAAAGAGTACGGGTTTTAAGCTCTCTCCTGTAAATCGGTCCGCATTTAATTTTCTTTAAAATATTTGGATGGTCATGCCGGACGCGTCAAACAGATAAAATGTGTTGGGAAAGGTTTCACCGGCTGAATATGGAACGTGGTATACAGACGGATATGACAACTGATGTCTTCACATCAAGAAATATCACTCTGTGTGTGAGGCCAGATTCCAGTGTTTCTCTGCACTTACTCCCTTTATTAGTTTAATTCAATAGGAAATCTTAATGTCAAAGTAATCCAATTTTTTTCTACAGTTGAATGCTGGATGTGACTGGATATGATGGGCATACTTGCAAGACAAGATATTATTTACAACAATTCATAATTTTTCAGTACTAGTATTGACTTGTTTACAATATTTATTTAGCTGCATGTGTCCAAGGGCTTCCCTAGAAAAACATAAAGTGCATTATTTTCAAGTTGTGAGTAAGTACTGTTGCCTTCCATTTTGAATTGTCTAATCAGAATGCATTACCAAATGGTCTTCTGTATAGAATTGTCATAGGCTAAAAAGGTTCATAAGCTCATAATCTCATCCTTTTTTTTTTACAATGCTCCTGCTATTGCAGAAACTCGAGAATGTCCATAACCAAATGTGATATTTTTTTACTTATCAATCAATTAGAGATCTAATTATAGATGTAATAACTAATCCAAAAGAAAATATTTTTATTGATTTGATATCATGCATGTGTTTGTAGCCTGGGGCGTTTGACATCCTTGAAAACGGGCCGGAACGACGAAACTGCCTCAGCTCACGAGTACAGCTGGTCAGTAAGAGGAGTTCATCTATGATTCCATTTCAGTGAATCACACCAGAGTCCAAACTCACCCATGCTGTTCCCGTCATATATTGATATGAATTTAATTGAATTGAACCACACTATGAATGTACAGATGTAGACTGAGCTCCGTGTTCTTGGCTGCTTTACTTTGAGCAAGTGTGATGACAAACAAAGCCAAATTACGACCCGACTCGCTATGAAGAACATCTGATTCTGAAGGTCGATTATGTTTGAGACTCAAACTATTTTAAAAAGGTTGTTATTTTCTGGTCATTTTACCAATTACTGTGGTGGCTGTTTACAATTCAGCAGTAAGTGAGGATCTCAGGTATCCTATATCCACGTGCCTTGATCGGAAGCTGAGGTGGAGAATTGTGTATTTGTGATTTCAAAGCAAGGAGCCCCTGATAGCTTTTTGCTTACACATGGAGAAATATATCTCAGCACTCAGTATGCAACCAACCATACTGGGAAGAACTTCTTTGTATCTAATGTATGTTAATGTTGTCTTACAGATCAGATCAGAAATGAATGCAAAATTAGTCAAAGTATATAGATTAGAATATGGCTAAAATATTTAATCATTGGTAAAACTACTGAGCTTTATTTCTGTTTCTTTTTGCATCCTATTTCCTTCAAATGTAAGTATACCACCATCAGACTCGTCAGTCTGCTTTGTCAGTCATCATCAGTGTTGATATCATATGAGGAGAATGGCTGATTTATAATGTTGTGTTTTCACTCTAATTTTGACTCTGATACTTAATTTTAAATACAAAAAAATGGAAGAAATATTTATATTTTGTTTGCTTCCTCCTCCAGAAAAGAACACTGAATACTACAAAAAAGAGGTAAATCCCTACATTTCAGCAGCAGTTTTAAGTTGTGATAAAAACCAGAAAAGATCATTTGATTCTTGGAATGTATATGTAATGTAAAGGGTTGTAGGATCATGTTTGTAATTAAAAATAAGTAAATTACCACAAATATTTGACGTGAGATCTGCTAGCTACATGCAATTTCTTCTATGCATTTTTGTTTTGGCCTCTGTGGTGGATGGGTCCAGATCGAACGCAACCAAAAGTTTGTGTTACGAACTCGGGTTAAGTCCTCAATTTGTCTGGAAAGGTATGTCAACCTATCTTCCTCCCAAAAGCTAGCTGTCAATATCACCACTATTACCATTTTAACAGTCACTGACGATGTCACTGCGTATTAGGGTAAATGTCTTTCATTTGGGGAATTGTACTGTGATTCCATTTCTTGTGTTTGTGTACTAATGCAAATAATGCTTAGTCCAGGAGAATGTGCGTTGATGGCCTAGATTCTCTCTCCACCTCAAAGAGCTGCTCAGGCATGTTAATAGTACAGCAAATGGGCTTTCACTGCCATCCACTCCCAGAAAGCTTCCACAAAGGTCTTTCTGTTATTCACTTTGACCGTATCTTGCCTAAGTGCTTTTAGTATATTGATGCAGTAGCTTATAGCACTTAAATATGAGATAAATGTTCAGAATGACATTGTTCTATCTATTCTACAATATATTATGAAATTTTAAAACAAGACAAAGAAATTCTTGCAGAGGTTATATGACAGATTTTTTTTCCCCAGTTGTTTCCGGGTATGTGAAAGGAACAGTGGATTAAGTTTTCAAATTTAGAATGCTAATGCATGTTAAAACAAACATCAAAACTACAGTGTAAGGGTTGTATTTGCATATGTGAACAATGCTGTAAACCCTGTGCGATATCTAAAAGATTCAAATCTAATTTGATTGATTCATTTCAGTACTTAGCTGCTGCCACATCACTCGTGAAGCAGTAAATAGCCTGCTAAATATGGATTTGACCAAAAAGTATGAATTATGTGTTGTATTATGGAGTTAGCTAGAGCTAGATATTATTCCAAATGCTTTATTAAACTAAAGGGCAAAACATTGTTGATTTAAGAAGCCGTTCAAACCTTGCTCAGTGAAAGATTTCCAAACATGGTGACTTGGTTTGGCTTTGACTTGTTAATATTCTGCTGGTAGAAGAGAAATAGTTTGCAAACATGTATGGAGTATGTAAGGTTATTAACAAACTAATACAAAGCAATCAATGTTAGACATTAAGAAGGCTGAAGAATTTTAATTTGGGAAGAATGTCTAATGTTTGTGCTGTAAATCATAAAATACTATAATTCTGGAATATTTGGATAGCCTGGGCATCTTTAAAATATAGAAAATATACATTTCTTTTTTTCAGAAGCAATGACATCAGTACGCATAAGAAGGGAAAAGAAAGCTAGAATATGTTTGCAAATGAAAAGGTCTGATGTAATTGTTGCTCGTGCTGGTGTCTCTTTCAGCTACGTCAAATTCAGTGCGCAGTATCTGGAACATGACCCCATCATGCAAGGCTGCCTTCCTAGCAACCCGTGGATAACAGACGACACCATGCACTGGTCGATGAATTCAGAGATGTGAGGGTCACCTATTCTTAATCGCACCGATTTTCTTACCATTTTCGAATGATGCATTTGCATTGCAGACACTCAGGGAGACTCGCTATGGCTTACAGTTTAACATTTTATACATTCATCCACCTGGACCAATGCCAAAGCTGTAGGAAGTTAAGTACCTTTGTTAAAAGCTACAACGGCAGTGCCGCCAACCTGGATTCAAACCTACAACATTCAGTAAACAAATGTAGCCACTAAAAGACATTGTGGACGTGCATTATGTGCTTTGCAGTGGAAGTCATTTTTCTCATAATGGCACATCTGTGTTTCGTGCAGGGTGAACACGCCGACCAAGCTGAGGGTGGAGCGTTGGAGCTTTAGCTTCATGGAGCTGCTGAATGACCCTCTGGGAAAACATGAGCTAATGCAGTACCTGGAGAAAGAGTTTAGCGGTAAGCCCCGCATACTGTACAGTAACAACCTCAACATCAGTCAGTTCATTGTGCACGACTCTCCTTGTAGAAATGGGTCAAGAATACTGTCGGGTCAAGTTGCTGTGGTTACTGTAGCACCAATTTTATTTTTTATTTATTTATTTTTTTCAAATCTGAGGTAAGTTGTTCCTACATTAATAATTGAGGTGTGCACATTTATTTTTTATCAGCGGAGAACCTCTGTTTTTGGCAAGCATGTGAAGACATCAGACATGGAGAGAGCTCTAAAATTCAAAAGAAAGTCGAAGAAATGTACAAGTAAGTATGCTAAAAAAGGAAAAACAACATAGTTCTGAACCATTATGCTCTTGAACACAAGCTTGGGCTGTGTCTGAATCAGAGCCCTGTCTGCTGTGCCCTGTCTCCTGTGTACAGTGCACTGGCAGAAGTGTGCTGTTTAATGTGCACTGTTTAGCAGTCCGTGAAAAATATCCGCCATACTACTTTCCAACCGCACTGTGGAAGTGTCGTAACTAAGCAGGCCATGTCCGCGGTTTTACGGCTAAATTGGGATACTTTCAAAGTGCAGTCACGGGTAAAAATGAAAAGTCGCAAAGCACGCACTTATTTTAAAAAGTAAAAACATGATGATTTAAAATATTTCTATTTAAAATAAGTTGGTTTCTGTACTCAGCAAAACCCCAGCCAGAAGTAAGTGTGTCATCCGGGTGTTTGAAGTATACTGCAGTTTGAAAACATTTTTTGCGTACTCTACGACGTTCTCGCCCTATCTACTCACCAAGGCTACTCAACAGTGTGGAAGAGTGCTGATTCGGACAGGGCCTAGGTCTTGTATTATCTATAACATGCTTGTAGATGGCATAAGCATATAGTTCCTGTCTTCTGTTATATTATTCCTTACTTTGTCTGTGCACACAATGTGATTCACTATTCTAGCTCTCAAATATTAGCATTTGCACGTGTCTTGGCTGTTCCGCAGGCAATTCCTTGCACCAGGGGCCACCAAATGGGTTAATATTGACAGCAAGACCATGGAGAATACTCTGCTGGGCATCCAGAACCCACATCGCTTTGTCATGGACGCTGCCCAATTGCACATCTACTTCCTAATGAAAAAAGTATGAGCGTTTCTCACTCAAATGTGTGAACGTTGGTCCATTCAAAGACTGTTTTGCTAGTCACCTGGAAAACTTGCTTATGGTGTTTGAAATAAAAAACACATTTCCAGTATTTATTCATCAGCGTTAAGTGAGAGAGGTGTGGCAGAGAGTTGTTATTATGCACCAGTTCAATCAGTATGTTTATCCCAGCGGTGGTTGTTAAAATCTTCTATATAAAAAAATAAGAAAGGAAAACAGCCTCTTTAATGGCAGATATCCCATAGATCCAATAGATGCCCTATCTACTGTGCTGATCTAAGTCTTGTGCCTACACGCAGGACTCCTATCCTAGATACCTAAAGTCTGAACGGTACAAGAACATGCTTGCCAAAGCCATTGTTCCACAGGAGACAAAGAAAAGGTAAAAATTGATTTTTTAAAATTATTTATTTTGTATGATAAAATACCATATCAGTTACCATACGATATAAATGTATCTATCCACTTCACTGGGAATTGATGTGCATTATTTGCAGGAAGTTTTATGTGGCTTGCCGTAGAGCAATGTTATGTTATTCGTGATGTTGAGAATTATTTGTGAGCAAGAGTGCGCACGTGAACAAATGCCTTCCCTGTCCCAGTGTCTTCCCCTTCATGAGACGGCAACGGCATTCGAGCCCCAGTCCCGCACTGGCCTCGCACCACAACACAGAAGAAGATGGGAAACAAAAGGCCTCTGGGTCTTCTGGAGGTTCTAGAGCTGTAGCGCCAGCAGCACATGCAGCGACCTGCTCTGGAACTGTTTCTCAGGTGTGAGCACACCCGGCTGCCCTCTCAGACTTGGTTTGTGGAGAATGCTTTTCTCATCTTTGTGTGGAGTGTCCCAGACCATACCATGCTCAACCATTTTTTTTCTCCACTTCATGCATTTATCTCACTGCAAGTACAGTCATTTTCAGCAACGCAGTTTGTGAAAAATTATATTGGTTGGGTGTGAGAGACAACTTGGCCAAGTTGCGCCATTTTATAGATATGCAAGGAGATGTTGTTTTTTTTTACCTGTAGGTATATTCCAGTTCGTTTTTCATGCCTGTGATGTAGGGGCGAGCAGATCTTCATTTGTGGACTCACTGAAATGTAATTGCCATAATTACTGTAAATGTACTGTATATACACCACAGAATGAAACCTCTAATATTTGCTTGAGAATGCACACCATTTTATTTTGTACTGGTGTATTTATCTCGAAACATCTTTGCATTGAACTGGGAATTTTTGATAATTTGGAGATATCTTTTTTAAACAAACATCTAGACCAAATTACTGTAGCCTTTTTCTCCCTTCACCATGTGTTTCAGCAGACATATTTGGATGAATAGATGGGATGTTTCAAATTTGGTGGTCTCATTGTTTGTTGTTCATCTCCATGTGTATCACTTTATAATTCAGCCAATGCTTTGAGTTGTAAATGCACTGTCATCCAACTGATTACAATAAACCAAGCAACTTTTGTGGTGCATGGAATTTCCAAGACACTTTCAGCATGGGTAATGCACTGCTGGATCTATGAAAGGTATGTATCGTTTCTGCTCCTTCACCTGCATGACGAATAATAGCCATGGAATACATGGCGCCTCTGAAGGTAAGCTTTGGTTCAGCTTTGTGCCAGAGAAGCATCTGTGAAGACACGTTACATACTGTATATTACAACACTGTCATCAGTGAGGCACTGGTTCCACAGCAGAGGGAGCCAAGCAGTCAGTGGCTCCGTCAGGCTTTTGTGTTATAGATAGGCCCTCAGACCAGACCTTTCGCTAAGAGCTGATGTTCCCTCGTGAGTTATAACCTTTATATTCATCTCTGCCTCTTCTCCCTGTGTCTCTTTCTCTCCTCTGCAACAGCTTTGTCTTTTTCCCCACCCTCTGGCCATGTTGTCGGCCTCCTCCCTCCCTCCGGCCTCCTCAGACTCACTTCAGACTCCTGCACTCCTGCTTCAGCAGCTCTAAGAGGTTCTCCCTCCTTCCCCCTGTGTTTCTGTGCCGTGCTTCCTTTGCTGCAACCTTTTTACACCGAGGGATTGTGACTTCTTACATTTTCCAATACCGAGTTTCCACTCGTTCAAAAATATGCACCATATTCCGATGGGAGCTTTCTTATTAAAATAAGTCACAGGGGGAAAGAGTAGCACCTTCATTATAAATGAAATGGCTGGACATGTTTCTTGTAACTGAACACAGTGATGATAATAAGAGGTGTTACATGTGCGGATGATCTCAGAATGATCTCAGATGTTTCCTACCAATCATTTTTGCCTGAGGTTCTTTTGGAAAGTTTTATCTAAGCCTTCTCTAACTATTGTGTTGTTTCTCAGGAATTAGTCTCTTGGAGAGGCACCGAACATCTGTTACATATAAATACAGTTTAAAAAAAAAGTTATAAATAATAACAAGGCAACAATACTGAGGCTAAGGTATATGAGATGACTGCAGAGTTGGGACAATCCAAACAGGTGAATGTTAATTGTGTTGTTGGTGGGCATTCCAGAACATCCCTTTCACATTATGCATAAACAGAAAAAAAGAGTCTCTGGCCCTGTACCTATGAAATGAAAGCAGTGGATTAGCACGGGTTGAACCAGTGGGTTAGCACACGGCTCTATGCAAAATTAATACAAGGTTGTAAATATTGTTATTTTGGAGATGATGTAGCGCCCTTTAAGCATATGCCATTGTCAAATGTTTATGTTGATGACAGCATGCTGAATAATATTTTACCACAACAACAATGTAGTCAATAAGGAATGATAAAAAGCTGTTAATTTCAAAGTTGTTCAGTTTTTATCAAAAACTGTATTTAAAAAATTACCAGATAATTAAAAATGATCTGGTCACTAGTTTTAAACCACTGCCTTGCAGGCAGTATATATTAATGGCTAAGGGCATTATTTCATTTCCCCACTAATTGCATACATAGATATTTTTATAATCAATGTCTTAGTTGGAACAGTGTTTTAGTACAATACAAGTCACAATGGGTGGTGCAGTGGTTAGAACTGTTGCCTAGCAAGAAGGAGGTTCCCTGTTTGTGTCGCGGCTGGCCTAGATCCTCTCTGCGAGGAGTTTACATGTTGCATTGTCCCAGTCAAATAAATTAATTCAAGTTAAATTAATTAGTCTGTTGACTTACGACCAAGAGGAAATACTGTATCAACTATTCGTATTTTAGCTTTTATATCTGTCTTTATACTGTATAACTGCTAGGTTCAAAGCAAATTTGGAAATCGTTTGACGACTATCTCCATGTACAAACCTGAACAGGCACATTTTACAATGGTAGCTGGGACTATAATTCTTATTTCTGTTCTGTAACTTTAATTATACATTGACTTTACATCTGCCATCTCAGCAGCTCCAGAACCAGAAAGTCTGACTCCGTTATGTGAGCCCTCTGGGCCTCTATAAAAACTATTCATATTTTCT
This sequence comes from Synaphobranchus kaupii, assembly GCA_029718625.1. NCBI lineage: Eukaryota > Metazoa > Chordata > Actinopteri > Anguilliformes > Synaphobranchidae > Synaphobranchus > Synaphobranchus kaupii. Next base: position 34,117,123 of record CM056379.1, read on the forward strand.
AATGTAATTTTTGATGTAATCCACATGTAGGTGGTAAAACACTGATCAAATTGTTAAATCTAAACTGTCCCCGAAAAGACTGTAGCTAATCAGATCTAACAGATAGTAACAAAATGCCTCTACAGCATTCTAAAGCTTGTCATTGTCTCTGAAACAAGACAGAATACATTGCATGCTGTAAATGAGAAGGCATGAGCTAAACTCCCAGAATGTTTCTGTGAGTTTCCGATTCACAAATTCAATGAGCCATGTATATAATAGATACATCACAAATGTATATTTAGATGTTGAATACCTCGTTGATATTATCCTACATCGGATACTATTATTTATCTAGTACATCAGTATCATAGTAATAATGATACTTTAATGAACATTTTCATATCTATGTCATATTAGGAGCATTATGATAAATGTCAATTCATTTGGATTAATGAAATTTTTGATATAGAGTTGTGTTTAGTCTTGAAAGTTAAATTGCATAGGGAACAGATATGTATCAGTAGATTGAACCCATCAGCTCATTATTACATTACAGGCATTTAGCAGACACTCTTATCCAGAGCGACTTACACGACTGTAATGTGCAATTATAGAACATGTGGACTCTACATATTTGGATATCGGTTACAGGCAATATGATGGCAGGTGGTTATCCAAACAAAAATGGGGCTTTTGAGAACGTCCTATTCTGAATATAGCCTAATACCCACTTTTCTGTTCACGCTGAACCCCTTAACCTCTACCGCAAGGAGAAATACTGCACCACGCGTTGTAAGTTAAAGGAGGTGGCTACAGAATCACTGTGGAAGTGTATGACATAGGCACATTCATCAGCTTTGCACTCATTACTAAGTCAAACCTCCGGTCGGCTCCTGTGAGTCTGCCTTCACTATGTCTGTCCAGATTATGAATATCTGGGAACTCAACTTCATGAATATTGGATTTTGCATCTTTGAACTTTATATAAAAACAGAGTTTCTGTTCCATTTTACAGTTGACTTGATTATACTGAAAAAGCACATTTAAAATGTATGAATTTGTAAAAAATGCAACAATCACTAACCGGTAAACAATGCACTGACCTGCTTTGGATCCTTGAAATATTAATGCTTCTTAAAGCGATAAATGCTTCTGAATGTGCCGTTGTGCTTTTACATGCACCATTATGTAATCCCTCAGACAAAATGCACTCAATTTCAGTTTAGCTGTAGTAATGTTACTTTTTTAGTACCACCATTAAAGCAATTTGCACTGTTTTAACAAATAATGATCCATTTGGTCCATTTCAATATAGACTACCAAATATTTGTAAAAAAAAAAGAATAATTGTAACATCTATTATGTAATTATATGTCTTTTCAGAAACACTCTGAGCATACTTTTTTTTCATATAACCTATGCATTTTTCCATTGCTTTAGGACAGCCTACAAAGCTAAATGTGTAGTTTCCAGTTATATTTTGTTCCAATCAAAAAACTAACTGGGACCACTAATACAGCTTCTGAAAAGGTTTCGATCAGGATTATAGCGATTACTGTAGTACGTATATTGAGAAAACGTTGAATAACATATTAATTGACTATTTTGTGGATCACAGACTCCATCACAACTATTTAACCTCTCTAACGTGTGGTGTTAGTTTGGCGCAGACAGAATGTCACAGTGGCACTGTGCCAGACAAGCACTCTGACTCATTGTGCGGCTCCCTCTGCTGAGGATTAAGTGTGATCTGCAATCCGATTTGTATTTGCAATATTATAATAAACCTGGCCAGTCGGTCTTCACAGAACGCTCCAGTGAGCAAATGCTTAATTTATGGCAGGAAGCCATATATGTCGGCACATACCTATTTTGTAATAAAGAGAATTAGGTACATGTATGTGACTTAGTTTTTGAGTGAAGGATTTTGATATCTCTGGTCACACTTTAACTGTAGTGCAGCAATGTAAAATACTAGCTACAGTTTACACTAGGCTTACATTTTCTTTACTCATGTAAAGTAAAACTATTCATTTTCTTCACCATATCAACAAAGTCAGTAATAAAAAACAACTGTTCTTGCAAGGTATGTTTGTTGTCCATTTACCTGCTGTCTCGGTTTGCATTCATCTCACCATTCTGGTCATTTTAGCCTTTTAGCAATCACAATGAATATCGTTTATGTTAAAATGAATTTGATAACAAATACATGAATTTACGTGTAGTTCTAGAACAGATTGATGCTAAAAACAGCATAATTGGTTTTAACAGCACAGTGAATGTAACCTGTTATTTCTGGAATATACAACAAAAAAATAAAATCATAAGAACTGATAGTATTCCAATATTGGATGCTTCGTCATTTTTAATACTTTTATGTATTGAATGCATACTGCGTTCCGTGTTTTGTATATTAATACCTGATCAATAAAAACATTCAGAAGGCTGCTGGGTGGCTCCTCCGGGTAAAGCACCGTTGTGGTGCTTGGACCATCAAATCCGAACCGTAACACTGCCAACTGTGGCTGGCAGTTATGCTGGGTGACGCACAATTGCTGATTGTGCTGCCTAGGGATGGGGGGGGGATTTAGTCAGTTAAGGGTTCGTGCTTCATCCCGACACGCTTCAGAGGAGAACCGTGGATGCTCCATAATCAGCCCTGAGGAATGAATGCTGCTTTAAATTGATAATTGGACATTCCAAATTAAGGTGGGAATTGGGCATGCCAAATTTATAGGTAAAAAAATAAAATAAAAATGAAAACACAAAGTTTCCCAATTTCAATAATATAATACTCATTTGTCATTGATTGCTTAGTGTGAATACTATAGTATGCTATAGTGTGAATAATGTATTATGCACTATTAATTTGACAATGCGTGGTTGTGGTTAGAACCTAAATTGGGAAAACCCAATATTTACCAGATCATTATCATGTTCTGTGTAGTACAATACAGGTGAAATTGAAAATGAGTGTCATCACAATGCATTTTGTCGTAGATAAAGACCAACTTAAAACAATACGAGAACTGCATTAGGTGAAGGCATTCATTTCAACTGCATAACAGGCATAACAAATAAGAAGAGTAAAAGGTTGCATGACCATTGACCGGAGTTTTGTTTCAGGGTTGCAACCAGACTAGGCGGTCAATGAACAAGACATCGCCAGGGACAGATAGTGTTTAAAACCCCTCTGAAGAGCACGGGAATTCAAGGCACTGCACACAGAGCGAGTCCCTTCGTTTTGTGATGATATCCCTGGAACGAAGGAACACACGCACTCTCGCACTTACTCGCACGCACACAATAGAGAACATCACAATTCAGAAGTATATATTTATTATATCATTAGTGTTTCACATACATATTTGAAACAGGTTGATCAAAACAATGACACAAAAAAAATTAACAAGTAATGAATTAGTAGTCTTTATGGGAAGCAGATTTAGAGACATCCTTTCACCGTGTTTGCACCGATTTTTTTAAATATACTGGTATTTGCAAACCCATCACAAATGCTATGTAGACCCTTCACGGGACAGTGACAATTTCCTCAATACATAAAGAAGCCATCCTTGCTAATGTCAAGACATCAACGATAGTGAGTAAAATAACTTATCGTGACTTGGTAGGTTATTAAATGAAAGCTAAACGTGGTTTTGTTTGGCCTCAACTTTCAATGGTGAAACTGAATCATTTTGTCATAATTGAACAACAAAGATGTTGCAAAAAGAGCAATAAATATACTACTTCCATAAACATGTTACACATTTAAGGTCAAATATTGTCACTCTTTCATTGAATTGGCTCCTTAATTTGCTTAAATGAAGTGACCAGCAGGCAAGCCGACTCATTTACACACCTTAACATGTATATTTATACATATCGACAGCCTCATAACAAAAGTGCCTAAGTCATTTTTTGGACATTTTGAGATTTTCTGCCTAAATCACTTGATTTATCATTCGTCAACAGTGTAAAAATGCTCAAGTCACTGCAGGCCGCTGTGCACTTCCTGAACCACTTTATGCTATGTTCAATGATTTGCAGTCAATGAAGCACATCTTGCCTCAACACTGTCACCATTATTCTGACAGCTTACCCCATTTGGAAGCATAAATCTGCCTAGGAAGTGTCAAATTTGATACTTTCTCCGTACCAGTAGATACTTGACATTTGCCTAAGTCATCAGTGGATTCTCGACTTTTGCCTAAGTCATGTATATAAATGCCTAAGTCCCACTCAGTCATCATTAGCCATTATGTAATCCAATAATACAAAGTCACATGATCTGTATTTCATTTAGCAGCCATTGATATGTGTTCGTAAAAGAAAGAGTTAATAAATACTCATTGACGTAGAATTGCAGCAGTTTTTAGCCTTTTTCTCAAAACTACAAAAAATGACTTAAGCACTTTTGTTATGAGGCTGTCGATATACAGTGACAGTGTTCTCATTTAATTCCAACCGTGAAATTTAAATCAAACCAAAGCGCAATCATGCATATTAAGTTTACAAGTGCCTGATGTTTATAAAATGGGGATACAATAAAAAATCAGGATACAATCATTTAAACCAATATTGTGCGATATTATACTGCAGGAATAGAAGCGCCTATTCAAACCATGCAAGACACCACAGCCCCGGAAAAAAAACAAAGAGCCATTTCATTATTGCTTGTGCAGAAATGAGGTCCTCAGAAATGACTGATCACTTTTTATTACAAGGGAGTACATATACTTATAGAGAGACATTACATTCTTCCCCATTATGGTTCAAAGGCTCAAAGAAACTAATAAAATGTTTCAGCTTTTGTATTCTGAAAAACCGTCAAGATGACTAAATGTGTCTGATAAAAACCATGGACCATGAAATTGGTCAGCATTGCTGCAGCAGTAGTGTATCAGGATAAAGTGTATAAAAAAAAAAAAGGCAGAGAGGTTGAATGAAGCCTCATGGACAGAGGCCTTCAGCAAGAAACATTGTCCAATCACTGAAGTTATCCTTTACATTCCTTTTTAAACGAACGAGCAAATCTACAACAGAAAATAACAACGAAAAACCTCCACAGTAATCAGCCTGCGGAGTTGTAAGTGTTTAAACCCAGAGCTTATGTCTGCTGACAGTGTTTTCACAATATGAGCGTACCCCAAAAGTGAAGTAAAATGCATCCCTTGCACTCCACGCCCCTTGAAACAAGTTTATAAAAGTGCTTAAGATATTCAAGTCTTGACAGTTCTCTTTCCGAAGAAAAACGAAAAACATTAAAAATGTTCAGATTATAAATCTCATAGATACATTGCATTGCTAATCATTCTAAGTCTAAAATATATACATCCATTGTTCAGAGTCTGAGATGCAACTTTCCTTTTCTATGAATCGCAACTGGCCTTATTTGTAAAAAAGACTCCTTGCAAATATACAATTTGTGAGTCAAGTGCTTTTCAGAAAAAGAGATAAAGTCTGAGATAAAGACAACTAAATAAGCGATATTTCAATTCATCAAAGACAATTAAGGTGCTAAAGTAGTGATTTGGCAGAGTGTATTGCACATAAAATACCTGTACGAAGTAGTGTAATTTTGCATAGTAAAACAGCAAATTATTTTGAGATTGTCATCACATCTCTTTTATTGTTCTCTGTAGTGTAAGTGTAGTTTAAGTGTTAATAATGATCTAATAACAACACAGCTTATTTAAAATAAAAGATGAGGTAATGTGCTTGACTCAAAAGAACGACATGCACCGTTGAGATCGGTTGAGGCAATTGCACCTTAGAGTATCATTTTACCTTAGGGCCAAAATATAAAGACCAGAGCATATCCTATAAAGAAAAAGCTTAGCGTGCAAAATAAACCCTGTGTGGTAAAAGCTCCCTGAAAGAAGGATAAAGACAGGGCCTTACTGGTGATTCAGGAAAAGGGAGGCTGCATCTCCTTGCCTCTAAGTGACCGTGTAGAGTTCGTCCTTCTCGTTCTTGCAGATCTGGTAGCCGCACAGCTTCTGAGACCAGCCCCAGGGCTCCTGGTGCCGGTCTCTGGGCGGCAGCAGGAAAACCACGCTGGTGGCCACCATGATGTGCCAGATGCTGTGTGTGTAGTAATAGTTGTCGTCCGTCTCGGTGAGCACGTACACGAACAGGCCGATGATGGCGATGGCCAGGCCAGGGATCAGATAGAACACCCAGCGCTTCCAGGTGGTGGGGTAGCACTGCTTCCGCTTTACCCCTCTGTATATCTGCAACACACACACACACACACACACACACACACAGACACAACGGTACAGGGGTTTGAAATCATTTTCAAATTGATACCGATAGCTAAAGGTTGGAGCCAGAGACTGCGCAGTAGGGAAAGGGGAGACCCTAATATGGTCATTAAGTCCAGGTCGTGTACGGTTCATTCACCAACGCGTGAAATACATGGGGAGACAAAGAAAAAGCACCTATTGCAACTACATGTGCTTCTGGGAAAAATGTAATGACTTTGTATTTTGACTGCATTGGTACCACTGACTCACACTGAAAAGGGTGGCCGAAAGACCTATACCGGAGCCAACCGAACCCTGTTGTCAGAGAGCAACGCTCTCAACAAGACCAGGAAGTGAGCCTCAACAGCGAAGCCCGGTCTTGGCCCCTTGATACAAACTCTGGGGTATGTTAGGACAACATCAGGTAAAGAAAAAGCAGGAGGATGACCCTTACCCAGGCTGCTACCATTGCCAGCACTGCACACAGAGTGGGGCCCAGCATGTTCCACAGCCCTTTGCGATCCAGCTGCATCGACATGGCAATGATCAGGGTCCCGAGCATGAACAGCATCTGCACAGACACACAAAGCCGGGTTCAGCGAGGGCCCGCGCCAGTTCCGCCACGTTAACCGCGGAAGCAAAACCGCACTAATGACTAGGCCTTTCATAATCCCGCCGGAGCTGCAAAATGGGTTTTTGTTCTCTTGTTGACGCCGAAAGCGACGTTCGGGGCCTCACGTATTTAAAGGTTTCCTTGACCCGGGACATGCAGAGGATGGTGACCCATATCGAGGAGACGGAGCCAAGGAAGTCGCAGTACTGGAGGGTGTCGTAGTCCATGATGCACAGCACCGTTACGCCCGGCTGGTCACAGGCGTGGTAGAACTGGCTCGCAGAAAGGGGAGGATGACACAAGGAGAGGTCTGTGAGACAAAAGTCACCTCTGCGCAGCTCAAAAAACTCGATTTATACTCAGAAAATGTCATATATTTTAACCTTCCGGGGCAGACAGGCAAATACAATCCAGGTATTACTGGCAATCTTGATTTTAATTCAAAACCAGGTCAGGAAGAAGAGAGAGGGAGAGAAAGAGCGGTACCGTGGAGAAGAACATAGTGAAGAGATAGACGGAGGCCTCCACGATGTAGCAGCGGTACACGGCCACCACGATGGGCGGGATGAACATCAGGTTACTGAGGGTGAGCAGGAGGGCCGCCACCATTTGGCGAGCGTACGTCTGTGCGGTCAAGCTATCTGTGCAGCTCCAGCCACGCCAGCCTGTACGTGCAGATGAAAAACATTTATTTAAGGATCCTCAATTCAAAATTTCAAGTTTCCTATTTAAAAATTGGATGGCAGACTAACATTTGCCAATCTGTACAGCATATTATAAAGAGCTATAATCAACCTAGCAGCGACATTCTTAGCTTTGAAAGTTAGGGTATGGCGGCTACGTTATGGGAAGGACGTGCTTTGTCTTATCTGTTCTGTAGTGACTTCGATGACGTTTCTGTATGCACTTATTGTATGTCGCTTTGGATAAAAGAGTCTGCTAAATGACTGTAATGTAAATGTAATGTGAAAGTTGGGGTATGTTATGTATCAATCTTAAGGGGCCACTGCAACATATAGAACGTCCTAAAGCCAATGGAACACAGTGTACACACAAGAGATGTTCATGTAATTGGTCCTGCATTCACTACACACTACATGTGCATACAACAAAGACAATCTAAGCAAGTAGAAAAATTGAAAAAACAAAATGGATTAAAACATGCCGTGTGGCGGACGAGGTATCGAAAGGTGAACGCGCATAATGTCGAAGGTCAACCTTTATTTGCGGACCCTCAACTGAGAACGTAACCTTTCTGAATCGTTCGAATGGATTTAATTTTAATGTAAGCTCCTCCCCACCTACCGGCTTTGCAGACGCAGGCAGCGTAGAGGTAGCTGTAAGAGCGAAGCAGCCTGCACTCCCCGTACGTGCCGCAGTCGTCGATGCAGGCGCTCAGGTAGACCGACGTCGTCACCGTGGCAGACGCGTTGACGCAGTCACTTGCGGAGGGAGCAACGCAAACGCATCACCGTCAGTATTTAATTCGGCCGGACGCTTGAAGGCTAATTGCAATCAACTCACTTCCTTTGTTAAATTTTGCGGTCTCACCTGGTGTTTCCAGGGCACACCATCTGTAGGGTGAGGTACCACTTCGCAGCCTCGGGGAACGGGATACGCAGGGTGACCTGGGGCGACGTCACATTCAGCGCGAGGTCATAGCCCTGAGACAGCCCTGCGCGCGAGGAGGAAGACGTTTTTCACCAAGCCGTACGAAGTCAACGCAAATTCTGTTCGACAGCATGCGATTTCACCGATCATGCAGTCGCCGGGTGTACCTGTAGCGCACGTCTGAGTCCTGTTCAGTGCCAGCACAGGGGACCTGGCTGTCAGGCAAGCAGACACACTGGAATTCCCATTAGTTATATTTGTCTAAAACAGAAAACAGAAAACGCTGAAATAATATATCAGTACGAAGAGATATTTTATACCACTCCTATACATCCGACTCCTATATATACTATACTATAGAATGCTTGCAATAGAAGCAAATACTAGTGATTCTTAGATGATGCAAATCATTATGACAAGTGAGCCGTAACATTTCAGGTTGGACTTGTTGGGTGGACTGTGGACATGTTAAAAATGTACTGAACATGTACTGTATTATGACTCATAAATGGAGTCTGAAATGAGTTTGTTTTTTTTAAACAATACAAGGCATGATATTCACTATTAACAACCATCAACTGCAGCAGTTACTTTTGACAGTGTCTTTCAGTACATTACCATTTGAAGTATAATATAGTGTTTTGTTTATACTATATTTCAGCATCTGGATTCCAGTCCAGGGCCAAGGCAAAAGTGTTTTTTTTATTAGGCAATATACTGGCACTTGCCTTCAAAGGCAACACTGACAAGAAGCACAAAACACGCCTATTTACATCCGCCAGGAAAGTACAGTATATGTTCAATACTGATTGCCTCTGTTTGCACTCATGGTTGCGCAACGTTAAACCACTTTCATCTGAATGAAAGGTAACTAAATCCTGGATCGGCCATTGGTTCTAGCCGGACAAGCACCCGGCGTCGGCAAGTACGTATTAAAGCCAACACCTGTGTGTTATGTAGGCACTTGTTCATAGGATTTCATCAGATGACTTAAAACACTTACATTTCCATATTAACAAATATAAGCAGCACCTGGTACACCTGGCTTATACAGAACACCACAGTGAACTCTATTGCGTATGCCATCGTTTGCATACATCACATAGACATCACATGTTAGCAGTCACCCACTTGATTGAGCTTGAGGTCAAGGTTGAGCGTTCCACCACTGTCGGTGAAGGAGTTCAGGTTGAGGAGGAGTAGTGTTGGAGCCATGGAAGAGACTGTGACATTGGCCCCATTGATCACCGCGAAGCGCACAGAGACCACATCCAGTTCCTCTTTAAACACCGGCTGGGTGTGCACACAGGCATTGTCAAGGATGTCCAGGCTCAATGAAATGTTCCCCTGGGTTGTAGTGTTCCCTATAGGCACCGAGGAGTTGTCTGCCAGCACACTGCTGCTGTTGGCACTGACCCGGGTGAAGAAGTCTCCCGTCAAGCCAACGCTTTTAGGTTTACAGCCCACTATAGGGGGGAAATTTTATTTATTTATTTTTTTTTTAAACAAGATTTTGTCATCCGTGGCTATTATCAAACAATATGTATAAACATTGTTAATACAAGTAGCTTGTGAGTGGAATACAATGTGGAAATAATAAATATCTAGAGTGCTGCAAATGGTTTTATTTGTATTTGGTCTAAATATATACGTCATTATTGCAATTAAAACAAGTTCAAGACTAGATTTTCCATACTTCTGTATTCTAATACTAGTATCAATGACTGCATGCCATCCTGGATATGTGTCTGCTGGAATAAAAATAACAGCAGTAATGATCATTTTTAGAATTGCAATTCAAACGTAAAATGCCGTTTAGGAAAAGCACTTTTGGTTCATCTCCAATCATCTTACTCAATGCTTACAGTAGATTGCAGTTTATTGACCATTGATGAGTTTACCTATGATGTCACTTCTGGCTAATCATGAGTTTGAATCATGAGTCTGAATCACCTGTGAGATTGGCTGAGATGTGAAGGCTGTTCAGGTTGACGTAGGTGCTCCCCACAATGACTCGGACCCACGTCTCCCACGGCGGGGCGTTGCAGCGCGGCGGCGCAGGTCACCCTCCCAGTGCAGTTGACGGTTTTCACTGAGGAGTGCCTGAGCGTAGCAGACCCCAGGGTCAAAATGAGCGGGCACTCAGATGTACTGACGCCCTCAGTGATGCAGCCTGAGATATGGACCATAAGATCTGAGGTGTATTCTGGTACAAAAAGCCTGGGAGGGAGGGGGGGTAAAAAAATTACGTAAATTGAATGATTTTCCTCTCAATCTGAAATCTCTTCACTAGAAATACAAACCCCAATACCAAAAAAGTTGGGACAGTATATGTAAAATGCACATAAAAGCAGAAAGCAGTAATTTGTAAATTCTCCTTTACATATATTGAATTGAAAACAGTACAAAGAAAATATATTTAATGTTTTAGCTTATCAACTTTATTGATTTTTGTAAATATACACTAATTCAGAATTTGATGCCTGCAACACATTCCAAAAAAGTTGGGACAGGGGCAATAAAAGACTGGGAAGTTTAAAAAAAAAAACACGTTTGGAATATTCCACAGGCAAGCAGGTGATGCTGTCATGACTGGGTATAAAAGGATATCAAAAAGACTCCTGATATTTTATTTTCTGCTGCCAGATAAGCAGTAGATATGGATGGATCACTTGAAGGGTTGTTTCTCCTGACTCATTTTCCTATTGAACTCTATGGAAAAATAAGTCAGGAGAAACAACCCTTCAAGTGATCCATCCATATCTACTGCATATCTGGCAGCAGAGTGATGGTTTGAGCCTCGTTTGATACCACAGACCCTTGACTTACAGCCATTTAGCCAACCATGGGTTCCATACTATTCCCATGTAAATTACAGTTTAATCTAGTCCCACCCCCCCAATTCCCATAGAGATCCATTCAAATGCAGAGAGGTTATAGTGTATCGCTAAATTGTAAGAGTACCTGAAAATAAATAAAAATAAGATATCAAGAGTCTTTTGGTAACCCAGTCATGATAGCATCACCCGTTTACCTGTGGAATGTTACACACAGGTGATTTTTAATCTTCCCATTTTTTTTTTTTTGCCCGTCCCAATTTTTTGGAATGTGTTGCAGGCATCAAATTTGGAATTAGCGTATATTTACAAAAATCAATAAAGTTGATAAGGTAAAACCATTAAAAATCTTTTCGTTGTACTTTTTTCAATTAAATATATGTAAAGGAGAATTTGCAAATCACTGCTTTCTGCTTTTATGTGCATTTTACATACTGTCCCCAACTTCTTTGTACAATTCAAATGAATAAAAAGCCATGCTTTTCATCCTATGGTCTGATTACTTTAGAACAGCTGGATTGTCAGGGGAAGACACAGTTTGATGCAGCTGAGATTGTGACTCAAGGATGGGCATGTCCACAACTCTCCTTACAAACATCTGAGGCTGAAAGAAGTAGGAACATGAGGACGAGAAGCCCTGCAGGAACCAAAGAAACAAGCTGCTGTGAGCAGGAGTAGCCACATTTGAAGATCAAAACGCAAATACGATAAAGTTCACATCTGCTGGTAAGAGTCACGATGGGACATATCCGTAACTTACCTTTTGCTCTATTCTGCCATCGTCTTTGGGGAGGGTGAGCAGCCACAAACCAGTCCCCGGGTGCAGGGTTGGAGACATTAAAGAGGGTGATATTTTGGCCACTGTTTATCGACAGACTCAGATTCTGTGCAGGTAAGAAGGCTGTGTTGTTCGCAAATTCTGTCTCTATGGGATTTATGACTGGAGGGGCACCTGGACGTAAGTGTCTGTGGAGGAAGACATGATAAGTGAACTACTACAACAGAGGGCGTCTACCATAATCAGTTATTAAATGAGAGAATAGAGATAAGCAGGAAAATCTTGTAAACAAAGTAAAAATGTTGATTGGAAATTGTCACTCACATTGTGATGTTGTGGGTGCCACAGTTTGACCCTGATCCTTTTGTCACAGTTAATAGCCAGCGGACAAGCACTGTATCTTCAGGCACTATGAAATGGTAAAGTCGAACGTTCCCGTACCAGCTGTACTTCGACAGCTTCTGTGGTGTTTTGGAAAAGTACCCGGAGATGTACGTTAAATCTAAAAAAACAACGCAATGTGGTGGATTAGACACGTTTCGTGACACTACGCAGCAAAGCATAGGAAATACTTGAAAGTTGCAATTATAGTTAGGTCTACACAGGCTGAGAAAGATTTCCGACGCGTTAACGAGTTCACAAAGTATACTCACAACGTCAACATGACAATTTGCATTCCAAAATTCAACAAACAACCAGCTGTAACGTTAGCTATTCAACGTTAAATTACGGTGTCTTAGTGGCATTTCTACACTTTCCTAACTTTCAGATACTTTTCTCATAACCAATCTACCTACTACAGCTAAAAAGTAAAATGAACAGACCCACTATGCAACGTTTCTGAACTGTTCAAAGGTACATTGTGTGATCCCAGCTCTGAATATTAAATCAGAAGTTGCAGCTAAACAGTCAGCTAAACAGCATGCCAACATAACAGACGGCTTAGGTAGTATATTGATGCGATGACCAGTTAATAGTATAAATTAAGTCAACGGATCAAATAATCGCTTAAATAAATGCATATACTGCGAGTCTGTAATTGACATGTCATTGTATCTCTTATATACGCAGGCTGAGGAAGAACTGGAGCAACCCTGCTACGAAAAGAAAATACTGTTTTTAATTTCGCATTTAACGTTAGCGAATAGCTATGTAATTAATCTCGCTTGCAAGCTAGCTATTAAGACATGCAGTTGAACGCAGCTAATACAACATGACTAAAACTTCACTTTAGCAATCTACATGACTGTCAGCTACCAAGGTTAAATAGCTCACTTGCTTCATTGGTTTGTTGTCGTTAGCTACTTGACCTAGCAAGCTAAGTTAGCTGCTAACGCTAAACTTACCATTTCCAAAACAGTTCTTTATTAACATGGGAAGCAGAAGACACAGAACTGCAAATCCGTCCATTTTATTTTTCAACGCTTGTATAAAGACCTCCCTTTTGAAATCGCTGTCATCTTATTTTTGAATGATTAAGTTAACGTTAAGTTAAGTCATTTTCAATAAACTGTCTCTATGCTACTCTAACGTTATACGATTGGACTCAATCTACTGCTGCTTTAGTTTATATTTCCTGGTTTCCAGCACGTAAAACACTGGACGTATTACGCAATTTTATCTAGGGATCTGATTGGCTAGAACCAGCCCATGGATACTGAATAAACACAGGACACTAAGGACAGTTCTCAAGTGCAGTCTTGTAGAAATGTACGGATAGAAATAGGCTAAAACACATTAGCCTACTACATTTTGCAACGGTATAGTTTAATTTAGGATAGTACATTATGTATTACTACACACTGAAAACGCTGTGTGTATCATTATCTTGTACTGGTTTACAATCCATGGGTTAGCACTCTTTTGCACCCCACTGTATAGCATGCGTTACCATAAGACACAAAACAACCCATCTGAGAAGGAAAAAATATAAATATATGTTGCACATAATTGAAGTGTCTATGATTGAACAATAATCTAAATAATAAAATCAAATTTATAAAATAAAGTTTGAGGCATCTATGTTTGAATCTGGCACATGCAGCAGTACCATGAATGTTGAGCAATCTTTCTTTGCGGATACTGTTGCAAGATTCAAACTGTCATCTATTAAGTAATATAACTTGTCACTCCACTGATACCTTCACTTTAATGTGAAGCATCAGTTAATATGTTTGTTTGTGTTTTATGGGTCTGCCCCACTGTCTATGTGTTTTTTTATTGCTGGTAACTACAACTGAAGTTCCCTAACAGGAAAATAAAAGCCATTCTATTCGATTCTATGACTAAAAGTTTTCATTTGGCTAAAAGGTTTCATTTGAAAATATGACTCTTGTCTGAACTGTGAGGTATAACTATATGTATTTTATTCTCACTCAACAAATGGCAACCACCAAAATAAACAACAAATGTAAGAATCATATACAGTAAATGTTAGATTTCGCTGAATTTGTGACTCCGATATAACGGCAAGCACCATAAACCTTAGATTGATATACTCCATGAGTGTTTTCTGAGTTATGAGAGCAGAATTTTAAATGAAGTAGAAGGATCTCGTTTCATCACAGTCTTCCCTCAGTTCGTTTTTTTAACTTTATCGTGCAAGTATTAGATTTGTAACTCTTATGTTTTTGTAGCGCTGCAAATGTTATGGAGAAGAAAAAAAAACTTTCTAACACAAAATCATAAGAAACTCGACCCTAGACAACCCTTCACAGTCCTGTTCATTTTTAATGATCTCCATTGACTTTAACATTAAATTAACGCGCTTATGCTGTTGTGGCAACCTCAAGCCAGGCTCTTGTTTCAGTGTGCAACATTTCTTCCCTTCTTCACTTTGTATTTACCATTTTTATAAATTAGCTGTTGCCAAACTTTTTACACTACTTCCACATATTAAAAAACACAAAGCCTATAATTAGGATGTCTGCATCGTGAGAATTTCCATTATGATTTAAGATGCAATGTCTTAATTATTTCTTCAGTTACACAAGCTCAGAGCAAATATTTGTTCATGTAATACACTACATAAAACATTTCACAGTGACAAATTTCCCTCATTAAAGTTACATACAATTTTCTCAAACTGTTTTGTTATAAAGAAAATTCAGTTATGCTGTTGTGATACAAAAAAAAAAAATTGTTTTAAACAAATGTATATTATGAACATGTAAAATAATGAGGGAAATGGGGCGGGACCATGATAAGCAGGCTGCTTTTTCCCGTATCCCTTTTCGGCAAGTAATGTGTTTTGTCAGGGCATATTACTGAAATTGTGATAAAGTGTAAATATTTGCATGCCGAAATAAATAAATAAATAAATACATGCAGTATATCTACACATGCAGACATCCATCCATTTCTACAGCTCCATTGCTGAAGTGCCCCCCTATGATGCTGAACACTATAATCACTTTCTTATGAGGCAGTTAAAAATGTTCTACTTAAAGAAGACAATGCTTTACACTCTCCTGTAATAAGTTAAACTTAAAGTAATTTCAAGTACCGAAGGGGTCCAAATAGGTTAAATGTGTTAATCACTACCATTCGATATGTATTATTTGCTACACAATTTCCATAAGGGACATAATGTTTCATAATTCTAGTCCCATAAGGGACATCATTTCGTCATGTCTTATAAAGAGTTACGTCTTTAACCTGTCCTGACCCATCAGTCTCTTGCCGGTCCATATAACTGTAGATAGTTGACTTGATGTCTATTTACAAGTCAAACAGTGTAGAATCAGTTTACTCACTATCCCCCTTGTGTGCGTCTGTGCTTGTGTGCCTAATGGCGCGTATAATTTATTGTCTCTGCACTCAAGAGCTGACATATTGCAGTTATTGATTTTCACGTGCCCAAATCAATATTGGAGTGTTTGTTCCAGGTATGAATTATATTCACTGGAGGGAAGCACCTCTGTGGGGAGGCGGAGGGAAGAGAGGAGCACGTGACTCCAAGCCAAATGGGGATGCGCTGATAAGGCACGGTGATGGACGCCACTCTGCTTTTATTATAATCAATGCATAAGAGCCAATTTGATAGAACATATGTCAGGACATATGCTCCGGCCTACTGCGGGTAGTCATTAGGGACTTTATTATTCTTAAGGTTGGCTAATAATCACCCCCATCTTGTTTGTATACACCCCTGCATTTTAGTCCTGAACGTGTTAGAAATCTGGGGGACGATCTGTAGCTCTTGCATGTCTGCCCTGTCCTACTTTGCTGGTTCGCTGCCTGGTTACAAATCAACCATGAAATATTTCATAACATGAAAATAACAAATAAAGGAACTATTTTCACTGTTGTAGTTTTGTGTTGCCGATTCCATGTGGTCCTGTTTGTTTTTTTCCCCCCAGGTAAATACCTGGCTGATTTCTAACGGCGTTACAATACATATGTTTCGAGGATTACAGTTTTTGAAAAATACCTGACGGCATATTTGGTCGGAACATGAATCAAAATGTGCCTTTTTGCTTTTGCTTCCGTTGGCTTTAGCATGGGCCACGTTTCTCCTCTTTGTCTCCCAACCATATTCCTTTTTTTACGCTGCTGTTTAAGTCAGCAAGCGGTGAAAAGGTTTAATTACACGGTGGTCCTCAGCCCACATTAGAGACCTTCTCCGTACGGTGACTTCACAATGAGCTTGATGTTCTTTTAAAAAAGGGCCTACTCCAAAAGTCAAAATAGCATATGATTTGATTTTATGCCTATTTAGCCCCATCCTTGACTGGACACGCAGATCAGAGAGAGAGCGATAACACACCCATCACCACCAAGCTGGTTGGCATCTGTGACTTGAGGTTTAATAGAGGGGATGTAGTGGAACAACACTCCACAGTCCCCTGGCAAGAAGGCCATTAGGTGTTGTCTGTCTTCCCACCCCCCTCACTGTGTTTCTTCTCTACTCTCTGGTTGCTGGGTGCTAAAACAAACCAATGCTTTATTTGCCTAGTCTACTATTACAATACTGCCTTCAAATATTTGTAAGGGAGGCAGCCCCACACTCTGCTATAAATACAGACTCAGGTAAAGACACACAAAGCTTGTAACTGGGAGCTGTAACAAGAATCACTTCCATAATACAAAGGTAAGAGCCATACACTTTTATGCCACTGTTTTAATGAAAAGACATCGATATTAATTTTACTGAAAATATATACCAGGGAGAAAGTGCATTTTATATATTCAATGGCCATTTAACTGCAGTGGCACATTTGACATAAATTCCCCAGTTTCCCATTTTATATTATTGATTTGCATTTGCTTTCTTTCCTTCTTATCTTTTCAATCAAAGCATGCATTTTTTAAACAGTTACCTTCATAACAATATTCAAGATTATGCATTAAGCTATGAGATCGTCAGGTGCTTGTAGCTGCTCACCAAAGTGGCATGCTAATAACCGTTATATTATCTGAGTTGTTTAAAGCAGAAACAGTGACATAAAGATAATTACTCTGTGAATCAGGGTGAGGTACAGAAGATAGCTGAAAAATCCTCACAGACGTAACATGGGGAAGAAAATATCAGGATCTAAATGCTTACAACATGTTCCATATAACAATGTTCTCTAAACAGGTAAATTCTTTGAAATGTTTGGTTTTTATGTTTTTATTGGTGGGCATGCTGAAATACATATAAAATTCAGTGAAGCAATGGGTAAATAAAATAAACAAAACCAGTATTGTTTCTTGAGGCAAAACATTCATTAATATAGATTAATTCTATATTAATAAGGGAATAACTGTTATGACTAGTCAGTTTTTCAATACAAAAAGCTGTCTTGAAGTGCTGCTGTATTTTGAAAAACAAAACATTGCCTGTAATCCTTTGTGGTGGTGCTTGGCTCTGTGTCGCTCTTGTCTTTAGTCACTGAAATCATTGCTTCTCATTCCATCTGTTCATTTCATTTGAACATTTATCTGCATATACTGTATATATATATCTGCATGAAAAAATATATTTATTTTCACTAGCATGCCTATTTTAAAAATGCATTTATTTCTCATGATTTATTTGGTTCAATAGCAAAATTACAAATCTAATACTTCCACGATAAAGTTAAAAAAACGAACTGAGGGAACACTGTGATCAAAGAGATCCTTCTACTTCATTTAAAATTCTGCTCTCATAACTCAGAAAACACTCATGGAGTATATCAATCTAAGGTTTATGGTGCTTGCCCTTATATCGGAGTCACAAATTCAGCTAAAACTAACATTTACTGTATATGATTCTTACATTTGTTGTTTATTTTGGTGGTTGCCAAACATTTGTTGAGTGAGAATAAAATACATATACAGTTATACCTCACAGTTCAGACAAGAGTCATATTTTCAAATGAAAACCTTTTAGCCAAATGAACACTTTTAGTGATAGAATAGAATAGAATGGCTTTTATTTTCCTGTTAGGGAACTTCAGTTGTAGTTGCCAGCAATAAAAAACACATAAACAGTGGGGCAGACCCATAAAACACAAACAAACATGTTAACAGATGCTTCACATTATAAAGTGAAGGTATGAGTGGAGTGACAAGTTATATTACTTAATAGATGACACTTTGAATCTTGCAACAGTATCCGCAAAGAAAGATTGCTCAACATTCATGGTACTGCTGCATGTGCCAAAGTGGTGCCAAAAAGAATGTAGACAGCTATTATACTTGGGGAGCAGGCTTTTTTTCCCCAAATGTATTTTTAATCTATAATGTAATTGAATATAATGCTAGTTATAAACACTGCATAAAGATGAAACATAGATGCCTCAAACTTTATTTTATACATTTTATTTTATAGATTTTATTATTTAGATTATTGTTCAATCATAGACACTTCAATTATGTGCAACATATATTTATATTTTTTCCTTCTCAGATGGATTTTGTGTCTTATGGTAATGCATGTTATACAGTGGGGTGCAAAAGTTTGGGCACCCCTGGTCAAAATGCCTTTTACAATTAATATCTAAGTGAACAGAAGCTAACCTGACCTCTAAATGGTAAGTTAAACATGACACATTTATTCAAATTTTAAAGCAATATTACTTTTTATTAAAAAAGTTTTACGGTTTCAAAATAATAAAAAAAGGAAAAAGGCCCTGTGCAAAAGTTTGGGAACCCTTTTGGATTAGTCTTTGTTACTTTATAAAAAAGATGATTAGTCTGTAATGGTTTCCAAAACTGGAATGGACCCAAATGCAGGACTCGGAGTCAGACTCAGGCAAAAACTCCAGCAGGAGTGAATTTATTAAAGGCAGGAGGAAACAGGACAAACAAACAGGCAGGGAACTGGTGATGGTCAGGATACGGGGTTGGTGAAACTAAGTAGGACAGGACTGGAGATGAGCTGCAGCAGTGGGTTGAAAGCCTGGCAGGAACAGGGATGGACGGACAAACTGTAAACAAACTGGACAGGTTTAGAACAAACAAACAACGGCCGAGTAACGTGTAACATTGCAAACAGACGGAACTAACTGGCAACGAACATGACAAAGAAGGCGATATAAATAGGGAAGAAGCAGGTGAAGTGGGAGATCAGTAATGAGTGCGGGCGTGAGGAATGTAAGCGAGTGTAATGAGATAATGAAAGTGCGTGCGGAATGCGAGTGGATAATGCGAGTGATTGGTTGGGGGATAATAGGGGAAACAAAGAGGAAACGAGCAGGGAAATCACGTCCAGCCTGCACAACACGAAAAGACAAACGAGGTAGAAAGAAAAACATGACATGGAACGAGAGGAATGGGGAAAACAAGGAGAACAAAATGGAGGTGGAAAGGAAGGGAAATGGCGGCCGTAACAGAGTCAAGTATAAATTCCAGGGCTGAACTATTTATTCTGAAGTAAGTCCATGCCTTCTAAAGCATCCGACTGCGGTGGCTGTTCTGTCTTGTGTTAACAACCATGGGTTCCTCTAAACAGTTGTCCAGGGAAGTCACAATCAAGATAGTTCACTTCTACCAACAAGGAGAAAGCTACAAAAAAGTCTCTCAACATTTCAAAATACCTATTTCCACTGTCAGAAACATTATCAGAAAATGAAAGTCAAATGGAACAGTTGAAGTCTAGGCAAGATCTGGAAGCCCAAGAACAATTTCAGGTAGAATGGTCCGAGACCTGGGGAGAAATGCTCAGAAGAACCCACACATCATTGCAACAAAGAGTAGCAGATGCAGGTCTAGTTGTTCACAGGACAACAATACAACATACTTTAAACAGCAAAGACCTACATGGCAGAGTTGCCAGAAAGAAGCCTCAAAGTGTCTGAAGTATGCAAAAGAAAACCTTGAGAAGCCTGAAGCATTTTGGAACAATGTGCTTTGGACTGACAAAGCCAAAATTGAACTTTTTGGCCACAACCAAAGAAGGTATGTTTGGAGAAAAAAGGGTGAAGCATTTGCAGAGAAGAACACCTTGCCAACTGTTAAGCATGGAGGTGGATCCATTATGCTTTGGGGTTGTGTGGCAGCTTTGGGCACAGGAAATATTGTGCGGGTTCCACCAAATATCAAGAAATTCTAGAGGCTAATATTCAAAGGTCAGTCCAGACATTGAAGTTGAAGATGTTGGGTATTCCAACAAGACAATGATCCAAAGCATACCTCGAAATGAACCATGAAGTACCTCCAGGAAAGACGGATGAAGGTTTTGGTATGGCCACCACAGTCCCCAGACTTGAATATTATTGAAAATATGTGGAGAGATCTCAAACATGCCGTGCATGCAAGGAGGCCAAAGAATATTTCTGAGCTAGACATGTTCTGGCAGGAAGAATGGGGAAAAATTCCAAAAGCAAGAATTGAAAGACTCTTAGCTGGCTACAGGAAGCGTTTGCAAGCTGTTATAGTTGCCCGAGGAGGAGTGACAAAGTATTAACTGACAGGGTTCCCAAACTTTTGCACAGGGCTGTTTTCCTTTTTTATTATTATTTTGAAAATGTAAAACCTTTTAATAAAAAGTTATCTTGCTTTAAAATTTTTTAAATGTGTCAGGTTTAACTTTGTACCATTTAGAGGTCAGGTTAGAGCTTCTGTTCTGTTATTTTGCAAAAAGTTATTTTGCACCAAATCTTTGCACCCCACTGTATTCTTCATCTATATCATGAAAATAAGAGGATCAAAGGGAAAAAAGCATACTTGGAGAAGATATTTACATTTAAAAATTCAGACATTTCAGCTGGCAGTATCATACACTGCATTGAGAGCTTGAAAAAATGCAGTGAAGTGGCTTCACAAATACACATTTGCTTTTTTCTTAAATATAGACGAGCACCAAGCATGGCTGCCGGGGGTGATTAGAAATCTGAGCGACTTTCGGCTCACCACATCGTTCCAGCACCCTTTCTACTGTCCGTTGGACATTCAAGATACTTTAATAGATGATGAGGACGAAGAAGATGAGGAAGAGGAGGATGGCTATGGGCAGGACGGGGAAGAAGAGGTCATAGACGAGAGTCAGAATCTATCCTGCCAGATACACAGAGGGGACAAAGAGTGGATAGAAGAAGGCTGCACCCACATCACCACAGAGACCACCTATCGCCTCCTTCACTTCGTTGACCTCATCAACAGCGACATCCAGCGCTACTTCGGGCGGAAAAATCGCGAAGAGGACCCAGATGCCTGCGACATCTATGAAGACCGTACGTTCTTAGGGAAATGCGGTCGTGAGCGCTACTATGCCGACCTAGTTAAGATGGCCCAGGCAGGTGGGGGTAGTGGTGCAGTGGGCGGGGCAGGGCAAGAGGAGGACCGGGAGTCACCCCCACCTTCCCTGAATCTGCCCCGTGAGGCCCACTGCCAGGCCCTTGAGGACCTTTGCAGCCAGGAGAATGCCCAGCAGTTGGGGCCCCTAGCTGAGCTCTTTGATTACGGCCTGCGTAGGTACGCGGGCTCCAGTGGAGGAAGCAAGCAGATCCGTCGCCAGAGAGTGGATAGGAGACATGGGCATATTCTGCCCATGTGCAAACGCCATCTGCCCTCTAGTTTCTGGACAGAACCCACGCCCACCCATCCTGTCTGTATGCTCAGTACCTCCAGTACCCCTGATTTCAGCGACCTCCTAGCCAACTGGACCACCGAGAGTGGCCAGGAGCTGCAGGGTGCAGTCAGGGACTCCCCTCATGAGTTGAGTCGGCAGGCACTTGAGACTGATTACCACATGTCATAGCTAACTGGAGGGTGCACAATGCAGCTGTCTACCCTGTTGAAAAATAATCCATTCAAACATATTTATCAGGGGAACCTGTAATGGGAAAAAACAACTGACCACCAATTTTTAGAGGTTTTATAAATATTTAAAGGTAATGAACATAAGTAAAGAAATAAGTCAACACCCCGACCCCCCCCCACCCGCTAAGACATAAATTCTGGCTGGAAGCATTGCCCATCCCTGTTGTAAATATACTTTTTTTGTAAGCATATGCACAGTATGCTGACATCCCCTCCCATATTTTTGTTTTTGAAACTGGATATGAATATTCTCTGTGTAACTTCCCAGTGATAAATTATTTACTTGTGAATATGAATGATTATTAATAAATGTCAAGGAACATTTGTCCCAACTGTTTGAAATGCACTAAAACAAAGCTAACAATTGTTTTATATACTAGTATATACTGTAGAATATGTAAAGTAAAGACCCCTCTTCGGTAGCTTTCTTTGACTGCAAAATCTTAAAATAAAAATTGCTGATATGTGCAATCTTTTTCCATCAGATTCTTGAACGAGCAGATTCCTGGTTAAATGCACTCCCAGCCTGGTTAAAATACACCAACTGATAACTGTGTGAGAAGGAATCTGAAAGCATGTTCAGTGCACAAACACAAGCTGAGATAGTCACAGGAATGCCCAGAGAAAACTGTGCTATCCCGATAGTGTGCTGTGAGATGACCAGGTGAAGGTTTTCTTGAGAAAGCGATATGAGGTAAACAGCCCTCAGTTTAAAGGGAACAAGTAAACAGTCCTTTCAAGCAAGGGTCCTTTCTCCATGAGCCAAAGAGGGAAGAGAGGATAATGATTTGTGATTAGATGAGCAAACAGTGGTCTGTTGACTAAGCACAGAGACAGGAGGGGGGCATTATTCCACTGTTTCCCTTTTAAAAGCTTGAATGGACTCAAGTCTTCCACTCTGAGGAAACAAGGGAGAGGCGCACTGACATCATTGTATTTTATAGCCCAGTTAGCTGCTATTTACGCTGGCTCTGCCAAACCAGGACAAACACAGAAATAGGCAATGTACACAGAGACAGTGCATCCACGGCTAATGGAAGGCGGTAATTCCCCCATCATTTTCAATTTGCGTCTTTAGCTCAGTCATGCCTGTTGCCTTCCCCCACCCCAAGACATTTTCAGTCAAGCCTACTCCTTTTCAGTACCTTACTGTAATGTGTTGCCCATCCCACATTAATTGAGCATTTCCATTACGGAGGATACAGACTGAGCTTGTGCTGATACTGTGCCGTTAGCCACGTGTTCAGCAACTTTATGCTGTTTTTAGTGAACATGCCATTGAAAACAGTACAAAAACACTACTTACCTGAGCACTTCTTACTTTCTAAGATCTCTAACATCAGACACCAGTTTCACTGTCATGGTCTAAGAATGATTTGAAACCTTCCTAGCACATTGCTCCTTTGTCTAAACAGAAATGATCAACTGCTGAAGAAAACTTCAGAGACATCATAAACGGTACTGAAACTGCCAGTCAGGCATGTACCCATAGTGTGGCCTGTTGCTCAGAGGAAACCCAGAAAATGTTCCTCTTGTAAGGTAAGAACACATGCATTAGAAGGAGAAAGCTACCTTCGATATTATCCTAAATACAAATGAACCAGGTGTTCACATTCTATGGCACAGAAGCATAGCTGACTGGTTTTCAGCGTGGGATGTCAGACAGGCAGCTGGGCCAGATGGATAATGGTGAAAGGAACTAAAATAATAATGTAATAAAAATATTCTACTTCAATGGTTCATTATTATATTTTGTTAACACATTTCCCAATCAGTAATTTAATAACCTTTATTCAATTAAATGAATTAAAATTAAACCATGAGAATCATTGAATTTATAATGAAAGGTGGGTCAAAGTGCAAACTACAAGGATGATTACGCAAAACTAAGCCCATCACACCAGCATACAGGATGAAATCATCGGTTTTACAAGTCAAACTGTAAGATAATCTTTGGAAATTTGGAAAGGAAATTCAGACCTTTTGAGAAAATAAGCATTCTTCTTTATTTTAATATCCATATTTTTATCAGAAGATTTATCAGAAGAATTATACCCACCTTGAAAAATATGGTTTATCAAAACTGGACTTTTCAATTTATGAAAACATCAATTTCACAAAACCTAATAAACTGGTTAAAAAATGCACAAACACATTCCACTGGGAAAACTGGTACTATCTGCTAGTAATCTTCAGTGGAATCATGATGCAAAATTATTGGATATCATTCAAATATGGTGATGACCTCTTAAATATACACTTTTAAATAATTTTCACACGTTGCCAAAAATCACTTTTAATTACAAAGTGTGCAACAGTATATTTTCTTCATAAATTTAAACCAATTATTCTAAATTATTACAATAAATTCCAAATTATTCGCTGGACAAGGGAGGAGCCTAAAATCCAATTCCACAATCAAATATTAAACAGCATTACTCTACCTTCTCTTTCATGCAAATGCCCTCTAAAGACCACTTTGTTTTCAGTCTAATGTAGTACATACCACATACATTTCTATGCCATTTAAAGTGGAAAACCTACAAAACAAAAGTCGAAAATATGTGCAAGTGACTATGAGCACATTGGTAATGGTATCTCTAAATGGCCTCTAACAATATCCTTTAGGCCTATGTGTCAGTGTAAGATTGAGAACAAAGCACTGTATCCTCCTATATGACTTCAGCATGAACCAGCATTGGTTGCTTACTAGAATATAGGAGAGCCTGGCCATTTTTAAATGGCACTAAAATGTTTCCATTAGGTAGGAGATCTCGCCAGGAAGCAGGGGTTGTATTCGAAATTCGTACCCTGACACTGAAGGAATACGACTCATCATTTCTGTCCCTCCGCCTCTTCAAAGCGGATGCAATTCCTCTCAATGACTCTTGTTAATTACTGTGTAGATCAGGGTGCTAACAGCCCTCGCCGTGTAAAACACCACAGATACTTGGCAGCTCAACAATCTCTGTAAACAGCAACTTGTGTCTTCCCAGTTTGCATCGACGATTCGCAGCTTGTACCAACACAATCCTCCCTGATACTCATTGCACAGATTAAAGATCCACAGTCACTATTTACAGAGTGAAGCAAGCAGCATTTTAGGAATAGGAGGATTAGATGTACTCAGTATGCATGTTCCTACCAGTGCGCAGTACATCCTACGATAACTGACAACACAACTACAAACAATAAAAACAAAACAAAACCAAATGAAAACAAAAACAAACAAAAAAGCATTATTTTTACTGCTCAAACAAGGTGGTACTTTGTATACATACTAACTTACTGCACAGAGATATTTTCCCAAGGATCTCAAAGCCCTCTAAATTTCCTCACGTCATTAAAAAAAATAAAAAATAAATAAAAATAAAACCCACATGATTAATAACAGCCATTTGAGCTAATCTAACTGGTGTGATGGTAAAACCGATAAAAGTGCATTTGCTTCTTAGACTCATCAATGTTAAATTGCTGCATACATATTTTCTCTTAATTTGGCTCTAAAGGTCAGATTTGAAATAAAACCATTCATATGAGGTTAAAGTACAGCTTTTATTAGAGTGAATATAAATATTGGATTCACCATTTTGAAAATATAACTTGTACTGGGTGTAGATTCATGACAACAAAATCAATTAAGTCTATTTTTAAATAAGTCTATAAATAAATAAAAAATGTCCAAAAATGAGGGCACCCAAATACTTTCTGTCCCCACTGTAGGTATGTATATATAGATGCATATCTGACAAACTGACCCATATTTTTCATTCCGAACCAACACAGCATTCTTTATGTAGAATCATGATGTCAAGATGGTTGTTATTAATCTAATTTTATTAGCAAACAAAAATATTTTCCATTCTGTTATTACTTTCAAAGATCTACCAGGATAAAAAGTGTGAAAGGAAATAATCAAGATATGATTCAATTACAAATTAAATTCAAATTATATCATTTCAGTTGGCACAGATTGTATGTAGAATGTAGAAAGAGTGTTTGTATTTACTTTCATACCAGCATGGCCATATGCCTTACATACAGTATACAGTGTGTACATATAATGTATGTATATATATATATATAAATATATATACAGATCCTTTCCAAAAAATTAGAATATCATGGAAAAGTTTTTTTTTTTCCATAATTCCATTCAAAAAGTGAAACTTTCATAGATTATAGATTCATAACACACAAAGTTAAATATTTCTCGCCTCTATTTGTTTCATTTTTCATAATTTTGGCTTACAGCTCCAGAAAACCCCCAAAACAGTATTTCAAGAAATTAGAATAGTGTGTGGAAAATCAGCATTTACTTCAGTTATTTCAGAGAATTAATGTTTTAGACTGAGTGTCACACTTTGTACGTGGTGGTTTTTGAAGCACTGACTCCAGCCTCAGTCCACTCTGCATCTCCGCCAAATTTTGGAATCGTCTTTGCTTGACAATCCGCTGAAGCCTACGGTCATCTCTTTTGCTTGTGCACCTTCTCCTGCCACATTATTACTATTCTAATTTCTTGAAATACAGTTTTGGGGGTTTTCTGGAGCTGTAAGCCAAACTTATGAAAAATGAAACAAAATAAAGGCGAGAAATATTTCACTTTGTGTGTAATGAATCTATAATCTATGAAAGTTTCACT
This sequence comes from Synaphobranchus kaupii, assembly GCA_029718625.1. Taxonomy (NCBI): domain Eukaryota; kingdom Metazoa; phylum Chordata; class Actinopteri; order Anguilliformes; family Synaphobranchidae; genus Synaphobranchus; species Synaphobranchus kaupii. The sequence continues at coordinate 34,144,070 of CM056379.1, forward strand.
TTTTGAATGGAATTATGGAAAAAAAACAACTTTTCCATGATATTCAAATTTTTTGGAAAGGATCTGTATATGTATACTACTCAAAAGAAGTTAAGGGTCAAAATATTTGTGCATATTGTCCTGAACATCTGCCAGATTATAAATATATATAAATATATACATATAAATATTGTACTGAACCTCTGCTACATTTAGACGCTGAGCCACAGTTCAAAAGGATCTGAGTGTCATTCCATGCATGCCGATTTTATTGCTAAAATCGGCATGCATGGAATGACACTCATGCAAAACACGTGCAAATGGTGAATGATGTGTCACAATGGGTGTTTCGAGGCAGTTTGTCAGTTTAGTCTGACTAAGTTCGTGCTTCAAATCCATGAAAAGGAAATTTGGGTTAACTTAAAGTTTCTAAAGATAAGTGCAATGATTGCATGTCTATAGTCCAAATGACAACCCAAAGGGGGATATTCTAACTCTATCTGGCTTAAAAAGACTTAAAAAAAAAAAAATAATCAAAAAATTTCCTTTGACCCTTAACTTCTTTTGAGTAGTATATATATATAAACATACATACATGCAATTTTGTCATTGACAGTGACATTTCAAATTATATTGTTAAATTGACAATAAATTACTATGATGTACAAAGAAAAAACAATAATTTTTCAAAAACAAGGATAAACTGAACTGAAGTTCCCTAACGGGAAAATAAAAGTTATTCTATTCTATAAACCTACCTCTCCAGTAGTTACTCTTTATGTTGTACATACGTTTAAATTAATATTGCATATACAGTTACAACTGTCTGCAAAATCTTAACAACATAATTGAAGTCCAATCCTCAAAACATTCCAAATAAGAAATGTAAATAACACATTATTAAGAACATCAGATTATTTTAACAGCCTTTCATGACCTTAAATGATTATCTGAGGTCAGAAAAAGAGGCAATGTCTACCCTTACAGCTGGTCCTTTTCTGGAAAATGTCACATCGAAAATATGGTACAATGTGTGAAGTAATTTCTCAGTGCACAACAGAATCTTTGTTCATAGGTGGTTAATCAGTTCTTGGTTAATTCCTTGGGGAAATGGCCCCTTTTCAATCTTGACCTTTCAGATCTTTCTGATATTTGACATCCATAATGTAACCTTGAAGCAATGACCATTTACTTTTGGTGAAAAAAACAGAAACCATCTTTAAGAAAATTAGGGACAATCTGTCCATTTTAACTCCAATTCTGGCATACCCATCTCTACTTTTGAGACCTACAGTACAGTCTGACAACTGTAAATGATAAAAGCAATATTGATCTCATTATAATCACAAAGATTTAAAATGAATCATCTAATTATCGCAAAATTACTTTTTTATTATTATTATTTTTTAATTTTGCACAATTTTTCATAATGTTGTTCTATACAGTCTGAGGTATAAACATGCCAATTTACAGAGTGGGATCTCTTGTACTTTTGTATACTGTACTAATACAAATTGAATGGTTAAAACAGACCCATGCATGACCCATGTTTTAGAGCAAGTCTTTGTTATTACAATGAGACCAAGATATTTATTTTACCATTTGCGGTTGTCAATCTGTAGGTCTCAAAATTATAGGTGGTTAGGCCAAAAGTGGACTAAAAATGGACACTTTGTCCCCAATTTTCTTAATGATAGTTTGTCTTTTTTCTCAAAGTATACCAATGGTAATTGCTCTAACTTTACATTATGGGTGTCAAATATCAGAAGGATCTGAGAGGTCAAGACTAAAAGGGAGCCATTTCCCCCCGGAATTACCCTCTTGCAAACTACTTATTTCAAGCTGGCTATAGAGCAGATTTACACAATTAAAAAATCATCCTTACAAAACTATTATCAGTCATAACTCATTAATTTAACCTACAATGCATATTATTGTATGGTCAATTTGGGGTGTATTGGCCTTCTAAAGAATATCCAAAGAATTATAATCCACCATAAAAGATCCTCACCATTTCTTTTCTCACAATAGTTCAAAATATAAAACTATAACAGCAAAAAAACAAATGTAAAAAATTCATTGCAGTCACTAACAACTTCAAGGCAAATCCTCATACATTAACACATGCACACACACACACACACACACACACACACACACACACACATGCACGCACATACACGCACACACAGACACAGACGCATACACACACAGCAAATACTATAGACCCATCCTCACCTTACAACTTACAGCCCAAAAAGACTTATGATGCACAGCTTGTTGATCCACCAAGGTACCTTTTAAAAACTCAAACCTTCTCAGTGCAAAAATAAATGCGATAAAGCTACTACAATAGGAAAGAACATTGAAAACCAAATTTCTTTAAAAGGAATGAACCAATGTTATGCATGGAAAATGATATAGATTTCGGAGTGACTATTTGGCATCTGATTATTTCATAGCCCGTGCCAGCACCTGAGTTCTTGCAGTGCATAGCTGGCATTTGTCAGGCAGGCAGTGAATGACTAATGTAGTCCCTACAGAGAGCCTCATCACGCCTCATCACGTCTGTGCCAGCTGCATCTCCTCCAGCCCGTGTTTGCCCAGGTGATACCGAGCCAGATCTTTCCTCGTCACAAGTCCAACAACCTGACAGAAAATCACACATTTCATCTTGTGGGACGCAAACGTTTTGTAGCAAAATGTTATTATAATCCGTATTTTATCCATCCAATTTTATTTATTTTACTATTTTAGAGACTTACCCTGTTTTCATTGTCTACCACAACAAGGTGCCTCAAACCGAGAGCTCGGAAAAGCTTAAAAACACGGGGAAGAGAGGTCTCCTGCAATCCAAAAACACACTCATTAGATCTCAGCAGATATCTAGACATGCCTCCAACACACAGAGAGGGGTACTAAGAGATTTTAAAAAATCACTTTTCTTCTGTCCCAGTTTCCATATGGCAACATTGAATTTTTCTTGTACAAACCCCAATTCCAAAAAAGTTGGGACAGTATGTAAAATGTACATAAAAGCAGAAAGCAGTGATTTGTTAATTCTCTTTTACATATACCTGTATTTCATTGAAAACATATTTAATGTTGTACCATGTCAACTTTTTTGGAACGTGTTGTAGGCATCAAATTCAGAATTAGCGTATATTTACAAAAATCTATAAAGTTGAAACATTAAATATCTTTTCTTTGTACTGTTTCAATTAAATATATGTAAAAAAAGAATTTACAAATCACTGCTTTTTTGGAATTGGGGTTTGTATAATCTAATAAATATTCCACAGGTGTGTGTTCAAAAGTAGTATTTTGTCTCTCAAAGATTCTCTGATTAAAAGTGAAGGTGAATGGATTCTTGTGTCGGTGAGTTGCACGATGTTAACCATCCCGGCTAAGTCTGAGGGGTTGACAGGATTCCTGCTAGAATGCGATTGGTCACCTGTGGCACAGTGTACGGCGTTGGGTTCATGAACTCTGTCATGTCGATCATGCACTCCCTCTCATCCTGGGACACGTGGATGGACTGGATCGGTGGGAAACGGGGGTAGGCATCCCGGAAGTCCTTCAGCTGGAGCTTACGCTGGTTGAGACGAGAACGAGTCCTCTCTACAAATACCTAAAGGACAGAGACATGGGTGTGAAGCACAGTGGTGCTTCACTACACAGCCGGAGTACACAGTAGGTATGGTGAGAGTATGGTGAGAGTATGGCGAGAGTATGGTGAGAGTATGGCGAGCGGATGGTGAGCGTATGGTGAGGAGTAGGATGGAAACAAGTTAGCATTTCAGTACAATGTAGTGTTTTATAAGCGTTTCAAAAATGTGAACATGAAATCCAATTAGCTGCTAGTGAGCCAATTTTAAAGTAAACCCGAGAATCCGTACGCCTCACCTTGTGTTTCAGGAGAACAATAAGCTGGGATCGTAGGATTAATCCACATATTTTGCCTGGCTGAGAGAAAGGGAAAGAAAGGGGACATTCATTAAATGCTAAATCAGGCATACATCATATTATACACTGTTACATTCCACCAAGCTAGGAACAGAGCTGATACTTTCTACAATGTGTTTTCTCATATCACTACTCTATTAGTGTCCTGCTCATAGGAGCTTGCACAAAAGTCAACCCATTCAGAGGGGGTATGTGTTTTCCAGTGCATTCAAATAAAAACAAATCAACTGTAGCCTGTTGATAGGACTAAATGGACAATGTCCTCAATTTCTACTTAACTTTCAGGGTTAATTCCCCAGCAGATATACTGCAGATGGCCTGAACGTATTTTTAAATACATGATGGATTTTTCTTGCATTGGAAATCAAACAGATAGCCTGCCGTGAATGAGAAGTACCTCATCCACAACCGGAAAACCATTGTGATTGGTAGACGTGTTGCTGAGAACGTCCACGACGGTCCCGACTGTCTCTACCCTGTTGAAACTTGTCACAGGTGAGCTCATCACCTCCCTGCGTGTGGGGGAAAAAAGAATGGACAGCAGTTCAACACTGTTCTCTCCGCTTTTCACACGCATCACCCCGTTACCATTCCAAAAATTCCAAACCCAAGTCAGTGTGCCTGAAACTGTTCTCATCGGCAAGATTACTTGAAGACAGCTTCCTGCAGGCGAGAGAGATGAGATATACCTTGCTGTCCGAGAGTGAGAAGTAGCCGGGGCTTCCCAATGAAGGAAAGGAACGCTCTGCAGTTTGATGTGGATGTCGTACAACCCCTGTGAAATGTACAGAGACAGGCCTCAAAAATCACTACGCAGGGACTACAGCGGCTCTTGTATCCCCAAGAGACGCAGACAATACACTCCGGCATCACATCGCATTGTCTATATAGGTGACTCTTCTATTCTCGGAGCTTAACTGCGCTTCAGAGCAGTAGAATTGCGATCCGGGGCAGTTTCGTAATGAAAGAGGAAGTGGCTGTTCTGGAATGTGCCGCATTAAAAAGGCGCGTAAAAGGACACGCAGAACGAAATGAAATTTTCCAATGGAATGCATGAAGAGAACACAAAACCCCTGAAGCAAAACATTAAAAACACTATAAAATAAGGTTTTTTTAGGGGGGCTTTATTTTGCATGACTGTTTCCTTACCGTCTCATACATAGATCCGCGACTCACCTCTATGAAGTAATCACCCACAATCTTTGCAGTCATCAGCACAAGCATGATGGGGAGACCGTATGTGACATTGCCTGTGGCTTCCACCATGATAACCGTCAGGCTCAGAGTCATTCTCACAATTCCACCTGAAAAGTGACACGGCGTTACCGTGATCAGAACAGAAACAATATGAGATGTTTAAACGAGCAGGCCTCGCTAAGGCAAAAGGCCTGAGAACATGTCCATAAATAGGACATACCGAGCTGTGCTGCTGCTCCAATCAGGGCATATTTTCCAGGATCCGCCCATATCTGCCCAAAATAAAGCAGAGAGAGTCTTACACCGATTCTTCCAAGTTAATGAACAACACATACGTTCCTTTTTCCTCTGCTTCATCGTGAGACAGCTAGGCGCTTACAGATTCGCTGGAGGTGATGGTAGCCATGAAGATCCCAAAGAGCCGGCCCCAGGCTGCCCCGATCAGAAGGGAGGGTATGAAGACCCCGGCTGATACAGTCAGCCCGTACGTCCAGCATGCCAGGAAGAAATACGTCAGCGTGAACATGCCCAGGGTCAGAGGGTTAAAGGAACCTGACAGAAAACACAAACAAGGACACAGAGTATGTAAACCCCACACAGAAAAACACTATGCTTTCTTTGGTCCAACAGGACAGAACTTGCGATCACAAGATGATGATTTTCACAATTGGAAAAATAACCAAACATATCGAATAAAAGCAGAAAGTGTGATTAACTTTATTTAACTTGACCCCATCTTGAGCCTTTGAAACGTTTACACATATGGAAAATAAGAAGCTCAGTAAAAAGATTCTGTTCTGGACACCAAATGCTGTTGTGTAATGTGTGAATGTGGCTCAACTGTTTGTAAAATAAGCTCCTATTTGGGCCACCAGAGGGCAGATGTCCATCAAAGAGATTGAGCAAGTGATGATTCAGGGGCTACTACCCAATCAAGTTAGTTCATCTCTATTCGTTGCTGCTAAGCTAGCACAGAAGTTGAGCAGTGTTTCTTGGAAGAAAAAAATGTTACGTGGCCAGGGACATTGTTGGTTGCCGAATCATAGAATCGGAATGTTAGTGTAGTAGCCTCTTGACCGTGCCTCATGTTAGTTCATATGGCACCTCGTCAGGTTTTATGAATGAGGCTAAACCAATACAGCATGGTAAACTGGCAAATAGCACAGGCAACGTTAAAGGTTGTATCAGCGATTTTGGGTGACGTCACTTCTGAAGCGAAATCCCAAACAAACATACTTATGAATAATTATGTTATGTTTTAAAAAATAGTGTTCAAGCATCCAGAATTATAGCCACGTTAATAACGTTTGTAAGAAACCAAACCGTTTGTAAATCCGTCAAGATTTCAGCGAGATAAGAGTATTAGCGTTTGTGCAGATCATTGTGATTGGTTGGAATACTGTTTATTTTGGTTTTGAGTGGTTGGTAGTACCATTTGTTTTTGTGTACGATCTCGGAGCATAGGCTGCCTACAGAGACGCGGTTTTTTGACGGCCTGCTTATGGGGCGGGCAGCTAGCGGATCGTGGGGAAAAATCAGATGAATGTGATCATTTATGTTTCCACCCAAAATCGCTGATACAACCTTTAATGCTGTTCATTCAACTTCTTTTTCACATTAAATCAATCACCAATTGTCACCGTTTTCATTGACTCCATTACCTGACATTTGCTGTGTCTTTCCAGAGATTAGTGACATAGGCAAATTCATACAGTATAGCTAGCTATCCATAATTGTCTTTCACGACTACTTACATAAACAGGTGTTTCTTGTTTGTAATAGATTCACTCCGAATGCTTAATCTAATTATTTCAAAAATTTAAAAAAAGATATCTGATAATACTTCATAATACATAATAAGATAAATGTTATTAGAGAGGCTTGTTTTTTATGCAGTTAAACTTTGACATGATTGGGGGGGGGGGGGGGGTTATACATTTAATTTAGGCATTTCTTACCAATTCACCCAAACAAATTAGAGAAAAAAAAAAACAGTGTTGAACCCTGATGGCAGACCATCACAGAACATTTTGTGGAAATGTATTAACAAGCACTTGTTGTAAATCTGATTTCCTGGTTACTGTGTTTGGATGTACCCATTTGCCCAGGTTTTTGTGGGGATGACACCAATACTACCACTATCTATAATGTTTCAGGTCTTTTATTGGCAGACTTGACTTCTAAAAAAAATAAAATAATAATAATAATGTCAAGAAGTATATTCACATTTGCTTTCCTTTTCTAGTTTAACTCAATTCTCACATGTAAGAGTGACTTATCCTTTCATGTTTCATCCATCCATCAACCTAATTTATACATTTTAAATTACATGGCTGTAAGAAGCCATGTGACTATGTTTTGATAAGAAGCAAAGAAAACACAGAATAGTTGTAACACATAAGCAGACCCCTAAATATTTACACTTCTCCTGAGGACTACTACCGCGCGATAGCTTCCTGCTCCTGGGCCGGGAAGCCCTGAGCGCTGTGAGATATAAGCATACAGTGGGAGCGCACGAACGACGCAGAGTTTCTGCACTCTTCCCAGCCGGGGGCTTGGGAAACCAATCAAGAGTCCCCGGGCTGCACACAAGGGTACGGGGGCTTTCTAAGTGCTCTAACAGCTGCCAAACATCCTGTACGTTTAAATCATCCCATGTTTTTTATCTGGCATATGAATGGCTGGGCCTCTGTACAGCCACCTCAGAGGAAAGCAGAATCAGTCTGAAGTGGCTGAGAAAAAAATCCCCCCCCTTTCTGCTCTAAAGTAGCCGTCACTGCAGTCATCCTCAAGGCTACGGTGGGATTTGATGTCCCTTTCAAATACGATAATTGCCTGGGACTTCAGCACAGACTGAAAGAGGTATGTTCTTTAATTTGTTCTTCGACCTGGTGGGGAAAAGCAGTACACAAACCTGGCGGGTTGTGGAACAGGCTTCTGACGCTCCGCTCTGGCGTGTTGAAGAAAGTCGTGGCCATGGAGTTATATTCCCCGTCGTCGCAAAACAGCTGAGGCATACATCAAAGGCTCTGTCATAACCACATTCATTTAAAGAAGTCCTTTCTTGGTACGGGTCTCATACATTGCACATGACAAACTGTATAGGAAACTCATGGCTGCCAAACTTTCTCCATTCAAACCTTTAATTAACGCCGGCGCCCTAAAAGATGATGGGAAGCGTGTACAGTATATCGCACAGTGAAAAGGGTGTGTCAAGTCTATACAAGCATTTACAAATGTATATCAAGAGTGAAGCTTTTCATTTTGGCAGTTACACGAAAAGAATAATCGGTAAAATGTAGAGTTACTTCCACATGAAGTATTGACCACAGGTATTGACCACAGCACTATAGATGGTTTATAATGTTTCCCATAGGAAAATTTCTCATTTGTATAGATCTGTAAATATGTACTATTAGTTGCTATTTAAAAACTGAAACTATCCTGGATCCCCTTGGGGTCCTCTAGGCCTAGGTTGGGGTCCCATGTCTTTACCTGCAGTGGATAGTTCTCTGACTGGTCCGCCCCTAGGGGCTGGCAGTCATTGGAGAAGTAAATCATGGTAAAGGAGACGGTTGCCGTTACTGCGGCAACCAGCATGGCCTCCATGACCTGCAGGCATGGCCGGTGGACGTACCTGAGACAACACATATGGAGATCATATTATCAGTCCTTCTCCACACAACCACCACATATACATTTAAGTTACAATTCTGTATTAGAAATGTTATGGTAAATCGCTGTGGCGCCTGTTCTGTGATGTGTGGGTGAATACACAATACAGAATACAGCACAAATCTCTTTATCAGTTCATTATATATAAAATGAACAAATCCAATTAAATAATTTCCTCATGTATAACATTATTGTTAATGTTATTGTTTTTTTGTTTTTTTAACTAAACACCATTACCTAGCTGTTGCTTTGGATCACACACATATTTTATTAAGTGAAAATTAATTCAAATTCATATAGTGTATGAAATATAAATATATTGGAAAAAAATTTAATACATACCTGATTCTGAAAATGGTTAGCCAATAATTTAGAACATTAAAGAGTGCTCCCAGAACACCACCTAGTATAAAAGATAAAATGTTCATAAAAGCAAATGGGAAAGATGGCATAATTCAAGTGAAATGGTACATGAAGTAGTTAATTGCACTTTAAGTATTTGCACCAAACAAACCTACATGAAATGCATGCAGGTATGTAGCATGCTCCCCCTGACCAGGAGTAAGCGGTATAGAAAATGGATGGAAGGGTGGATGGGCGGATGGATGGATGGAATTTTGCCATGCCTTGTTTATTTTTACCCCACGAACACCTTCATTTTTTTTTTTACATTGGCCCTGTGTAAAATTCTTAGTTAGATGAACTTGGGAGTTTTGCTTTTGTATTTGAATACGATAAAGTAGTTCACTAAACTAAAAAAAACAGCACAATATGAGTTAATAAAACTTTTTTTTTGGTTGCTGTACCAACATAAAAAGCTTTTCACCGGACCTTAGAATTTGTAATCCGCAAATCCTTGAACTTTGAAAGTTGAGCAAACTGAAAAGTGCCATTGTAATCAGTTACTTAAGAATTTTAATTGGGAGACCCAGCATTCTTTACAGTGTACATGTATACAGTGTTGTCAGATACACCACTGTTAAGCGGTTTGTATTTCCAGAATTTTAATTTTTTTCATTCATTCATTTAATTAAATCAGTGGTCTCCAACCCTGTTCCTCGAGATCTATCGTCCTGTAGGTTTTCATTTAAACCCTGATTTGGCACACCTGATTCTACTAATTAGCTGCTCAACGAAATCTCTAGTTGTTGAAAGAGGTGTGCTTTGTTAGGGTTGGCGTAAGAACCTACAGGACGGTAGAACCTACAGGTTTGGGGACCACTGAATTAAATTAACTTATATTAATATTTTTCAGATATAACTTTCACAAAGTAGTATACGCAATTGTTGCTCATTGTCAGGCAACCTCTTTGAATCTTTGATGGTTTTGACATATTAGATAGTTACCATGGCTTTGCAGTGGCTCTTATATGATGTTACATAAAATGTTATGAATTCCATATAGGTCTATAAATGCTCAACTTGTGCTTGTCATTCCAAACAAAAGTAATGTATATTTCCAAATATGTGCATTTCCAAATACATTTCTGAAATCAAATGCCCTGTATTGGTAAATGCTGCACTCCTAAAACACATACAGTACAACTAACTTGAAAATACTTTAGTAGGTACAGTATTTCACGCATGTGAAAAAGAACAGAAAGCTTCCTCACCTAGAGCTCCCATTATAATGAAGATGGGGATCTCGTAGAAGTTATAGGCCACACTCTGCAAAACAGAATGAAGCTGTCAGTACTGAAAACAAACTGTTTCTGTTCAAATGTTCCCCAAACAAATAAATATTAAAAGGCTTTAGCTCATTTTTAAATAGCCTATTTTTCTTTTTGTAACAATGGTATTTGTTAAAGCAATAAAACATAAAATTAACATGAGAAACTAAAGGCTACAGCAGTCCCAGATGTTCTTTTGAACAAAAACCATAGAGGTCTCAGATGGGACAGCTAAAAAGAAAAGCTTACTTTCACTTTCTGCTGCTGAGTAAAGTCCTTTGTCATTTATAAGCTTTACCTGTCAGTGGTTTTAATGTTGTGGCTGATCGGTGTATATTGGTTAACATATTTGTTTTTAAAAATGTTACATATGATTTGTGGCCACACCAAACGTGAATTTCATTTTTAAGCAATTTTTCTGGCACTATTAAAAAATTAATAAAATGGAACATATATTGTAAAGCTTTAAAAGATTTTGTATATTATGTAAGGGCATAATAACCAACCTGAATTCTTAATATGAAGAATTACAGCTTATAGAACTTAACAATACAATATAGGACAATACATAGATACAATACATGACCCAAGAAAATTCATACAAAATAATAAAGAAGGAAATACATTTCAGGAACTTAGTACTTAAAATTAAATTTAAGCAAGACACTCAAAATATCCTCATGTTTCCACCAGTGTGTGTGCGATTCATATCCATGCTGACCTCAAATTTGTCATAGAGAACAGATGTCTAGAAAACAAATTCAGCAGTGGTGTGTAGGAAAAAATCATTGGGGAAGCCAACCCAGGGAAAAAATGATTCCACTACAGAATGATGATACAGTAGGTTTGCTGTACATCCTGTCTAAAATGTATGGAATTCACAAGATTTTATTTATCATTATATTCATGAAGTGAAATTTTCCCTGCAAAATAGCAGAATTAAGTCATTTCATTTAGCAAGTCTTAATCTCACTTGTGTACAAATACAAGTTGCAATACATTGCAACATACTTCAGAATTCAAAATTTTGTTAAATGTAACGTGAGGCATTCTAATCTCTTAAACAGCAAAACAGGAATGGACTTTTATTTTGGAAGAAAGAGCTTGCACATCCAAACAGCTAGCCTAAAACTTTATTATTGTGGCCAGCTTCATGGAACTCAGCGCTTCGTACGATAGTTGAACCCCTGCCAGAATTCCTATGTTGAATGAATTACCTGTAACTCATCTGATTTATAGAGTAGACATACTGAAGAATACAGTCCATCCCACGTTTACTGAGTTAGAATCCTTTTCTTGTGCAGGAGCAAGATTTGTACTGGTTCACAGACTATAGTCAAATATGGCAGCAAAAACCAACATATACGGTTGACCAAGTGATGAGATTTATTAATTAAGACGTGCAAATATGTGCAATAACCAAATAATGTTATAGTTTATGTTTTTTTCCCCATATTTGCCATTTTGTGCATCTCAATTTAGCTGCAATTCAGGCAATACAAATAGCTTTTTGGCACATAAATGTACTTTGTGTTTTGGTTTGGTAGGTACTGTCATTAGAAGCAAAGACACTGAGCTTCGGTCCCAGCCTGATACTTACCTCACTATCAAAACGGCCAAAATTAATAAGACCAGGGTTGGAGAGATCTCCTGTCTTATGGTGGTAGATGCTCATGAAGAAATTCAGCGTAAAGGTCGACATCATGGAAGCGAAAAACTGAAAAGGAGAAAACAATCATTTAGAACAAGGTAACGTCTGACAGGAAACATACTTTTACAAATTCTTGTAAGGCACTCAAAAAGCAAATCATCAGCTTTTGTGCTTCCTAGAAAAATAAAGTATTACTGGTTGCAATTATAAGGTTGCTACGCATTTTTATAATGAACCTTAAATCTTTATAAGTAATTAGGGCTCCATTCATATTTTTATAACCAGTTACTGCTTGTGCAATACTTACAATTCTCCAGGTCAACATCTGGTTCCAGAACGAAGCTCCTTCCTCCAAGCTGAAAAGGACGCCACCTAGAGGATTCAGGACAAGTCTGAATATTTACACGACTGTGTCGCATAAAATAAGACCCGAACATGCTCGTCGACATATCTTTTCATGCTTGTAATTCAGATGCAAATGTGCAAAAAAAAACAAAAAAAAACAAGAATAAGTTGAGCCGTTGTGGTGTCAAAGGAACGGGCCTTACCCACTGGAGCCCCGAAGGCTGCAGACACGCCTGCAGCTGCACCTGCGGACACAAAGTCCCTCTTCTCTGTGTCTCTGCGGAAGTATTCAAAGATCTGCGGGACAACACGGCGAGTTGGCAAGACGCGTACTCCACAGGTGTTTAATTAAGCACCCGCGCTTGTTCTACCCGGAAGAACTCAATGCAGATACAATCGTTAATGGACCCTTACTGACCTTAAAGTCTTTTTTCAGGGAGGTGCTTCTGCCCTGGGACACCCCAGCTGCCACGACAGCCCCAGAGTGGATCATGGGTCCTTCCTGGGAAGACAGAGAGAGAGACATCCATTTCCGTCCAATTTATAATGAGCAATGTCATTGGCTTTATAACCCAATGGATTAATTGCCCAAACACCTACATGAATCGGGACAGTAATGCTTTTGTTATATGTCATTATTCAGAAATTTTATTTTTTATTTTTACATTTACCTTTCCAACAGCCAGGCCACCAACCACGGACGAAATCACACCGCATACTTTCACCACTAGGGTCTGGAGAGGAGATTCAACCATCGAAAGGGGCCATTACTTCATTACAGAACATCAACAATGTAAGTGTTTATCATATTTCCCAGTTTGCTGTAACAGGTTGCTTTCCATTTAATGCAATGCAGAGGACAGCAATTCGTATTGAGTACTTCTGCTTATATTACTGTCAGGTATATTCACACAAAGTCTCTGTATACACTGGACAAAGGGCAGATACAGCCAAGGTGGTTCCCTAATGGTGGTTCCCTAATGGTGGTTCCAGGTTCTTCCTTAATGATTAACATTACCTTCAGTCGTACAACACGAGGGATTTTCACTCCATTCAGGTAGCATTTAATTTGTGGGATTCCACTGCCAGCGGCAATGGGCTGTGATAAAAAAAAAGAAGAAGTATATTTTTTACATACGGATTGAAATCAGTTTGTGTTTTCATCAAAGAGAGCATAATCTCTACACATGACTATGTGCAGAATGATTCAGTATGCCTCATATCTAGAAATAATTTGTCAGTCAGGTAGTAAATACATACATAGCTGTGTACACTGTACAGAGACCGCAACACTGCGTGTATGGAGGAAAGTCGTGGAGGCGGAGTTTGTGTGTTGGACTGCTTGATAACACTGGACATCTCGGGACAGCGGGGGCTATTTTTAATCATGACGTTTGGCCGTAGGCTATTACACTTTAATTCACTTAATTAGTTTGATTAATGCAACGATTATATCGAATGTCTTTGTTTGATATGTCTGTGTGTTTTGGGTCTGCCCCACTGTCTATGTCTTTTTTGTTGTTGCTGGGGCTACAACTGAAGTTCCCTAACGGGAAAATAAACGTTATTCTATTCTATAGCTATGAGAAAAAACAACAGTGAACAACTATACATATATATGACCAAGAACTTGGAGGAGGGATGCACACACAGAAACAAAGTGCTGTGGGGATTTAGCAAGACATCCTGCACAGCGCACAACCTCCTGAAGACAGAGGAAACCGAGTGAACAGAGAGGACACTTATAAAAGAGATAATCCTCACCTCAAAAAAGGCCACAATCACAGCGCCCACCAAAACAAACACCGAGTTCAGCACGGCCCAGAGGATCAGGGAGATGGAGAGTCCTCCGCCTTCTGTGAATTTCTCAATGCCTGGACAACTCGTTCAGAAAAACAAAGCCCTTCCTAAAACACATTAACCCGGTGCTCTACAGCCATGATCAGCCCAGACCCAGATGAATCATCTAAGCATTTTACAAAGGTGAAGGATACTCTGTCTGATCACTGAGTACTTCATCCCTGCCAATACCTCCACCACAATGTCGATGAAACAGGCAATGAGGCCTGTCAAGAAGCCGATGAGCCCGCACACAACCCAGCGACTGATCTCCAGACACCGGAAACCCTGAATGAAGATGACCACAGACAGAAAGAGGCGCGGTTAACTCTTTATCGCTTACTTCTTATTTGGCTTTATAACCCAATGGATTAATTGCCCAAACACCTACATGAATCAGGACAGTAATGCTTTTGTTAGTTTAGCTTCTCCAAATATATTATCATTGGTACCAGTCGCAGGACATAAAACACACTTGAACCCCATATATCAGTCAACAGCTGGACTGACCATATAGCTCATTCGCCTCTCCTCTTCCAAAAATAGCTGGTTCTCACTGTTGTCGTAGTCGAGGCTCTGCAACAATTAAAATACACATATTATACGTTAATTTACATACACACACACTCCAACATTCAAGGATATCCTTTGATATTTCTAATTAGCTATAGTATATTTCTTATATAGACACACTGCTCATGGAGGTGAACAATCAGTGTCACTTACCTCATATTTCAGAGACAGCAGTTTCTCGTTATGGGGTATCTCTTTAGGCCGGCTCAAGACTCCATCCTGCACAGGATTAGAGAGGGGGAAAGAAATCACATATTAGAACTCACTCACTGTTGACCTCATTTGAAGTAAAGAGAGTGATTACTTGGGCATGCATTAGAAACACACGGAAGACGTGATCTCACTCCACCACAAAACTGCATGCAGCATGGAGCACTCTGAGTATGGCAATTTTATTGCGAAGGCCTCAGGCCATGAAACACTGAGCGGTCATTAGCATGCTAGGATCTTTTTATTTATTTATTTATTTTCCAAATCTGGGCTATATAATGTATAGCCTAATATAATAAAAGGTTTCAGCAGGCACATTGAAATTAATGACATTCATCCAATTATTGAGGACTGCTTGTTTCACCAGATTCGTTTAGAGTGAACTGTAATGCAACACTATAATGCGACAAGGGTGTCAATATTATGTGTACACCACCCTGTTTGTTGTGAAGAGTGCTCAACATGCAAGTAAACGACCCTCAGATGGTCAATTCTGACAATTACCTCCTCTGTGGTTATCTCTTGGTCTCCCAGGTCCACTGTACTCAGCCTCCCTATACGAAACATACTGCCTCCGGGAAACTATGGACAAAGCATGACACTTGTTTCTCAAAAACAAAGATTCTTACTCATACAATATCATTTTCAATAAGTTTGGTTATTATGTTTCAGGGAGCACTGACAACATGCTATCCGTGTAGAAATTATACTTTTAAATGGAAAACCCCTTTTTACCAAATTCAGTTGGAAGAATGCTCTATGTTTTTCAATACAATAAACTGGAATTACATTTAATTTTATATTTAATTCAAGTAAATAATTTAAAAAAAACATTACAATTTGATGCATCTTTGAGATACTGCGGCTATTTCCTAGGCTATATTGCAACATTAAAGGTCACCATTTGCTACATAAATATAGGCTACATATCAATCTAGTGAAATACTCGGGCAATCAGGAATGTATTTTTTCACCTGTCTGAAATAGGCTACTAAATACATGCATGCATTAGTACACTTGACTAACAGAAGAAAGTCCTGCCACAATGTCCTGACATGAATGAGTTAATCACTGCAGCATTTCTGCAATTCTTCCAATAATGCCACAAGAAGGCACAAGCCACATTATCGCTGCCATTTGCTAAATCTGAAACTGGAACCATTTCCAATTTCCCAAACTCAATAAGTACATTTACCAAACTCGATAAGTACATTTACCAAGCCTCTCACAAGTTAATTTTCCATTCATTTCTGCGTAATAATTGTAAAAAATAAAACACATTGGTAATCCCTGCCTATGTGGCTATGGTAAACCTCCAGATGCCTATTCAAAGCATGAAGAAACTGGTTAAATAGAATTTTTTCTCCCCCAATCAGCAGGCAATAAAAAGTGGGGGCACTCATGGGACAGAATGCAAACACTCTGCGCAGCCGTGACCTGCAGTCACTGTAATAAAGATAGGATTACAGAGTCTTAACTCTGGTTGCCTTCTAGTCTAATGACTTATCATGTGATCCAAGCGTTTGTCTGTTTCTAGATGCAGGGAAATTAGCCAAAAATAAATTAACTAATGGGTGACGCATGGGCTGTTCCACTAATGGCTATTTCCTCTATTTAATATTTGCCCTTTTGACTGGAATACGGTTTTCACGAGGAGCAGACGAGAGAAATTCCTATCTGATATTAAGTGGGAACATTCAGCAGCAAAACTAAACGCACATCTCATAGACCTTTTTCACTTTGGGCAGAGTAGTATGTCGGTGCTTATTTATATCCGTCACCCTGTTTTTTTAATGAAAATATTTTGTCTTTAATTGGCATAGTAACCAAAGGGGTATTGCCATCTCATATGGCCACCTCCATCTTAAAGCTAACGTTCCTATCCCCACACACACACACACACACACACACACACACACACACACACACACACACACACACACACACACACACACACACACACCATTTAAAGGCTACTCTATATCTATTGAAACAGTGCTTATTCCATTCCTACCCTTTATAGGCCTACAATTATACCCAGATTTAATCCATCCAGCAAGTTATTAACTGAATTAATTTCCTCACATAGGCCTAATACTGTTCATGTTTGTGTTCAGCAGCTTGCTTTTCAGACAAGGAAACAAAGTAACATTTTAGGTTTTTGATTGGGAGTCATTTTCACATCCTACTTGTTAAGCATTGTAATATTATAGATATGTTGCAAGTTGTACTTGTTAATGTGTTTTGTTTTGATGTGCATTACTGCACCAGATCTGCTGAATGACTTGGCCACAGCTGCTGAGGTTTGAGTGGTGGAAATTCTGGGATGGAATATATGATTAGTAAGGGCAGGGCTAATTCAGACTGTGGGTAATTCCATGTTTGCTTAATATTGTGAAATTCTTTTCAGTAGTTCCCAAATCTTAAATCTATTAAATAACTTTTTGTTTGCCCACAGTCACTTGAGGATACAAATATGTTTTGCAGGAGTACACAGTTTAGAATACACAAAATAAAAAAAACATTTAAGTTCTTCAATAAAATGTATTAAATATACAGGCTTGGTTAAAAAAAAATGGACCCATATTTTCCACATATTAGATAAGGTAATATTCTAAGCTACACTGTAAATGGGTAGTGAATCTACAACATTTGGGGGGTATCTGACATATTTTAAGAATGACACTGAACCACAATAGCATTCTTGTTCATTAGTTTCATTAACTTTAGCTGGCTAGCTAACTTACTAGATATGACAACTTCTCTAATTGTGTTGCTCGCAAAGTCACGTGATCCTCTCAGTGTCAGTGGTAACGTTAACCAACCATAGACTGTGTAACCAACCAGCTAACGACCGAGCTATAGCTTATGCTCTGATTGACAACCTAGTAATATTATCATTACGTAGGCTAGTTGACTTCACAATGAATGCAGCCATGCAGCAAGCATGCATTATTGTTTAAAGGCAAAGGAAACAAAACTTAATGTACAACGTCATGGTGCTATCATCAGTGCAAGCTAACATTAACTCTAGTTACCTGTCTGGTGTATCTGTCTGCGCCGGTGGCTCCGTTCAGAAGCGGAGTACCCTCCCCCTGGGCCGGGTCGTCATCCCGGCTGGACCACGACACTTTCTTGGTGATATTTGCCATGGTACCCAGGGGTAAGGATTAGGTCCTGGTGATTTTATCTTTAGACGTTTCCCGTTTTGTTCGAAATCTTCCCCTTCTTCCTTGTCGTCAGTTTTCATATGACTCGCATTGTTTGATCCCGTGACTAAAGACTGTCTACGGAACGTTTAAGGGGACATACGCACCTAAGGTTTATGGGAATTGTAGTATTTTATCTTTTTGGTAGAAACGTAGGTCGTATGAGAACGAGCCACGAATTCAGTAGTCTTTATGTGCATAGGCTGGTATAGATAGAGGGATAACAAATTTACTAAATAAGTGAATGAAAATGTTGTTAATGATGCAAAGAACAATTTGGGTAAACCATTGGAAAGGAACAATTTTTTTGTGTATTAGCATTGTATTAGTTATATTACAAACCCCATTTCCCAAAAAGTTTGGACAGTATGTAAAATCCACATAAAAGCAGAAAGCAGTGATTTGTAAATTATCTTTTACATATATTTAATTGAGAACAGTACAAATAAAAGATATTTAATGTTTTAACTTATCAACTTTATTGATTTTTGTTCAGAA
Organism: Synaphobranchus kaupii; assembly: GCA_029718625.1. Lineage (NCBI taxonomy): Eukaryota > Metazoa > Chordata > Actinopteri > Anguilliformes > Synaphobranchidae > Synaphobranchus > Synaphobranchus kaupii. The sequence continues at coordinate 34,162,882 of CM056379.1, forward strand.
TTTGATGTCTGCAACACGTAAAAGAGAATTTACAAATAACTGCTTTCTGCTTTTATGTGCATTTTACATACTGTCCCAACCTTTTTGGAATTGGGGTTTGTAGTTTTTATGCGTGTCTGGTGTAGTCTGTTGCATGATTTACCGCAGCTGGTCCTTACAATAATTAAGTTGATCGCAATATTCTTGCTGGCATCAATTTAACATGAATAAAGGTGAACATATCATTGCTCTGAGTTGTTTGTTTGTAACATGGAAAAAGAAAAACAAACAAACAAGAACAAAAATCGGTGAAGCAAATGTTTCTACGTAATTAAATATGGCTCCCTAACTATTGATGCAAAATGCACATTATTTCAAGGCAGGTCCTTCACATTTTCTGTGGTTTGTAAAAAATAACAGGAAAGTATAATTAAACAGCTTCCATGCCATTCATTCCAGCTGCCATATCTCATGCATGGCACTTTAAATAAGCATAATCAATTAGCATTTGGTTTATTTTTACATTATTAAATTTAATGCGATAGATCTGCATTTGTGCACATCTGCACACACATTATTTAATCACTTTAGTTACAACAAAATACATGGTTGCCTTACCTGCCATAACCTATCACTGTCTTACAAGCTATCAAGTAAAATTGACTTTTATTGGGAGTCTGTGCAATGCAGGTGTACAGAACTAGTTACACTTAACTTCCACTTGTTTAACTTTTGGAAAATGGCAGCTAGATGGAAACTGTTCCCTATCAACATGACTTTTACAAAAAGTATTGGTATGTAAAATGATGTGTTGTCTGCTCTGTACAGTTGAACTCACATTTCACCATTATATCAAATAATTATCAATTGCACAATAGGATGCTTAACATTTCCTCATGAAGTCCAATACTTTTCCAGTAAATCTTTGCTTGAATACTGATAATCTATAAACAATGTTCACAATCAAAATAATATAATAATAACAATTTTTTGCAATCTAAATGACTCACATTCCTGTACGCCACACATAAGCTAAAACCATGATCACTGTGCTTCCTATTTGATGAAAGTTGAAACTCTGGTTGTAAAATGACAGCCTTAGTGATATATGTTTACATGCACTGTTCCAGGCAGCCACAGCTCACATGGTGCACTGATCCATTCAACTGGTCCACATCATCCAGAGAGAGGACTGCTCCCCTGGGAAGGCCTTTCCCTGTTGCGATCCCAGATACCTCACCGGGACTCAGCATCCGTTTCCACACAGTAAAGCCTGCCATCCTGCCAACAAAGGCCTCAGCCTCATCAAAGCCCCCTCCCATGGAGTCTTGCTCCTGTCCCAGGATGATGGAACCCCCCCCTGGGATCTCATAGCCCTTCTGGAATTTTGAACCAGTAGAGGTGAGGCGGCGGTCAGTATAGTGCCAGAACCTGCCTTCAATAGAGGACCAGATGATGCAGAAGTGATGCCAACGACCATCCAGGAGGGTGTCCACAGGCAGTTCTCGGTATGCTGGGTCGCCAATAACAAAGTCCAAGCTGATCTGTTTGCTGGAGCGACCATACAGGACAAGCTTGTTGTCATTATCCTCCGTTGCATAGGACAGCAGTGTGCCAACGTAATCCACTTCTACCTTCAGCCAAGTGCAGATAGACAGCTCATGGATCCCAGTAAAGCTCTTCTTGAAGGTGACATAGTTCTCAATGGAGGAGGAGGGGAAGTGTAGCATGGAATTCACATTGCAAACTATGAAATATATAAGAAATATGAAACAATCAAAATCACATAAAAATTTAAAAATTTAAAAGTAGAAAAATGTTGCAGTTCCTAACAGCAACCTCCACCACGTGACTGCTATTTAAAGTCAATTCATGGATTACGCTATTTAATCAATTCATATCATGGCCAGGCAACTACACAACCCAAAGTTCTACCAAAGTTCAATTTTGCTTTAAAGCAGTAAGTGGTTGAGCCCCTATATACTTTTGACTTTTCATGCAAGTACGTCCGCAGTAGGGCCCTAAGGCCCTCAAGCACTGGCCTGCCCAGGAAAGCTGGGATGTGGAAAGGCAGCCCTTTGTTTTTTATGGGCCGAAGCTATGGAATGGTCTACCAATATCATTCAGATTTGCTACATCAGCTGACATCTTTCAAAAAAACAGCTTATACTTATTTCTCTGTTTCACTGTTCTTTTTTCATTTACTATTTTTAAGTGAAGCACTTTGGCTTGCAAAATATATTCCCTACCTATGAAAAACTGATCCCCTTGTTCAAAAAAAGATAGTCATCCTCAATTATAGGTTACGACAAAGAGGTATTGTAAGCTCATATTCAGAGCATGCAAAATACTGTTATCTTTACTTGTGGCAGCTGGTTAAAATGATCCATTCAAACCTATTCAGACATATGAAACATGGAGTCATGAAACTGTGTCAGCAGTGTTGTGTACGTGACACATGCATTTTGTAATGTCTGTTGCTTAAAAATTCAATTGAAAGCAAATATAAATTGTGAAAGAGATGCGCATAAATTGTTACCACACCTCATTCATTTTAAGGTACTCACAATATCAAAACTGCTACCTAACATTTTCTAGAGAGTCTGTGATCAACTCAACCCAGATAGATAATTAATACTCTCACTACCTTTATAACAAGCTACCTTGATGGCTACCTGAGTTCAGTATGGGGGTATTATTGTCTCAAAAATAAATAAATAAATGTAACTGATAAATGCAACCACAAATAAATGCAACTGATCCACAAATACATTTAACGGATCCATGACTAAATCAAACTGATCCACAAATAAATGTAACTGATCCACAAATAAATGTAACTGATCTACAAATAAATGATACTGATTCACAAATCAGCGAAAACCCAGAAATAAGTATATCATCTTAAGTACACTAAATTTAGAGAACATTTCACCTACTTAACAAAGTTCTCATCCAGCATACTCAACTAGCATACTCAAGAAGAAGGGCGTTGATTCGGACACAGACATAGACTGTAGCAAACATTTATTAGTGGATCAGTTACATTCATATGTGGATCAGTTACACAGTTATTTTCGAGTCAATAATACCCCCCATAGTTCAGCCATCCCAAAATGAGGCTGTGGTGAACTCACTACAAGACCATAGGTTACTGGTTATACAGTTTCATTCTAATGTTGTGGATTAGAAAATTAATAGCTATCTTGACCTTAAGAAACACTTAGGCATTGGCTGTGACTGTTGTCTCCCCAGCAAACTACTGAGATTTTCAATTATTTCCTTTTCGACATGGAATTGATAAAAAATGGAATGGCATTTGCTTTTTTTAAATCAATAGGTATCACATTTCCGTCAGTCTACTTAAATAACAACAAGACACCTTCCAATATGGTTGCACCTAGTGCCAAAACATCAATCACAAACCCCAAATACACAAACATCCCGGAGATATTAAAACTCTTGAAGCAGATACCCGTTCCCTATATCCCAGAGAGAAAAGTGAGGGAAAACATACGTGTGCCGGTTTTCCTTGGTATATGCTGCTGTTGAGGAATCCTGTGTCTAAGAGGAAGCTGGGCCAGGTCGTCTGCATCTGGCTCCACTTGCAGCTCAGGTTTGGGCTTTTTCTGCGGCTGGTTCTGAGTTCTCACAAGCACCTGGGTGGGCCTGGGTAATGGCAATCTGTTCCTCGTCCTCATCCCCTTAGAAGGCTTTATTTGGACTTTATTCCTAGCTGGGTGGCTCCTATGAATCTGCTCTAAGCCCGATGCATGAATCCTGGGAGCGGGCTCCTGGGGTGTACGGTTGGAGGTGAGAGCATCTCCAGAACTCAATGACACTCTTGAAGAAAGTGTGGTCTTTTGCAGTAGGGTCTTTACCTGCTCCTGCAGCCGAGTTGTAATGTCCACCTGCTTTTTAAGGGTATCCTGGAGCCCCCTAAACCCTCCCTGCAGTTCACTCCGGTGTGCAGAGATGGATCCAATCCAACCTCTGTGGGCCTGGAGCTGCTGCGTTAAGTTAAACAGCAGACTCTTCTGCTTCTTGCTTTCCTTCAAGCCTAGCTTCCTCTGCTCATTCAGGGCTACCTCCAGAGCCGTTACTTTTAGGTCCAGTTTATTGGTCTTCCTTTGTAGTTTCTTGGTCCAGTACTTCAGGCTGTTGAGGTCGTTAGCTGCTGTGGCCTGGAAGTCAGTCAGCAGAATTGAGATGTTCTGGTACTGCTCTGTCAAAACCTCGAAACGGCTGTCAATGTTATAGGGGAGGTTGTAGTTGTCGGCAATACCCTGAAGACGATGAAGTGTCTCTTCTTTGAATCTTCGAAACTGAGAAATAGTTAAACAAAATACGCTAGGGTTAGTTAACCACAATTTACCACTGAAAGCAGGTTTAAATGTAGTTTAATAGATGTTATTAATTGTATATTTAATAAGGATGCCATTGAATTATGGTTGATAGATCTTTCTAATAGAGCTGATTTAATAAAAATCCTGGAGCAGTCAGGTTGCAAAAAAATGTATTTTCATTTCCAATTTATTTTTTAATTTTTTTACAAAATAGATTTTTTTTCTATGTAACATGAATGTGTTACTTTGATTAAATATAATACTTACGTAAAAGGCAATTTATAAAAACTTTATATGTGGTTTATACATTAGTCATGCGAATAGACTTTCCAGACAAAAAATAACAGGCAAAAAAAACATTTCAATTGACTTTTCCCGGTGGAGTAAATGAGAGGCAGCTGAAAAAGATATAAAAAACAGATGGTATTTCCACCATAGTACATGTAATACTTGTACATGAAACCAAAAAATTTAATACTGCTAATATAATATAATAAAGAAATATAAACATGAGTGAATTATGAAATGATTAAATTAAATGATGAAACAGCCACGTTACTGTTACCACAACACTGTAGTGACTGCCATTTAATATACGAGGACCTCGGTGAAACAAACTGACACTGACCTTTTCGTCCAGCCTTTTCAGTCGATCAATAAAGTTCTTTGGGCTTTTCTGCGCTGCTACCTGTCTAAAGGCGGGCTGTGAGTGGAGGTAGATCACGAGAAGAAGAAAGCCCACACTTGCTCTGCAGCCGCTCATGGTGAAGAGTGGTCTACGGCTGGTTTTCCTAGTCAAGCTTGAACTACAGAAGCTTTATACTTGCCAGTGCTCTGTGAGCTGTGATTGATTGCCCTCCCATCACTCCCAAAAGGGGCTGCATTTTTTAAGGAAAGACAGAGAAGGAGGGAGGCAAGCCCAGAATTAGATGGCTTTAGCAGACGATCCCACACACACATATGCACATCTCTATTCAACGTCCAATTTTCCCTCTTAGACTTGGATTCTTTTTCTTTTTTTAATAATGTTTATAAACTTAACTTGATCTTATACTATGTACCCAGAATCATAGAGCTTTGAACCAGGACCCCCTTTTCACACAAGGTTGAATGAACAAGCATTTGTAAAAATAAATAAATAAATAAATAATAAAAAGTTATCTACTCATACAAGACAACATTTTAAATCACAGGCAAAGGTCACAGGGCAACCAGAACATCATACAAACATGAACAATCTATTGATCCCTGCTCATCTTCCAATGCTACGTTCCATTTCGTGTAAACCACAGGATCTAGGCATACCTTACTATATTATTATTTTCCCAGACCGCAGAGACCAAAAATTGCTTCGAAGGCCACGAATCCACAGAATAACGCGCTGAAATGGTATCTGAACGAAAAACCTATATTTTCCATGTCGGCAAATGTGTGTCATAATTCTGTTTTATTTATTTACAAATATATAGGCCAATATTACCGTAGCGACCAGTTAGGTAGTACCAATTAGCCAAGATGCATCTTTGCATCTTCGTGTAACAGGGCTATGTGGAAGATGAAGGTTGATATTTTAGGACTAATTTACTTATCACTTAGAAATATGAAATAGCAACTGTACCTAAACTTAGAAGCCATTGTTTTAATCGCCAGAAAATCAAATTTCGTCTACAAATTGGGTTGTCCTGGCTCAGCGACAGTTGGGCCTATGTGTGCCAATGTCTGAATGACAGTTGCACTTACCCTGCAAAAAAGAGGTATGTTACCAACTGATTGCACAAAAGCTTAGAACGAAGGACAAGTGTGCGAGTAGCAACGCCTAACTTCCCGTGTTGTAATGGTTATAATGCATTTTGTTTCCAGAATATGTCAAATATAAATAATGCAATAGTAAACATTTTCTTCCCTGCACACTGTTGGCCAGTTGCAAGTTTTTTTCGTTGATTTGATGATTTAGCTACAAACACTACCCCCACACATAAAAAAAGAAATAAATAACAAACAACATTATGAATATAACATATTTTAACAGTTTTATTTCGCCTATGATTACATATAGCGATTGTTTACGCTGACTCGTCAACATGTCGGCTTTCTGGTTGGCTTTCCAATCACCGTTAACTTGAAACCAGTAGAAATTATACACGCATGTATTTGGACGACTCGTCATGGATTACTCACGCTTTATCAGCGCCGTTGCCTATGGAGAGCACCAGTTGAAGTTCTATTTAGTGCAAGTAGTAGGCGACAATGAAGTTCCACCTGTCACTGCTTATTCTGGCTTTGGCCTCGTCAGCCTGTACTAGGGCTGAAGAAAATGCCGAGGACAATTTGGAGGAAAGTGAAGCAGACACTTCAGAGATAAAAGAGAAAACAAATGAGATCTTGGAAGAAAAGGATGTGATGGTTCTTCATATAAATAACTTCGCAAGAGCACTCAGTGAAAACAAGTTCCTTCTTGTCGAATTTTGTAAGTAACTTATGTACAACTTTTTTCGTTACAAGACATAATGCCAAATGAATAGATGGGACAAATAGTTTTATTGTGTGTACCTTGTTGGTGAATGTAGTTACTTTTGAATTTTTGAAGCTGAAATCTGTACCCTAGAATAAGTTTAATATTTCCTGACATGTGCCTAAGTGTTTATTTATTTATTTATTTTTTCCTTTGCATGGTCATAACTTCCAAAGGTGAGTTTTTAATTAAATTTAAAGGTTGTATAAAATAATTCAAGCCACAATCATCAGTGTGCAATAGGTTAGTTATCTACTGCGACGTGTCCCTAACCTTCACTGGTGAAACAGATGCAAATTTTCCCAGGATAAGAATATCATATAAAAGGTCCTTTATCAAACTGAAATAGTGCTTCACACTACAATGGCTCCTTTTAGCAACATTTGCATTTATATCTTCAACTTGAAAATATCACAAATTAGCTTTTGTCAAGCATTGTTTAATGGGCAGGAACTGAATGTTTAATAGCCTATTTCGTACTTGACGTTTTTAAAAGAATGCCTGGTAAGCCCTCCTGTGATGGAACAAGAAAATTACTCCCTTAATTTTCAATTTGTGTTTTCTTAGATGCGCCTTGGTGCGGACATTGCCGTGCACTGGAGCCAGAGTATGCAAAAGCAGCAGGAATCCTGAAGAATGAATCATCTGAAATCAGATTGGCCAAAGTGGAAGTAACCGAGGAGAAGGAGTTAGCAGAAGAGTTTGAAATTGGTAGTTTTCCTACACTGAAATTCTTCAGAGATGGGGAAAGAGAAAATCCCATTGACTTTAATGGTAGGTCTGCATTCGTCTAATGATATTATAAGGCTGGCTCTGACTAGAAGAAAATTATAAAATAATAATGTGTAGAAAATTGTAGAACATTTTAGTTAATATGCGTAAAATGATTTTAATGTGTATGCAAACAATGCTTTTATGAATCAGCCAAGCAGTTGCTACAGTTTGGGTCCCATTTTTCTGTAAATATATAGGCTAATTGGCTAGGTCATTCATGCAAGAGTATGCATTTGATTTACATTTGAGATAAAATACACGCATATCTATTGTCTTAAATTTGACTAATTGGCTTTGTCATTAAATGATACAGGTAATGGCCAAAATAAAGGAAACAATGGAATAAATGAGGTATACAAAGTATACTGGAAGCCAGTGCTTCGGTAAAGGTGTAGTTCCTGAGTTCATTAAGTAATTCACATCACAGAATAATATTGTGTATAGAATGCTAGGCAGGCCCAGTTGTCCATTACTTTGACTAGAAGAAGAGATCTCACTGATTTTCAAGGAGGGGTTGTTGTTGGGGCACATTTGACAGGAGCCTCAGTAACTAAGGGTGCTGAAATGATGTTTCAGTAGGAACAGTGGCTAAAGTGATGTTGGCATGGAAGTCTGAGGGAAAAACCTCATCAATTCGGGCAAACTTTGGTAAAAAGTGCACAATCCTCAACAAAACAGAAAAATAAGCCTGAATCAGTTGACAGCAAATATCAATCTAAGGAGTAAGCTGATAGTTCCATCGAGAACAGTCCATCGACAACTTCACAGAGAGGGATACCATGGTTGGTGTTTCCTTTATTTTGGCAGTTACCTGCAGTACACTGTATAATGAGAAAAGGTAATGCACAAACATAATGGTGCTTGTTTATAATGCTGTTTTCATCTTTTGAAATTTCGTATCATTTTCCATCACAGGTAAGCTATGCAGGTTTTCATTACAGGTGTATTACCACTCTTTTTAATTCAGTTTCTCTGTCCTTTTTTTAACGGGTTGGGTCTTTCTATTGGACTGTGTACACATGCAGTGTGCAAAAATCCTCTATTTTATTACAGGAAAAAGGAATGCCAAAGGCATTGTTCAATGGCTGAAGAGACGGACTGGGCCCAGTGCCACAATTCTAGAGAGTGAGATTGATTCTCAGGAGCTCATTGACGCACATAACGTTGTCGTGGTCGGGTTCTTTTCTGTAAGTGTACTACGTCGAAATGTGCTTGCAAATATGTGAGCAGAAGCAAAACCTACTTTGAACATGACTGTTGCAGCAGCAGTGTTGTAAAATGGTTGAGGAATTACAGTATGACTCTCTGATAAATAGGTCACAGGTTCAAATTCTAAGTGGGGCAATGCTGAGGTACCTGATGACAGTGTATCAATTTGACTCTCTATATATTAACCTGTATGTATGACAGTCATATTACAATTTAGAAGTATTTCCTTATTGATTTTATTCAATGCTTGTTTTTTTTTTTGGGAAAATATTTTCAGTCTTAAACTGTATATTCTCCAGCCCCCCGCGACCCTGACCAGGAATAAGCGGGCTAGATAATGGATGGATGCATGGAAACTTTATATTTCAATGGTATTTAATAAATCGAAATTGAAAGTTTGCTTCACCAAAGACTCTCATTTTGTCTCCAGGACCTTGACAGTGAAGATGCAGAGGTTTTTAATGGAGTTGCCGTGGACTTAGTAGACATTACATTCGGAGTCACCACAAGCCCTGAGGTTTTCAAGAAATATAAGGTGGCAAACAATGCTGTTGTCTTATTCAAAAAGGTATGCACATTTGCTATAAAAATTGATATCAATGGAGTACAATTTCTTTGGACGAGAAAAGCACATTTGTCTATACATTTAAACCATGTTGAATGAATTATATGCTTTGTAAAATACTACTCATCCCGACTTTACAGTTTGATGAAGGACGTGCGGATCATGAGATTCTGGAGGACAAAAACCTAGACAAAGAGGAGCTTACAGCATTCATACAGAACAACAGCCTGGAGCTTGTCATTGAGTTTAATGATCAGGTTTGTCACACAGTTTCCCTTCAGCTTTAAATGTACACAGCAGGGGGTCAGGGGTGCATATTATGTTCGTAGTTCTGTCAATTTTGGAAAAAGGTCTAACACAGCTCTCCCTTGCCAGAATGCAGAAAAGATCTTTGGCTCTAAAGTTCGCAAGCACTTATTGCTGTTCATCAACTCAAGTACAGAGGCACATTCCCAGATTCTGGAGACTTACCAAGGAATATCAGCAGAGTTCAAAGGAAAGGTATGAAAATGGGAAAACTCACATATTAACAGGTTGGATATGCTCTACCATGCTCTACGGACTTATCGGTGCTCATAGGAAGGTTCAACACTTTGCCAATCTCTTAATAACCTTCTCCAGCTTTTTTGCCTCCTAACAAATTCACCTAAACTCCCACAGGTAGTTCCTTGGTCTTCATGACACCATGGCCGATCTGATCTGCTGTTTCATTTATGATACCTCACAATGCCTGTGGCACTTATTCTGCAATCATGCAATTGAACACAGGTAGTTTTGAAATTAACATAGGTGGATCTCATTAATGTATTTCATGTATTCTCCCAATTTTCAAATCCACCTTATCGTGTTTTGGCTACACAAACCTGTGACAAGGGGAAAGGCTGGTTTTCAAATCTTCTATGTAGTATTCTTAATGTAGTTCAATTTGACTAGCATTTAATACAGGCAATTCTGACAACATTAAGAGTCCCTTGGTGTTGTATTTTGTAAAGTAAATAAGAGTCTGAGTAATTTGAATGTAAGGAACACTCCATTAGATGTGTACAATGCAGGGTTTTTAGCCTTAGGCCTGCCCACTCAAGATACCTGACTTCAGTACATCAAGCTATACCTAACATAGCTAGCTGGATAGCTAAGGTAATGTTATTTACAGGTCCAACAAAAAGCACGCCAACTCCGCATCACTTTTCATCCCCATGCTAAACTCCCTGACAAGGAAAAGCAATTCCTAGGTTGACTCTGCTTCTTGAAGGCTGACCTGTTGGCTTGTTGTTTGGCTTTTCTGTACATGCGCTTCTCCACCTTTGCAATAGCTAGCTCTACAAATACTCCACTGAAACCTGATCCTACCCCACAGGCTCTGTAGCCACACCCACCCCTCTCCACACAGAAAACAGCATCATGTCCAGAAACGTCCCAAACACATTTCTGAATAATAAATACAGGCTGAGGAGCACAGATTCGGCAAAGGTGTGCAAAGGCGGAGATTGCCAGTGCATCATAGATATGATTGAGCATGGTTATTTTATAATATTGTCAAATTCTGCAGAGTGCACCTTTAAATTATAATGTTCTGTGTAAGTTCCCCTTTTTAATAGAGCGGATCATACATGCTAAATGTGGTGTGCTTTATTATGATTAGGATAGGCAGAAAATTAAGAATAATTGTGCTTCATACCTGACTTTTACTCTTTTACTTTTACTCAGGTTCTGTTTGTGCAGATTGACGTGACGTCTAGTGACGTCTCAAATATACTGAAGTACTTTGGTCTAACAGAAAAGGACGCGCCAACTCTTCGACTCATTAACACAGAGACGGTAAAGAAGTTTGCAATGGATGGAGGGGACATCACTGCCGAGGCCCTCCGCTCCTTCTGCCAGGGTGTGCTGGATGGGACAGTGAAGGTAGCCCATCCACCGAGCTCTCTCACCGCCTTTCACAGTTTCAGAACCCTGCTCGATCACATTGACAAAACAGTGTCAACTATCAAACAATGGCCAATTCAGCAGATAAATAACAGATTTATTCCCGCAATGCCAATAAAAAATACACTTCTGCCAACATGACCGTCAGATATTGCAAATCCTCCATTGAAAATGAATGACTTCCACTGGATTAAAAGGCATCGCATTTGTGTCATTGTGACCAAGGCTTTAGACAGCCTTATTTATATGTTGAGTCTTAATTATTAAGACTTGTATAGTTTCTAAGTGCTGCTGAAATATATAGTGTTACTGAAACTACAAGAAGCCTGAGACAGGGTTTCAACATGTTGCATGTGTTTACCATATATTTGTGTTGTTTTTTTATACAGTGAACATATATTGGATTTCAAAAAAAGAGGACAGGGGAAGGCGGGCGGGCGTTATGGTCATAATACTAGGCTATTTGTTTGTTTATATACAGTCTATGGAATGAGCAAAAGCTAACCTGACATGTTTAGGAATTTAGATATCCTGCCTGGGCAGATATTTACAGTCCCAAATCTGGTCAGCCTAGTTTATATGTCACATGTCTGATTAACAAGCAGCAATTCAGATGGAGAGTATTGTGAATCGGAGACTGTGAGAGCAGAGCTTGTGAAAATGATCCAAGGATGTTTGTATGGTATTCCATTACTCTGAAACAGAGTGGCTTCCGATCAGTGGGCATGCTTCCCTGGAATATTATCTAATGCTTGCCACAGTTTCTGTGTTAACAAGCTTTTTTTCTCTCCCTGTAAGCCCCACATGATGACTCAAGAGATTCCTGAAGATTGGGATAAGAACCCTGTCAAGGTCCTTGTAGGCAAAAACTTTGATGAAGTGGCCTTTGATGAAACCAAGAATGTCTTTGTTGAATTCTGTAAGCCAAACACCTACAGTATATACATTTTTAGAAAGCGTATTTGACTCAGAAGTTCAAAGGCTCGATGTAAATGTAAAAAACATCCTTCCTCCTTCAGTGGAAGAATTCTCTTTAGTGTTGGAGGTCATTTGGAATGTTATTAAAATCAATGTCTACAGTGCCTGCATGCTATCAATGTGACAAGTTGTGTGCCAAGTTATCAATGTGACAATGTGACTGTAATCAATGCTGTTGCAGTTTAAAAATCCTGTATCAAACCAAAACCATGACAAATCACCTCTTACCTTTGCTCTGTGCTGTGAAAGATGCCCCATGGTGTGGACACTGTAAGGAGTTGGCACCCATCTGGGAAGAACTGGCTGAAAAATACATGGACAGAGAAGACCTCATCATAGCCAACATGGACTCCACTGCCAATGAGGTGGAATCTGTTAGTGTGTCTGGGTTCCCCACCCTTAAGTACTTCCCAGCAGGCTCAGAGAGGAAGGTGAGCGTGCTCTTTGAGAAACATGCCTCGTAGCCTATAACAACTGGGTAAATTGGCATTTACATTCATGCACCCTCATCATGATATTTTACTTTCTACCTGTGGCAGGTTGTTGACTACGATGGCAAGAGGGATTTGGAAACCTTTTCGAAATTTCTAGATAATGACGGAGAGCTGCCGGAGGAAACAGCTGAAGATGATGACGACGACGACGATGATGATGATGATGACGAAGAGGTAAGTTAACTTTTGTGTTTCATCAGTATATACAGTAAAAAGAGTATGTATGTTCAAACGGTGTATTTTATACAATTTATATAAAAGCCAGATCAATGGCCTGAACTGCACAAATGCTCCATACCCAACAAGGAATGTTTCATGAAAGCCTAAACTTCAGGAATAGAATTAAACACCAGCTGTTTGTTAGGTTTTCATTAATTTTAATAACTTCAATGTCAGTGACACTGCGGTAATTTCATAGTACTAATCCAAGACATTCGTACATCCAAAAATGTTCAAAGTTGAAAAAAAATGTGTATGGTTTATTCTAGCCCGTAGAGGAGTCAACTACAGAAGCTCAGAAGCAAACTAATGGGACTACCAAGGATGAACTGTGATCTCTACTTGGAAGACAACCTTTTCATCTTTATGACTCATTATAATAGAAGACAAGAGAGCGGAAGCCTTGAAAGTCAATGTTTTTTAAAAAGTGAATGTTTCTTATAACAATATTTATCCTAAAGCTTCAGTGTAAGAATTACACAAGACACACATACCATTAGAATTTTTATCATCATACAGTAGGTTTTATTTTACTTTATTCCTTTGGCCGAAGGAAATGCTCTTCAACTAATCAAGTGAACCCAGCAAAGAATACTTGATATTGCCTCTTCTTCACACATGTAGCTCCCCCTACTGTTTATATAAGCAATGGAATACAAAGAGCCCTGTGCAGTATTTACATATAATCTGTACTTGAAACAGCTTTTACCTGTAATATTGCTGTTCTAGAACTGTGTCTAATACCAGAAACAATTAATTTGCCTGAAAATTAGTTTACAAGGAAGAGAATATGAGGTATTATGGATCCAGTTGTAATGTGACAATTTCATTTCATAAGTCTCACACAGTTGCAAGTTATATTACTTTACATTTAGCCAGCCTTTAGCTAGTACAACACACAATTTATAAATCAAAATATTATTATATTTCATTAGTTATTTGCTTAGACATTGCTCTCATCTTAAACAATACAGCACAGGGTTAACATACTATATCAATTATGCATGTGGATATGTTTACACAAAGGGCATAACTTGATGAACATTTGAAGGGTTGCCTATCCCCAGTCTAAAAAGGCCATTTAAGTCTGTATTACTTTTAATATTTGGTAAAAAATAAATGTCTTCAATGTTAGCATTACACTTAACTCCAACCATTGCCCACTACTTGTCATTACTGGGAGCACATTGTTAACACCTGCAATTATGAAACTGTATGTAAGGTTGTGTGGAATAAAGTAAAAAGGGAAAAGACAACAAAGAAAACTGCTTTTGAAAAATGCTGTTTTATTTATTAAAAAACATGTCTAGTCCACAAATATAGAATGATTCCTGATAAAAGAATAGCAATTTTTCACGATTCCAGAAGCTTGATAAAACTAAGGCTCGATAAAACTGAAGCTGACGGAGAAGGCTCATTTGTGGGGCTTTATGTAACAAAGAAAGGTAAAGGTTATATCAGCATTAATGTATGTTAGGAGAACCGATCCGAACCACACGCCGACACCAAGATGCAATATGAATCAGGCTTTATTCAGGGTCGACAGAAAAGGGTCAGAGTCCAGCAAACAGTGCAATACAGGCAAGGCAGAATCTTAGTCAGGTCCAGGCAGGGGTCAGAGTCCAGGCAAACAGAGCAATGCGGAGAAGGCAGGTCGAAGTCCCAGAACAGGCAGGGGTCGGAACTGGGAGATCAGTCAGAGGCTGGAGAAGGGCTGCGGCAGGGCTTGGACGGAGATGGGTAGGCGGGCAGGAGGACTGGAGCAGGGCAAGGCAGGCAGGAAAACAGGACTCGGAACAGGGAAGGAGCAGGCAGGAATCAAACGCTGGAAAGACTGAGACAAGCACGAATGCAGGGCACAAGACGATCTGGCACGGAACAGTGAAACTGTTTATGTTCCAGATTAACGTTGAGACAACAGGTGAGACGTAACAACATGAGGAAACAAATATCAGGTGCGGGAAGTGGAGAAACAAAATGGGAAAAAGGGAAAACATGGAACGGAATACAAATACAGAAAACACATTGAAACGGAAAGACCAGGGACGGAATTAAGACAAGGAGGCACGGAACGTGACAAATGTAGCTCTCCACCAAACCAAAACTGTCACTTACATAACAACTACAATTTCATCGTCAAACTCAATTCGTACAGCAGCCTCAGAATATGGCTTAGAGTCATATTCTTAGCCAATGGCATTGAAAAGTCATTCACTGGCAACTGAAAGAAATCAGTAGAGCATATATATGTCTGCTGTTAAAACTCACTGACACAAGCCAGTGTAATCTGAAAGCATGGCTTGTTCAATAGAGATTCAAATGCACAAAACTGCCTCCACTGGATTTCTCATTGAACAACCTACACAGCATTAAACGGGATAAGAAATATTATAGCGGACATAAGAAAATAAGCAACCATTCAGAGAGCATATTTTAAGGCTTCATTCTACATTTAATTTGTGCATTTTAGGTTTCTTTGTGGATGGTGACTTTGAACTTTAAACAGTGCACTGAACATTTTAGAAAACAATATACATTTTTTTACCCATGGAGAAAACTAGAAAATTGGCATTGTACCTACAGCATAGACCACAACTTAAACAATCTTTCTATTTTTAGACAACTTCCACTAACCTACTGACACTCTAATGGTATGGGAATTAAGCCAGCCATAGTCAGCCTATATAGTTGTGTTTATGTAGATCATTCTGTTACAGTGGTGTTGTGACCAGCGGCCGCAGCCTGACCAAATCTGATGTGAAAATGCACTGAATGAGGAATGTGAAATGTTCTATAGTGTGGTTTGCATGTGTAGGTGTCCTGGCCCAGAAAATAACACGTTGCACTGCACTGATAGCCTTTGCCAGGTCATTAAATATAACACCCCGTTATATAAAAATAGCCCGTTCCACCTGTGACAGATGCACAGTACAGTAGTTGTAGAAATCCTACTGGCTAACAGTGATGTGGCAAGATGTGGCTGGCTAACTTCACACTTGATAGCCCTCGTCTGAATTGTCAGTCATCACCAGATGGCATTCCACATTTAGGAGAGAAATGGGGAAACATATAAATGGCCATATTTGAATGTTAAGTCACATTCACTGTAACGGAGGACATTGTTTCCCTATGGTTGCCATTTACCCTGGCTCACTGTCGTCCTATCTCCCTAATGATACCCCAAGCCTAACCAAAACCTAGTTCGCTTGAGCGCTAGAGCTAGATGATAAGAGCTTGGATGATGATGCTAACCTATTAATATTCAGTATAGGGGTGAGAGTATTCAGGGTGCAAACCCAAAAGTGGAAAAACAGGCACATATTAAATAAGTTGAAAAAAGGTTTAAAGTTTTAAAGGATATATTAATCAGAATGTTGTAATGGAAGCAGAAACAGACAGACACTGCCGACTAAGTAGATTATGAAACACTGTTTAATTGTAATGTAAGCTGAGTTATAAAGAGAGGAAGGGG
Organism: Synaphobranchus kaupii; assembly: GCA_029718625.1. Classification (NCBI taxonomy): domain Eukaryota; kingdom Metazoa; phylum Chordata; class Actinopteri; order Anguilliformes; family Synaphobranchidae; genus Synaphobranchus; species Synaphobranchus kaupii. Next base: position 34,179,356 of record CM056379.1, read on the forward strand.
AGGATTCCTATAATGCATGTCATCTAACCTCGACGCGAGCTTTATCCATGGCTTTATGAATTTTTTTTTGTTTTAACACGTGTACACGTACAACGCCCTCCTCCTCAAAAGAGATGTGTCAGTTTTTTTCAGTTGAAACTGCTAACACAAATGTCTGGGACATGTACACGATAACATTTCGCAGGTCCCAATGGAGTCACCTTGCTTTGTTTCAGCTCAGCTTATTTAACCTTGCACAGTAAATGCTGCCACAATAAATTAAGTCCATTACCAAAGTACACACTTTTATCAGCGGTAAGCTCAGCGTGACCACGTGACCACCCAGAACAATCAGTGAAGCCCACGTTCTTTTCATTTTATTATTATCATCCCCGCCCATGACTCCAAAAGGTTACTGTGTGAGGCTGCTCTCTCAGATTGCACCACAATGAAGGAACTGCTCATTTCCCTGCTTGTTGTGGCCTGGCTCTGTGGAACCGCTGCGGCCGCTGCCAATCAGGCGCAGGGAAATGCAAATACAAAAGTGAAGAAAACCAAGACCGTTGCCATTAAAGAGGAGAAAGGGGTTCTGGTCCTAAAGAAAACCAACTTTGACCAGGCACTTAGACAGCATAAGCAACTGCTCGTCAATTTCCGTGAGTCCCACAAATTTGTAAATTTCTAAATGTATTTTCTGTGAGGCCTATCATGCAGGTTTAATTACAATATACATCAAAGGTACAAAATATATCTATGTGCATCTTGTTTGCTGAACTGGGTCAATTCCAATTCCAAGTGGCAGGTTTTCAAAATATTCAAAGCTGCAATATGTTTATGGAGACTCTTTTCGAGACCTTGCTAATGTTTCGAGAGCACCCATGGATGTGCATTACTGTAATTGTCTCTGTTAGTGTTCGTACATTTGATGTCTCGTACCCAGTGCAAATTAATTTCACAGATGAATTCACAGAAGAATACGGAAGTCTCCAACCTCAGATTCCAATGCGATGGATATCGGTTAATTTTGGGGAATTGAAAACGCCATGTCATTATGATTGAGTTCCTCTTCTCTTTTTCTAACTATGTCTGTGCTTCCTTCAGACTTCAATCTATTTTGGATACAGCCCTCAGTGGTGTCCCTGACTTACACTCACTCTCTGACTAAATGAGCCACTAGTGCAGTAATGAGGCTTGACTACTTGTCTTGAACAGTAAATGTACCAGCAGAGATTGTAACCAAAATAAGCAATGCCTGGTCGGCATTTATTTTGTAGACAAATGTTCCTGTATAAAAGTTGAAGCAGTTGGAAGTTATGGGGACAATTGCAATGCAACTGCCACAACAGGGATTTATGCAACAAAATGACAGTAGATTCTAGATTCTGTCTCAGTTTACATTTTAGGCATTTAGCAGACACTCTTACCCAGCTTACAATGCATTTACATAGATGGATATTTATTAAAGAAATTCAGATTAAGTGCACTGCTCGAGCGTACAACAGCAGCACCCCACCTCGAAATCAAACCTACAACCCAACAGTGGCACGCCCAGTTCACTAATCATTATGCTACACTGTCAATTCCCAGGTTCTCATAGATCACTGCTCTAGTAGGCTACACATGATGTGAAATCACCCTTCATTCTGGAATATATTCAGGGAACGGTGTGTAAACCCTACCTTGCTGTGTCCTTGTTTGTCCTCTAGATGCTCCTTTGTCTGGAGATTCCCAGAGCCTTTCAATAGAGTTCACCAAAGCAGCAGAACAACTCAAGGCAGAATCCTTCAAAGTACACTTGGGAGTGATTGATGTGTCCAGTGAGAAGGATCTAGCTAAAGAGCTCAATGTTACAGGGTTTGCCTCCCTGAGGCTTTACATTTCTGGTGACAAGCAGAACCCAGTCATCTGTCCAGGTACGTATTCTGGGGAAGGCAGCAGCTTGTGGTTACAACTTATGGGTATTGGGTACTTAGTCAAGAAGGTGCTTGTCAATTCAATTGTACTGTTCTGTAATTGACTCTCCTCAGTTGTGGAAACGGCCTCCTCCATTATCACCTGGCTAAAGCGGAGGAGTGGTGACAGGGCGGAGCTGATCAAAGATCTGGCCCAAGCAGAGAGCTTTATCACAGTTGAGGATGTGGTGATTGTGGGCTTTTATAAGGTACAGCTCTTTTAAGGTTACTGTTCAATGAAAAAAAGTATTTGGTGGAGGTGTGAAGGTTTGACTTTTTTCCTAGGGCTGGGAGGGAATTTTCCAGGTAACTTTCAGTGACTATTGGTAATTTTCGGCAATTTTTCAGGGAAAATCTTCACTCATTGTAACAATCTGATGCTTAAACAAAGCATCAAATTGTTGGGGGAAAAAAAACAATATACAAGCAAAATGTGCTGAACAGGCCCAGATCCTTCCTGGAGAGCACGTTTCTGTGACATATGGTACCATCACTGCCATGGCACAGCACCTTAATCTAGCTCAGGGGAAAGTTCTTATAAATTTGGCTATATTTTTCAGTAAGGAAGGGCTGTGGAGTACTGATGCCATCTGAGAAGCAGCCAAACACATCAAGGCATCAACCTGGTGGAAGGCACTCTTAGTGTCAAGCCATGTCCCCTGTTGCTTCAACTATAATCCATATCCCTCCAACACCAGCTGCACCAGAGTGGAACTGGTCCGTTTGCTGGAACATACAGCAGAGTGTACAACAGGCTGACAAATGAAAGAGTTGAGAAGCTGGTGGCAATTCAGTCAATCTTGAAACTATTTGAGCCCATCAAAGATGACAACACAAATTGAATCTTTCTGAAGATGAAGCTAGCTGTGGTTGAGATAAATAATTAGCTTATGTCAAGCAAGTCAAGTTAAAAACTTTGTTTGACCTTACCAAATATGTATTAGGAATAACGTCATATTTTGACTAGAATAAGGTCAATTAAGGCCTATCTAATTTTTTGTCTTAGTTGGAAGGAAATGACTAAAATATATTTTAATTGTTTTACATTATATTTGCATTTATATTTCCTTATTTAATATCCTTTTGTTAAACATGTTTGTTTTCTTAAAACCCATGGCTTTCTCCCTAACAATGTGGGCAAAGCATTTGCAGTGGTCCCTCAAATAGGCCCAATACATAAAAAAACACTGACATACCTTTGATTTATGAAAAATATTGTCAACAGTATAAATTCCCAAAATGACCTTAAAATTTCCAAAATTACCTCAAAAAGGGAAATTTTCCTGGAACTTTACAACCCTAGTTTTTCCTTAGCTCCAATTAGTAAACATTTAGAATTATAATTGCACAGGAAACTATTTTTCAGAAACAAGGGAAACAGTTTAAAAAATAACCAAAAATTATTTTTTATCCTGGAGGATTTCCGAGTAAAAAAGCAAGATTACTTTGAATCAGTGTGTAACACATGGTAACTGTGTGTCCTTGATTGCCATTACCCATTATCTCTATTTTATTTGGCACGACAGGATCTTGAAAAAGGTGGCGTGGAAGCATTTTACGCTGCAGCAGCAGATATGCCTGATCTACCCTTTGGAGTGACTAAAAAATAAACAAGTGTTTTCGAAGTATGAAATTACAAAGGATACAGTGGTGTTGTTTAAAGTGGTAAGTGAAGATTCACATAATGATGCAAGCCCAGCTCCAAGAGACCTTAATGATCATTATGTCCCCTCAGTTCTATAATTGGTATATACCAATTGCTATGATTCTCCTTCTCTTCCCCTGCAATGTGACGGCAACCAATGCAAGTGTATGTCAGCACAGTAAAAATATGTATTTTATATGCATTATAATATTCTAAACATGAAGAGAACAGCACTTTCAGGTTAAATGTTTGTATTACTTAGTTGTGCTTTCTTATCAATTATCAATACATCTCTCTGCAAGACCTTATATTTTGTGGCAAACATTCCATGCATTTATTTTTCCTTTATGGATCCTTTATATTCCAGGTCTGTAAATTTTAAATAAAAAAAAATGTGAATAACAGGTTTTATATGGACCCCATTGACAAAAGTAGTTATGAAGTTAGTAAGAGTATTTCATTATTAATTGTCTCTGGAATATGCTGTCTTACTCCAGTCCACAAAGTCAGAGGTGTATGAGGCGTCAAGTGACGCGTCAAAGGAGGATCTGGTACAGTTCATCAGAGTGCGCCAAATGGATCTGGTGACAGAATATACTGGGATGGTAAGCATCATTAAACACGTTCAACAAAACAGCTTGACGCAACCGAAGAACCCACGACAGTGTTTAACATTTCCGTCTCCCTTATTTCCATGTCGGTGGCTGTTGCGCATCGCTGATACAAGACGTCAGCAAAAATATTGAGCTCTGTGATCACCAACCATCTCGTACTGTTTGCTAATAAAAGCGAAGAGAACTTTGGGGAAGATTATGAAGTCTTTAAAAATGCCGCAAACGCATTCATAGGCAAGGTAAGACATCTGAAATTCTAATGTAGATTTGTCTTTTATTTTGAATGTCATATTATTTTTGGAAACGGTCTGTATGAATTATACATAACTACATACTACCCCTGTGTTGAATAATACCATAACACTGAAGTAAATCGATATTTTTTCAGCTATTGCATTTTTAAAATAATTTTTACTTTAATTGGCAGTAAAAAGTAAAAGAACTTCCAAAAAGTAAAAGTACATGTTGTTTCCCATATGTATTCTGTACAGACATGCTGCTCTTATTATTATATTATTATATTATATATATTATTATTACATATGGAACCATTTTCAGTATATGTGGTACGTACTTTACCAAATTAAAGCCACAATAATAATAATTTAAATATTCAATAAGTTTATTTTCATCAACTTCTAATGACATATCTAATTGAAACACTGTTCAATACAATTTCTAGTACTATGCATTTAAAAGTACAATAGTTCAAAGATTGAAATGCTCGGATACAATAAGTACCCCATAAAGGCAACCAGAGGGATTCAGTGAGACCACTGAACCCAGGAAATTTCTATTGGATGCACCAAGTATTTATATATCAGTTTAACAATGGCCATTTATTTGGAGTACCAGCAAGAAAACACTATGTCCTTAGCTGACTTATTAACATATTCCAGGAGTTCAGGTTAGACAATAGTTTTAAATAAACTACAGAGGAGTTCTAAGGGGTTGTAATTACCAGTATTGCCAAATGCACACTTGTGCGTCTCTGTGTCTTTCCCATTGGCAGGTTTTATTTGTGCTCATTGACACAAATGAGCACAAAAATGGTCGAATCCTGGAGTACTTCCAAGTGCGTGCGGTGGAGACGCCCATAGTGCGAATGGTGAACCTGACTGATAACGTGCAGTACCAAATGCAGTCAGAGGAGGTCACATCAGACAAAGTGACAGCCTTCTGCCAGATATATCTTGATAGAAAAGCAAAGGTAAATTTTAGTGATTTGAATAATAATTAATTGATCTCCAAACACAGTATATCCATTACTTAGTCACTTCTTGGCTCAATATACTTGTCAGTGAAATGAAATATTATTCCACTGAAGCTGATTTATTTCCTGTAATATACTGTATTGTCACTTTTTAAAACACTCATGACCACCTTTTCTTTTTAATATGGGGCAGGAAACAGATGGTTGAAGGGGCAGAGAGTTTTAACATGGTTCTGTTTAATATTTCCAGCCCAAGTTGCAAAGTGAACCAATTCCCAAAGACTGGGATAAGCACCCAGTGAAGGAGCTTGTGGGATCAAACTTTGAGAAAGTGAGCTTCAATGAGGAAAGGAATGTGTTCATCATGTTTTGTACGTACTCCTAATTAAGATGCTGTAATCATTTTCCCCACACAGTAATGGAATACGCATATATTCTGTAATATTGCTGCTCTGGTTGATGTCAATGGCAATGATTTAGCTACCACAAAAAGTAACGATTCTATCCAGCTTTCAGCTAAGGATGAAATAATCATTAGTTGAAAATGGAGGACAATTACATGAGTGGATTATGTGGAACCTGCAGGTCTTGTAGAAAAATATTTTTTATTTATTACTATTCATTTCATATTAGGACATACTTGCTTTGAGGGTTCTTTCATTGGAAAATCATCCAAATGGGAGAATGAAATGTGAAACTAATGTATCTAATTGGACAGTCTGCATCCTTCAGAGCGTGGTACTTCTGTTGCAGAATTGACTTACAGTCCCTTCCATTGGCAAAACGTTTTGTACTACATTAAAAAGTGATTATAGTTTGCCGTTGCATTGTTGGAAGCTCACCCTGTGTGCATTTTACATGAAAAGATTCTCCCTGGAGCAAAGCATGCCGAGCATTGTTTGAGCTGTGGGAGAAACTCGGGAAGGTGTATGAGAAACATGAGAGCGTGGTGATCGCCAGGATAGATGCGACGGCAAACGATATAAAAATCCTCCTCATGCAACGCTACCCTGCCCTCATGTTCTTCCCATCTGTGTACTCAGAGAAGGTGAGTTAATGCCAATACAGCTGTAGGGTATCTCCGCAATATTAAACTCATGTTTTCATTGCTTCTTATACGGTGCCCACCAGAATTATTGGAAACCTCATGAGCGAAAAAGGGCAGGATTAAATACGGTTTATTGTTCATCAAATGGGTTCTATGATCTGAAAAATTTGAAAATTATATATAAACCCCAATTCCAAAAAGGTTAGGACAGTATGTGAAATGCATATAAAAGCAGAAAGCAGTGATTTGTCAATTCTCTTTTACATATATTTAATTGAAAACAGTACAAAGAAAATATATTTAATATTTTACCTTATCAACTTTATTGATTTTTGTAAATATACACTAATTCCGAATTTGATGCCTGCAACACGTTCCAAAAAAGTTGGGAGAGGGGCAAAAAAAAAGACTGCTAAGTTAAAAAAAAACACCTGTTTGGAACGCTCCACAGGTAAACCGGTGATGCTATCATGACTGAGTATAAAAGGATAACAAAAGATTCTTTATCTTATTTTCAGGAATTAGCATATATTTACAAAAATCTATAAAGTTGATAAGGTAAAACATTAAAGATATTTTCTTTGTACTGTTTTCAATTAAATATATGTAAAAGAGAATTTACAAATCACTGCTTTCTGCTTTTATGTGCATTTTACATACTGTCCCAACTTTTTTGGAATTGGGGTTTGTAGTTTGTGAAACAATTAATCAGAGGAATATATATTTAATGTATTTAGTACTTTATGCACCCTGCCTTTGCCAAGATAACAACATTGAGTCTTCTCCTGTAATGATTGTTTGATGAAGTTGGAGAACACATAGCAAGAGACAATTCCTCCATACAGAATCTCATCATATCCTTCAGTCCTTGGTCCTGACTTGTGGACTATCCTCTTCAGCTCACCCCACAGGTTATCAATGGGGTTCAGGTCAGGGGACTGGGACAGCCATTGTAAAACCTTGATTCTGTGGTCAGTGAACCATTTTTGTGTAGATTTTGAGGTATGCTTTGGATCATTGTCCTGCTGGAAGATCCAACCACGACCCACTTTTACCCTTCTATAAGAAGCAGCCAGATTTTGGTCTAAAATCTCCTGGCACAACATCACAGATCCACCACCATATTTCACAGTGTAAATAAGGCTCTTTTCTGCATAACTACGCCTCTTATAATGCCAAACCCACCTTTGGTATTTATTGCCAAAAAGTTAAATTTTAATCTCATCTGGCGATAGCATCCGGTTCCAATCTAAATTCTGGTAACATTTAGAAAACTCAAGGCACTTACGTTTGTAGTATGATGACAGCTGAGGCTTTCTTCTAGAAAGCCTTCTAAATAGCTTGTTGGCATAGAGGTCATGTCTAATTGTACTTTTGAAGACTTGATGACCCCAGGATGCAACCAACTTCTGTAATTCTCAATCTGTGATCCTTTGAGAAATCTTTTCCTCTCGAATAATCCTCCTCAATGTGCATGGGGGTAAACTACACTTCAGTCATCTTCCAGGCAGGTTCACCACAGCTCCAGTTGCCGGATTTATGAAAGTCAACAACCTTTTATCTCATTTCATTTGTGTGTTCTGTGATCTTCTGCATGTTGATCGATGACTGTGCCCTAGGTTGTTTTGGTCTGTGTGACACCTCATATTGATACCCCAGAGTTGAGAATGACCAGATAATAGTTCATATACACTCAGGTCTGCTTAAAAAAGTTCAATGTGAATGGGAATATACTCAAATTGGGTTTTGTTTGTAACTATTTCTAGTGTTGCTAATAATTGTGACTAATAATTGTGATGTTTACTTGAAAAATATTTTATTTATTTTTTCTTTGAATATGTATAAGGTAATGCTGATAAATTACATTTTTAATAGCTTTTTTGCTCATATTTTTCAGGGTTGTCAATAATTCTGATGGGCAATGTACATTTCCAAGTTTAATAGGCTAGAAACATCTTCCAAGTTGTTCTAGTTGAAGTGTAAACAATAAAAAAATATAACCCATTGAATTCAACATGGGAGTAGCTGTCTTCCAATGGAACTGTACTGAGCATGACAACAAATGTTGTGATGGCAAAGCAAATACAGGTTTTGCCTTGTTTTGAAAATACATTTGTAAAGGATGGATTTATTTAAGCACTCTTTAAACAAATTATATTTGATTTTATAATATGTTTTTGACTAGGCGGTTCCTTACTTCGGAGACAAAACAATAGAAGCACTGGTGGAGTTTGTAGAGAATCAGGTTGAGTTGGCCAAAGACGAAAAGGCTAAGGTAGGTTGCAAATAATAGAAACACCATTATTTGTGTTTCATTGTATTCAAATTTACACAGAGATTTTATAACCTATTAAATAAAACGAGTAAGTAATAGACTTTTCATAAAACTAAATAAGTGGTAGATTGCATAAGGACTGTACCATTAACTGTTTTTTTTTCTTTCTGTGATGTAGGAGGAAAAAGAGAGGAAAAAATATATTGAGGCTCAAAAAGAAATGGAAAAGAAGGAAAAAGAGGAGCTGTAATTGTCTCTTGCTGAAGCTAAGGCCTGTCACATTTTGACTGGAAACTGCAGACCTGCTTTTGGAATGCAAAGAGGAAAAAAGCCTCAGTGATGGGTGTGCTGCAAGCTTTCTGCTAGAATTGGTCTTGCTAACATACAGTACATTCAGTCCTATCATAAATGGTACACACATCCCAAAAACAATATCACCATAGCATTTCTGATTGTTTTTTATCTTATCACTTAACACCTGTTCAGCTATCCCCCACAATAGTGTGTGCAGATGACTCCAATCACGTTTGTTTTGCAAGTTAATGAGCCACTGGACTTGAACACTAATCAAAGCTGACTCACAGGCCAGCCTAGCACCCTACAGCCCAGAGGGTGGACTCGTTTTGACCATGTCGAGCTATCCCGTATCACGTGGTTTTGTGCAAAACTAGTGCAGAACACGCCAATTCGGTCATGATCAGGAGAGCTCCCGCTTGCAAAACAGAATTCTAAAATTCTAACCTTAATCAGTTTCACCATTTAGTCAGGCCCTAGCATAAAAGTATTTATTTTGTCCATTTAGTGTTTTTCCTTGCAAACATGTAATCAATGGGAATGTCAATGGCAGAAAAATTGCTTTGACAAGAATGATGCACATTGACTTGAATTTATAATACCGTATTTTATATGATCTGGATTACAACATGATAAATAAATATAACTGGATAAAATGTCTTCCTTCTTTGCCCAAATTTTCATATCATCATTTGGTTATTAAGTGATTGTTTCCCAATAATACATTGTACATATACTGTATGTTCATCATAATTCAGTATGCATTGTCAGTTGAACTTCTATAATTTAAAACATGTGCATACCAATGCGCAATACCAATGTTGTTTGTCAATTTCACTACCCTAAACTATATTTGCCAATGTCAAAACAACAATGTCACAACAGACATTGTGGATTAAATGCCTCCTTAGGCTTTCTCTGAACATAAACCCATCCAGATGTATTAAAAATAGTAAAAGATGACTCATCAGACCATATCACTTTTCTCCATTGCTCAGGGGTCCAGGTTTTTGTGTTCCTTACACTGTGTTATGCGTTTTTTGGCAGCCCTGCCATAAATACCAGCTTTGTGAAGCTCATGACGTACTGTTTTTTTGTTGAGACTGGTTCAAATATGGATTGATTCAAATCTGTGGTGATTTTTAGAGCTGTAGTTCTGTGGTTATTAGCAACTATCCTACAAAGTGTCCGTCTGACCCTGTCAGAGAGCTTTCACTTGCGGCCACAGTTCCTTTTTGCTGATGCTGTTTTTTGGTGTTGGATGCCCATGTTGTCATAATTTTTGACACTGTTCCCCTTGCCACCTTAAAAATTTTGCCGTTTTTGTGACCGTCGCATCTGCAATTCGGGCACCAACTATTTGGCCCCTTTGAAACTCTGTTAGTATCGTCATTTTGCTTTGGAGACTTGCCTAGCAAAGTGCAGCTGTTTAGATATTTTTTAAGCAGACACATGCTGCTAATTAGCATTCAAATGAATAGGAATCCCGTTAGATGCTTTTACATTACAGGCATTTAGCAGACGCTCTTATCCAGAGCGACTTACACAACTTTTTTTTTTGTTTTTTTTACATATATTATCCAATTATACAGCTGGATATATACTGAAGCGATTCAGGTTAAGTACCTTGCTCAAGGGTACAACGGCAGTGTCCTACCTGGGAATCGAACCTGTAACCTTTCAGTTACAAGGCCAGTTCCTTAACCATTATACTACAATGCCACCCCTTTTGTAATTGTGGTTTAGATGCTTCAAAGTTAAAGCCATTTTTCAGGGATGTTTCCGATATTCTGTCCACCCCCTGTATATTTAGGTATATACGTAGGTGTATATATTGTCGGACCGCTGATTCACCATTTGTCCTGTTCTGGGTCCTAGGAAACTTCAAAGGGCTAGGCCAGCACAGCCTCGAGATAAAACAGAGCAGGCACTGGGTAGGGGAGGGGGGGTTATGTGCAGGGGGTGTCAGGGACACAGTGTGGCCACAGAATATGCATGGCCACATGGTTTCCTTTTGATTTTAAGTTTGAATGCAAATTGTGATATTACTTTGGCCCCCCAAAATTATGCATAAAAAGGGACTATGCATAAAAAGGGCTGCTATTCCTACATGGTTGACCTGATATGGACGTAAGTACTAATTGTGAAGCGTATTGGTTGCTGAAGGAGCAACAGCTCAAGGCAACAGCTGCAGCAGGAACTGTGGGGGGGGGGGGGGAGAACTGAATGATAAGCTCAACGAAACAATATCAGGCTGTACGGGTGGTACAGCTGGCGATAGAAAACCATATAACAAATCCTTAAAAACCACTGAAACTAGAAAATGGGCAAGACAGACAAGACAGTTAAAACGAGCCAGTCCAATCCACCGGACTTGTCAGTAATTATGGAAAGCGTGGAAGGTATCAAGGTCCAACTGGTCCAACTGGAAAGCCTTGATGGTATCATGGTCCAACTGAACGACTTAATGAAGGAGTTCCAAAAACTCAAAGAGGAAAATGTCAAGAAAGACCAGCGGATAAAGTCTCTAACCATCAGAGTGAAGGAGCTTGAACAGCACGGGAAGCTTAATGATGTGATCATCACAGGTCTCAGGATTAAACCCAGGAACTAATTACGCATACCAAAAATATGGGTAACAAAATAGGCTTTACAGTTATTTTATTTACTGCATTCTCTTGTGTTAGTAGGTTTTATAACCTTATAGGGATATAGGGGAGGAATTAAGAGTTAAGTTAAGTGTTGGTAGAGATAAATACACATTCTTTAATATTTCACACACTCCAGTGAAATCTGGGGGAAAAGCATCACTGTATCAAATTAATTGAATTACTGTTTAAAATATCAGTAACCATACATGAATGTTGATACAGCACATTAACTGTACATTCACAATACATTTTGTAAGGTACAACATTACAAATTCCATGTATCATCTTTGACTTCCCATTAAAATTGAATCTCATAGTAGCTTTTGTGAAACATTCAGTGCATGCTGCAGCTTAACGTATATTCATTCACATTCAGTGAGTGAAGTATATCAAAATATGAAAAGGGGTGGAGTTTGAAAAATGTGAGTGTCCACATGCATTCTTCTCAGTATTGATTTGTGCTGTGTAAGAACAGTGGTATGACAGGTAAGACTATTTAAGAATCTGAAACGTTCCACAAATATCAAATGTTTACTTACAAATATACACATTGCCTTTGCACATTGTGAAAATGACATTTTTTGGATGACCAGCTGTATTGTAATTACCTCCACCCAATCAAATTTTACAGTTGTTCACAGCAAGTGTTCAGGGAACAGGTTTATATATATGGACTGATGATACATTTAAGTCAAAATAATATGAACATAAAACAAACTATTATATAAATATAATTTAACCTATTTACCATTATGGTTAAAAACTGTGTTTGTGTTAACAAGATGTGTTTTAAAAGTAACACTGCATTGAGGCTTGTGCTTTGGTTTATCTTAATATTACTGGTTTAAGTAGTGGAAATTAAATCACTTTCAACTGAAAGCTTCCATCTCTGTCATGAGTATTTTATTTGAGTGTCATGTATTTTTAAATTCTCTGTAAGCTTTTTTTTTTTTTTAGTTCTTATTGGATAATGTCTTGAGTAGAAATTCCAAGGCAACAACTCCTGTTGACTAAACCAGTGCAACAGACACCTGTAGTGGCTCTGCCACATCTCAATAGTGAATTAATGACATTTACTTGACATCTGTGGATGGTTGGCGCCTAGGTTTTGTGATTTCCTTTCCATCAGTAGCCAATTTAGGCCTTGGAGACAAGGTGTGGATTCTTTAACTAATCACTTACTTTAATTAAGGACTTAATTGCTGAAACATACCAAAACCCCGCAGACACTGTGGTCCATCAGGGTTTTCAGATCCATTTTCTCATGGAAGAACACACATCTGAAAATGTACAGGCAGACTGGCATATAGACATCTATCAAAAAAATGGGATTCGAAGTGCAGATACACATGGTTGTCATTCCCATGTATGGTTTGACAATTCGCCCAGTGATGAGTTAAAAAAAAAAAGACAAATGCTATATATTGCAATATCACTTACAAGGGACGTGCTCAGGCAAGAGATTTAGGACTGTATAATTTATAATTGGGCTCCATTAACATTTTTTTCGAAACATTTTATGGTTTGCATGTAAAAGTATTTAAAGGGGCATGGCTGATCCAAGAGGACAACTGAATTTTTGTAACTTACACATGCCCTCCAATAAATGTTCAACACTGGCACACAGCTGTTATTGAATCTGTTGGAAATCTTCATTATTTTTGTGTGGCTAGTATGCTTCTTGTCCAAATTGGTTTGTTGTTAGGGTAATAATTTTGCTAATTATCAGGGGATATGTGAGGTTGACAAATCACTTATCTTCCAACATCAGACATACACCTGTTTAAAGACTTTCCAAAGGTGAGTGAAATTAAGAGGTCTGCTTTTTCCCATTAACAAGTGTGTTTGGTTAGTTTATGTATAATAACTCAGTTTTTCAGTGGGGGGTCACAAGTTTTATCTTAAAGGTGATTTCATTTAACATTGCATTGTATCCTCTGTTGAACCTATACCAGGGAAGTCAAAATGTCATGAGCCTACTTATGAAGCACATATTTGAAAGTTTGGTACATGGCATTTTTTAATATACACCTTTTGCTCCAAGGCAAATGGGAAAGAGTCAGGACACATTTTGGTTAATTGAAGATTTCCTAGCAAAAGAAAATGAGTGCTGAAGAGACCACACCAGGTAAGATTATTATTTTCACCTCAGATTTTTACTGTGTTAATAAGATTAACTCGTATACACTTTGAAAATATGTGGACAGAGCTGGAAATCCAGGGGACATAAAGTAAAAGTCCTCCCCAGAATTTTGCTCCAATCACCTGGATTTGCTAATTAACATAATTCTTTAGCGAGGCGGTAGAACTAATTAGTGAAATCAGCTGGCTAGAGTCTATGGGTGGAAGAAACGCATGGTAGGACTTTTACTTTATGTCCCCTGGATTCCCACCTGTTTGTGGGGCATGGAACCTGTATTGCACTTAAATATAGTTAAAGAATCTAAATAATATGTGGAACTTCGAAGAATTTTGGAGTGCCTACTGTAGGATATTTGGAGTGTTTCAAAACCTACCTTTTTCACTGTCATTGTAGTAGATGGTAATGTTGAAAGTTTATCATTTGCACACAGCGTTCAATCCACCTACATCCATAACGAAGGAAGATATTTCCAAAACACAGGCACCTGTACCTGGTGAGCCCCTGCACAGATTTACAAAATGTATTATCATATCCATCACATGTGTAGGGCCCTACCAAATTCATGGCCATGAAATAAGCTTTTTTCCCATGACATTGGGCTCCTCCAGTGCATTTGATCATTTGCATTGAAATGCTGCAAAATGCTGCATTCTTTTTTTGCAAACTACGTGTATTGAACCTTAGAAAATTAAAATGGACCCAAAATGATCATGAATTATAGGGTCCTATATATGTGTGATGGACATTTTGCACACAAAAGTTTCTGATGATGACCTGCTCTCTCCACAGTGGCTGGTATAGGGGCAAAGTTTAATTTATTTTATTTTTAAAGCAAGATAATGCACATCAAGTAAATCCAGAGCAGCTTGCACAGTGATAATCAGGCCTCCAGAGGTTATATGTTCCCTGATTATTAAAAGAAAAATGCAGCTAATCTTATATGTAAACTATTTCCTGTTACATGCAAATTGAGACTTGCACTCAAGGAAATGATTACTGGCATGATGTAAAAATTGATATTTGTGTAATCCTAAATATGTATTGCAAAATTAAACCTATGTAACGCCTCTGAAAACATATCACCGTAAAAGCTTCTTCAGCGTTATATTTTTATTGTTTGCTTCCAACAACAAATGTCCCTATGTCAGCCTTTGTAAAGCTGGCAGGTCATCGGAAGCTTCTTTGCACAAAAACTGTGAGTCAATCAATCATGAAATGGGATATTTACAAAAAAATACAAAGTGAACTAATCCTTAAGCCTGTGACCATACTTATTTGAGCGAATGGCATTTGTCAAAGGTAGCACTAGCAACCTAAGATGTTAGAAATCTTCTCATACGTATATTGGTGACATAAAAAGCATTGCACCATGATGAACGATACCAAGACTAGGCTCAACTTTGTTTTATATGCCGTTTTCCCCACAAGTCTATAGCTCATCCCCACCTACGATCAGGTTTGTCAGCCATGAGACTGTACTGGGACGATCCCCAGGGATGACCACGTGCACTTCTTGCCAGCAGCAGGTCATGACAAACGTCACCTACAAAGTTGGTGCTTTTGCTTGGCTAATGTGCTTAGTCTTCATTTTGTGCGGGTAAGGAGGGCTTTTGTTTTGCCAAGCAACTTTAGCAGTAATTTTTAGAAAACTGATGACACTAAGTTGCAAACTTTGTCTTCCAGATTAGTGGTTGGTTGCTGTCTCATCCCGTTCTTCGTCAGACACTTTAAAGACACCTACCACTCCTGCCCTAGGTGCAATCGGATTCTTCATGTTGAAAAGAAGTCCTGCTGTTGACTGTCTAAATACAGCCTTTTGTCATTTTCAGCCAGCTCATATAGAATGGAACACACCTTTGGTAATTCCACATCACCAAAAAAACCTTTGCAATGTGTATGTGGCCATCAGAGTACCTGTAATTAAAATGTGTAATTACACAAAGCACTTGGTGTACAAATGAAAAGCTTGCACCTGTGCAGAATGTTGTTTTTAGATCCACATAAATTGAAATATCAAGCAGCAGTGTGTTCTATCCTTGTGTATGCAGGTCTCAATTCATTTTCCCATCATTGCCATGGAATTATGGTATGTTACCGTGCGATGAGGCTAGCTCTTACTTGGTTACTGCAAAAGGGGGAAAAAAAGGTTTGATTTTCTAACCTACTGCAATTGTTTTATGTGCAATTAAATATTAAAATAAGTTTGTGATGCCAGTGACTTCTTTGGGCATGGATCAATGGGATTAATTTTCAGCTTCACTGACTTAAGACAGACTTCACTGATGCATATTTATAGAAAACTTTATTCAACATACATTTTCCAGCAAAAAGGCAATATACAGGAAGTCGTACACCGCTGCAACATGGAGGAAATAGGACAGGAGGAACAGACAGATCTGCAAAGGTCATCTTTGTACTGCACTCAAGCGAGACATGGTGTAGTAATTGGTTAAAATTAGGAGTAAAATCATGGAAAGTCAGACCAAAACTACACTGAGTATGAACATTGAATTGATTTGTATCCAACAATTCGTTTTTTTTTTGTGTTTTTTTTTTACACATCATACATTTTTTAATTACAAAGTCAATAGCTTACTATACACTAGTGAGCACTCCTGTGCTAAAGGGCTGCATTTCAATAAGTTTACATCCTCAACCAGTCAAATGCATTTGCAGCTGCTTGCTATTACACAGCAAAACTTCAGAAGTCACGAAAAGCCATCAAACAAGCCCAACATAAACCCACGGCAAGGGGGATAAGGGGAAGAGAACAAATCAAAACCAAAGACTCCTTTAACAGAAAAAATTATCTTAAGTGCGAACGTGCAAAGATGAAAGTAGACTGAAATCTGTTGCCATGTGTTTTGTTTTATACAAGATTTTCAGAAGAAAAATTCTCCACTTTTTGACTACTTGCGCTAAAGGATCAGTAAATATCAACCACATTAGGCAACCAGCAAGCCTATTCCTAGGGCTTTGTGAAGGGATGAACAGAAGTTCTTTCCCCGATTGCCTCCTCATCGTTATGCAGCAGCTTTCTTGCCATTATCACTATTAAAAAAACCCAATTGGTACATATACCGTCTCCACTGTGATAAAAATCCAACTCATCATTCCAAACCAAAGCAGTCAGGAGGCAGAGTTGCCAAACTGAACAGCCTTTAAAAAAAAAAAGGAAAGAAAATAAACAAAAAAGCATCACTGCAAATCCTTTCGCTGAGAACATTTGTACACAAATTCTACAGCTGTTAAGTGATGCACAAAACAGGTTTGGTTAAAGTCTTTAATCAGGTTGGTTAGGTCAATGTTGCGAATCTTGTCAGTTGTGAATCTTGATAGCTTTTTCCAGGTATGTGTAGCGGCTTCTCTTTGGAGCCTTGTTGAAATGGTCAAGCCCTAGCCACGGCCGAGGATGCGACATATTCCCTGAGGATAAGAAGTGTTAATTTATAAAACGACTTTACACAGAATAGTCGGACATACTGCTTGAGTATACAACTGAATGAAAACAGCAGAAGTGATTTAGCACCCCCTCCCCCACAGCTAAAAACCATATTTACAATACTAAAAATGCCACACTTATATGCAATATTCATACAAAATGATTTTGTTTGCATACGATGTCAGACAAAAAGAAATAATAAAAAAAATAAATCAGAAAATAATATACCTGGCTGAGACTCAAAGTCTTTCAGATTTACTTCATATTCATCTCCGTTGATGTACTGATGCCGTCCCATCATCACAATCGCAAACTTAAACTAAAAACAGGGAAAAGTTGATTGACACAATGACAATTCACTGGAGTACTCAACAATGTCACAAATTGCGGAGCAATTTAATGTCACCTTTTCAAACTCCTTCTCCTGAATGTCAAGCATGGCCTGAATTCTCTTCATGACTTCCCTGAAGGGCTCAGCCTACAAAAGGGAATGTGCAGTCAGAGCATGTCAGTTGATCACCAATGTGACCGGGTCTCTTAGTTTGTGTGAAAAAAGTACCTGGCGGATTTTCAGCAAAAATGGGATACCGAAAGTTCCAAAAACTTCCTTGTGGAAATGAGCAACAGGAATCAGCATCTCATTTTCTTTGTCAAGATCTACCTGGTCCAGATGAATTTCCTATCACAAAAAAAAAGGTAACATTTTTCAGGTTTTTCAGTATCACATCAATTTTCACATTTCACTGTGGTTTATGTGCACCGACATTTGACACGACTGGCTTTACTGAACCAGTTACGTAATTTGCAAGCTGTTCGATGTGACAAACCTCAATTCTGAATGTCCGACTTGCTGCTGGAGATAAACATTCTAGCAATTCGTCTTCTTGGTGGACCCCAATTATTTTGTAGCTTACAATTTCAAGCAGCCTATGGGAAAAATAACAATTAGAAATGGGAAGAGAACAGATAACATTGCGTTCCACCCAAAAAACATGGTTCCTGGAATCAATTTAGTGTCTGTACTTTAGAATGCACCTAGAAGTTTCAAGCTTACCATGCTTCCATGAGCCCTATCCATTAACGCCCCTCTTTGAGGAAAAAATACTATCATGTCTCTCTGTAAAGTGAACCAATTTCCACCAATGCTCTTTTGATTTACAGAACTTAATCTGAAATATAATTTGTAATCCATCATTTGGTTGGTTGAAGGGAAATGAATGAAAACAGGTTGAGACCGTTGATCAGTTTCACCCATTCAGTGCCGCAGGCGACATAAGTCGACAAAAATACGAACGGTCTAAAGTGCAGAGGGCGACTAACGTCGACCATCTTTACACTGCTATACCGGTAAAGAATTCTGGCTTTGAGTCGGAAAAAATTAAACAGTGACACAGACGAAGAGCTAAATCACACTGAAGAGGATAGAAGGAGAATTGAGGCTGAGAAAGGCAAGACGCAGAGTATTCCGTGTATTCCGGTTCAACGTGAAGAGACTCAACATCCTCGTAATAGTCTGATGAATAACCAGCCATTGCAAAACATTTTTGACTTTGATTTTCCACGTTATCTCATAAAGATGAGCCACACTGTAAACACATTTTCGAGCGCAGAATAGGTAAGTAGGGTAGGTCAATTCTGCAAGTTCAAAGAGCATGCAATGGAATATATTTACATTTTTTACTTTCACACTCCAAATAAGAGGTTTAGACAAACCGGTCTGAATCAAACAAACAAAAACAATTTATTATCATATAACTGTGTTAACTAGTGTGTTATTCTAGTGGTAAATAGAGCATTACCTCAACTTTTCTGAGCCTTTATCAGACAGTTCCACAGTTTTTTTGCACTCTTCCAACAGGTCTCGGACACAGCCGTGCTTGTCAGGGTACAGTGTTATTTCCTGCAAGTGGTAAAACAAATCTCACATATAAAGTTCTCATTTATCCATGTACCAGTTCCAAAAGTCACCAAATCTCAACTGCACATGATGCTATACCTTTGGAAGTACTGGTAATTGGCATGTAATTTGAAAGATACTCAAATATTAACAATGGGGTAATGGAATATTGTGCTTTATTTTACCTCTTCCCGAAACTGACTGTTTAGCCATATGGATTTGAAACTCCTTCGGTTTTCAAAATCTGTGATCTTCATCTTCAACTGAGGAGAAAGTGAATGCATTATGAATGACCTGAATCCAGTTCTGTAAAAATGTACGGCATGTTTCACATGTTGATTCGAGCAGTTAGGTGGACTTCAAACCTGCTGATAGTACAGCTTCTTAGGCTGCCTGGGCTTGAAGAACTGCAGCAAGTCTCGGAGAGTGCCTTCGTAATTGTGCCTGAGAGGGTTACCTGGTCCATCTCTGTATCTATCATGTTACAAAGAGATTCCACAATTAAGAAATATTTATGACTGCAGATGTGCATGTGGTCTTTAGTACTTGGTGAGCACATACCCTTGGGACTTGAAGAACTGGAGCAACATCGGGTCAGTGTTTAACCTCTGAGCAACAGTTTTAGCCACCTGCAAGAAATATGTCAGCATCAGAAATGCACCTGGATTACCAAAACCACATATCAGGTTTCTAAGAGAAACTACTGCAGTAGATAACACTTCCAGAATATAATTTTTTTCATGGATGAGCAATCAATATTTACAGCTAAGTAGTCTAAATACAAGTGTCCTGAACATCAATGAAAATAAGAGGTATGTAGAAAATCAACCTGCTGCAAAGTAAATTTGCACAAGTTAGCATTGGGACTATGTTCAGTGTTCAAGTTCCTGGCAGATAATAATTAAAATTTCACTCCATTTGGTTCAAATAATTTGTTGTTACTTATGCTTGTTGTGGTTATAATACACACCAAGTGCAGCCTAATTGAAATATAATCTTTAAATAAAGTCACGTGACTTGGCATTGTAACAATTCCAATCGAGTGTTTCATTAAAATCTCATACATCATAGCGGACGTCATTCCCTGCACATTCTGACTGATTTTGAAATATATAATGATAATAAAGTTCCCGAGTGCATGGATGATAAGTACAAGGGGTGTGCCCGAAGCCGAAGCCAAAATCCGGAAGTGGGTTGGAAATGGATATTTTCCTAACCGAAGTTGCCAGTTCATATTCGGATGCGGGAAATAATTAAATTGCAGCAGGGAAATATTTGATTCAGTGCCCACCTGTCTGTATGCCTCTTCTGAACTTTACGGAATTAAGCATTGGATTGTTTATTTGGTTATTAAAAACATTAAAATATATAATCGGGATGGAGCCGCTAGATATCGGCCATGACTCAATCGGCAGTCCCTGAAATTACGGATATTCTACTCAACCTATATGTTTAATATGCTCGTTATAATCAAACAGTGGGCCATGTTTATATAGGCCTACTTCAATCTTGTGAGAGCAAAAAAACAAAAAAACAAAAAAAAGTTAGATGAAAAAAATGCAAACGTGATACTATCCCTTTAATGCTGCTCGCGCTAATTCAGCTGCGCCTAATCTCGCCACTTTTTCAGAACGTAAAAACACATTTTAAAAGAAAGCAAAGGAACAGTTAGAATCATTGTAGCCTACGTCCCGTTTTGAAATGTCACTTACTGGCTATCAAAATCATCATTGTATTTATGCTAGTTGTGTTGCTTGTATTTTTAAACTGTATAGATATACTGTCTGAGTCTGCTCTGTCCCCACATTGCTGCGTAATCAATTCCGTCAATCTCGCCATTCCATGAGCCCAAACTTGCAACGCAAGTGTAATAAAGAAAATACAATGAAAATGTGACGTGTTACACTGCAGGAAAAAAATGTTTTAACTAGGCTTGTCACGGTGATCGGTTTAACCAATGGCATACTAAAAGCATATTTAACTTTTGAAGACTTTTTAAAATTTTCTTGAATTAAAAGCTTTTCAGGTGTTCGAGCTCAGAAATGCATCTTGTTGTACTGTTCTTTTTTTCATTTAGAGTGGTTTTCTCAATAAATCATTAGGCTATAACCCTTAAGACTTATCCTTGCATTTAATAAAGCATAATATAATAATAGTAATTATAATATTACTATACATAATAATAATAAAAGTATAAAGTACAGAATATAGTTCTTACAAAAAGTTTTGAAAAGAAAAAAAAGACAAGGAGGGGGATAAATACTCAGTGCAATAATTAATTTTAGACTAGAAAATATGCCATTTCCTATATGTGGCATCGCTGCACACCCCTACTATGTACATACTATCTCTTCTCCAACTGTGTCTTCAGAAGTAAAAGTACAACCTTATGGGAGAATCTTATAATATACATATATATATATATACCCACACACAGGTTCCTATTATCAAATTGTTTACACAAAAATGAAAAATAAACAAAGCCGCATATTCTATCAGTCTAATCTGGGAGACATGCATCTAAATATGGAAAGCCATGAGTCAACTATAAAAAAAACTATTAGAAAAAACAATTATAAAAATATATTACCTGGAAATAGTTCATTCTATTTGAAAGTGTCACCACAAAGCCTGGGTCATTGTTGATTGTTTTGTCACAGAAGATTACATCAACACGGTGGTACAGGTCTCTGAAGTAGTCTTTTGCCGTTGGTAATTCACTTGTGTCATTTTCAGGGTCATCCCTATCAAGATACAATGGAAAGATAGGGGGAAAAAATTAGTGAACCCCAAAATCTTTAAAAAAAATGTTTTAAAATAGATGCCTTTAGAAATACTTGCTTCTGAAACACTATTATATCCCCATCCATGAGTTCATCAAGAGCTTTGTCCAGGGAGACGTCATAGTCTTGAATTCGCTCTGTTAGGTTTGGTTTAACTTCCTTTAAATAAGAGAGAAAACATATTACTTTATCTGAAAAGCCATATATGTTCTGAGATTTGGATATTTATTATAATTCTGCATTCTAATGTTTCACACAGACATATCAAGGATCTATGACATCCACTTTGAGTATGGAAATGCAATTTTAATTTTGAAGAAAATACTACATGTTGTGCCTACATATTGAGTGAAATATGCAGCAGTCCTGAACAAAACATACCTCGTAGAGGACAAGGCCAGTTCCTTGCTGGAATCCAGCTCTTTCACACATGACTGGCAGCAAGTCTCCTATACCAGGACAAATAGAAATAAACTTATTTTAACATGAAACCATAATATACATTTTAAAATAACAAAAAAAATATTTACTTACTTATTTTACAGGATATAGGAGTGTAGATATGTCCGCAATAATTTAAGCTTCTAGACTTTGGATCGTACATCTTCAAGAACAACATGACGTCATCTAATGCAAAAGAATTCCTTAGATTATTCTATTGGTTAAAATGAGATCAAAATACAGTGAATAAATATTATTATATATATATATATATATACAGTTGAAGTCATAAGTTTACATACACTTAGGTTGAAGTAATTAAAACTCATTTTTAACCACTCCACAGATTTCATGTTAGCAAACTATAGTGTTGACAAGTCAGTTAGGACATCTAATTTGTGCATGACACAAGTAATTTTTCCAACAATTGTTTACAGACAGATTATTTCACTTTTAATTCACTATATCACAATTCCAGCGGGTCAGAAGTTTACATACACTAAGTTGACTGTGCCTTTAAATGTTTTATATTTGGTCGCATATCCTTTGTATGCCATGACTTCCTGATGTCTGTGACCCAACAACATCAAAAGACTCTTGATATCTTATTTTCTGGTACTATTACAAGCGATACTATAACGTCTCTGGATTTGAATGGATCTCTGTGGGAATTGGGGGTGGGACTAGATTTAGCTGTAAATTATGCTGGAACAGTATGGAATACATGATTGGTAAAATGGCTGTAAGTCATCAAGGGTCTGAGGTATCAAACGAGCCTCAAACCATCACTCGGCTGCCAGATATGCAGTAGATATGGATGGATCACTTTAAGGGTTGTTTCTCCTGACAAAGTTTCCTATTGAACTCTATGGAAAAATAAATCAGAGGAACAAACCCTTCAAGTTATCCATCCATATCTACTGTATTTCTGGCAGCAGAGTGATGATTTAAGGCTTGTTTGATACTTCAGACACTTGATGACATAGAGCCATTTAGCCAACCATGTGTTTCCATACAGTTCCAGTGTAATTTACAGCTAAATCTAGTCCCCACCCCCTCAATTCCCATAGAGATCCATTCAAATGCAGAGACGTTATAGTATCGCTTGTAAGAGTACCAGAAAGTAAGATATCAAGATGTCACAGACATCAGGAAGTCATGGCATGCAAAGCCAAAGGATGAGAGACCAAATATTAAAAATTTAAAGGCACAGTCAACTTAGTGTATGTTAACTTCTGACCCACTGGAATTGTGATAGTGAATTAAAAGTGAAATAATCTATCTGTAAGCAATTGTTGGAAGAATTACTTGTGTCATGCACAAAGTAGATGTCCTAACTGACTTGCCAACACTA